>JAOYMR010000027.1:5598950-5650600 GCA_025802075.1 Tenebrosternarchus preto | reverse complement strand
ACCCCTCCAGTCTGGGACGTACACAGTTATATACCCCTCCAGTCTGGGACGTACACAGTTATATACCCCTCCAGTCTTTGCACAGTTTGTGGTTGCAGTCACTTTGAAAGCAAAACAGAGTGCTCTGCTTGTTTTGCACATGTAAGAATTTTTCGTGGTCTGACGTGCCACGTGTCATCTAATTGATGTATTCAGCGCATTCATCACAGTGCTGCATTACAGACATGCACACCAGCGCACAGCTCCTCTCCTGCACTTGGCTGTCTGGCCCTGACGCCAGTGTGAACGTAACTCCCGAGCCCATAATGAAAGAATTAACGAGAGCAATTTAAAATGGCATCTTCACATCCACCAGATCCATGCAGGGCAGGAGATGAGTTTCTCAGCCCATGTGCCTGGAGTTTGAACCGGAGGCCATGGACTTCATCCTTGGTGATACGTTGCCCATGAGGGAGGATGAAGGCAGACAGCCAGCCTCATGCTGTTATCTGGCCGTGGACGTCACGGGTGTGCTAGAGACGTCATCGGGAGTGGAAAATAGGCTAAGTATGAATTCATTTTGAGTTAATTTTGCAATGAGTCATACCAGCAAACAGACCGGACTTGATCAAGATACCCTACTATGGCCTCAGACACTAATAAAACAATTCATTCATTGAGCTTCCCTCCTAACAAAAAGACTTTTATTAGACTCTTCCTGTTATTAATATTACAAGTATTCTTGGTACACAAAGTCAGGAACAAAATTCAATTTGACAAGCAGATGGACTGACAATACAAGTTTTCATTTGTGAGTGAAAATCTTTGTTTTTAGTTAAATGGTTCTTTATTCCTCTCTCTCTCTCTCTCTCTCTCTGTCACTCTCTGTCTCTCACTCACTCTCTGTCTCTCTCTCTCTCTCTGCCAGTAAATCTGTTTGGTGGCTAATCTGCCACCATGCACCAGCTGCTCCCTTGGCAACACCAGCATTTCTGTTGCCATGGAGATACTCACTCAAGCTTGGTTGGGCATAAGGACTGGCACATCGCCATGACAACGCGTGAGTGAGTGTCAGTTGGTTTGGATTTTTTTATTTATGAAAGTGGGCCGCAGGGTACAGGTGTATGTCTGCGTGTGTGTGTACGTTTGATTTCTGGCTGTTTCCAGAACAGGTTTGTGAGTGTTCACATTCATTTTGAATATGCATGTGCCTTTCTCTGGTTTGTGTACATATGTGCGTGTGTGTGTGTGTGTGTTTGGTGGAGGACAGGGCTAGGGGCCACTGCCCCCACCACCACCACCGTGTGTTTTTCAGTTTTTCAGTTTTTTCCACTACTGGCTCAGTAAGAAAGAGATGGACCTACACCCTCAGCCAAGCACCCAGTACATAAACGGCCCTAACCAGCTGTTCCAAAATCACAGCCAAGTCTTACAAGTGGTTTATAGCACGTGTGTGTGTGTGTGAGTGAGCGAGTGTGTGTGTGTGTGTGTGTGTGTGTGTGAGTGAGTGAGTGTGTGTGGGTGCGCTTTATGTTTTATGGAATTGTATGATTTAGCGTTACTTCCAAAAATTCTACATAAGCAAAGGGTTCTATGTTTCTCAAAGGCAGTTACTGCCAGTTAAATATACAAAATAATTTAGGGGCGAAGAATATTCCTGATGCTGACAACTGGGCTCATAATACTCATAATAATATTTCTTTAAATAAATACAGAGGTTTTATGATAAATGTTTTCCTGTATTTTCCTCTTTGAGGGATACGAGCAATAACCTCTTGAAGAAACAGGACTTTTTCAAGCATATTTGGCAAATTGACAGATGTCTGCCAGAGCTGTTCTGGTCTGGAACTGGACCACAGGGTCTTTGTTAGTGACACTTGAAGAGTAAAATTGACAAACAAAAGCACAAGACCCTCTCATAAATGCATTCATGCAAAAACCATCCATCTTTAACCTATTTTGTTTCAAACTGTTGTGCTTAAATCTGTGACTTTTCAGAAATACTTACTCTGGAGTAAATGTGGTGAGACATACATATGACATGCAAACACACACTGCTGACAGGAAGGAAACCACAGTGGTTCTGTTGCCCTAGAAACCAGGTGATTTGCACGTATGTGGAGTGTTTGGCAGATGACCTAAGTAATTCCATGACGAGAACAGACTGACATCATAGAAACCCTACAAGAGTGGAGAACCTTTATTTACAGATATGAGTTCTGGCTGACCTCAAGAGTTAGGGTTTTTTACCTTTACCTAAGCAGAGTATTAAAAGACCACACAATTAAAATTTGAAACAACTTTGACACAAATCACATAGAACCACAGAGTATGCTCACAAACCTATGAGAACCTATGAGGACCAATGAGAAGAAAGCTCCGGTGCTAATAACTTACAATTAGTTCATGAGGCTAGTTAACAAATTCAGTTTTTTCAAAGACTGATGACTCAGGAGATGTTATCTTAAAAGTTAAACCTCCCCAAACTATCTGCCTTGAAGCCAAGCAATGGCTGATATCTCACAACTGTGACATTTTCCACTAGAAAAGCATTTTGTTTCTTTTGAACATCATTTTGTCCCTCACACACAGCCATTATCTAATCTGCTGACCTGCAGGAATGGTGACAGATGATAACATTTTGGTCTCCCAAAAGTATTTATTCATCTCAAAAATTCTCTTTTAAAGGACATGGACCATTTCACACACTATGTTTGCAGTAATTCTCTATGTCAAATACACATTTGTTCCCAAAACAGTGCTAAAACATTTATAGTTAGGATAAAGTATTCAACTGACTTGCATTTCAGGTTTTGAACCTTGTTGACAATGTAGTTTAGCAATCATAGTCTTAGTTTGTTTCTTTCATGTAAAACCTAAGACGTGTGAGAAAGAATATAATACCTAGACTAATACCTTACATGAAATTAACACATCAACCAAGAGTATTGCTGTTCTGAACACTGTGCACCATATTGTGTAATGGCAGCAAATGTCAGGTTTTGGGGGGTGGGGAGGGGGGGGTGCAGACTAAGGGAACTGCACTTACAGCCAGACCTGTGAGCCAGTGTACCGATTAAAGCTTGCAAGGTCTATATCTGCTCACCCAATTAAAAAGTCCAAGGTTTACAATGACCACAAGACTGCAAAGAATGTTTACTTCCCAGAATGTTGTTGTGGGAAGTCTGGTTTTCAACCTATTCAAATGTTTAGCAGGTAATTCCCATGCTGCTGATTGCTGAATATGTACTTGCAGATGATCAGTTCTGTCAAGTGTGAGAATAATATCACCAACTAGACATGGTTCATTTTCTGAGATATCAAAACATTAAAAACTTTGAAAAATTACCATAAAAAACACTTCCAAAAAAAATTTGGGGTAATTGCTTGTCCCGACCACTGCACCCAAGCATCATCTTCTTGTTCAACTTCCTCAGTGTGACCCTGTTCACCATAGCAGACCAACAGCTGGCAGAGAGACAGTGCATTATTAATGAACCACAGTAGTCACATGTACACCGCCACATGTAAGCGGTCTGCCGGAGAGCCAAAATAGCTCTGCCCTGGGGCTTTTTTGCAGACACCGTCTTCCTAAGGAAGGAAACTCAGACCCCCTTCCCTCCTTTTTAATGCTTCCCAGCTGCTCCGACTGCAAACAGGACTGTTGGAGGGTGAGACAGCCTTAAAAGAGACTAATTCCCACTTAGGCAGCACTTAGGCCGAGATTTATTGTTTCCTGGTAACGGAGGCCGATTAAGCATCGGGCTTGGTGCAGTGAGGCTAATTCTGATAAACATGGGGGAACATGGGAAACAAACACTGAGGGGCTAGACCTGAGACTGTCACAGCGAAGATTTCACACTGTCAGGATTTCAGGAGTCTTCAGGAAGGAAGAATAATCTTTAAAAAGGCTTGCGGAAGGTGGACAGCCATAGATGCAGCACGTGCTGGCAGGTTCTTCCAATCTCCCATAGAAGGATTTATGGCAAGGTGCCGCTTAAAAGAGGTTGAAGTGTAGAAGTAGCGAATGAGCAAAAGTGCATTATCCCGCATTAATATAATGTTATCCAGGTGTTGCATGACCTTTAGCTACATACATATTTGGTGCTTATTACCTGCTTTCAGAGAAGCCAGAGAGAGCATGCGGGAAGTTGTTGATCAAAAGTCTACTCTGTTCCCATATTGGTGTCACTCCAATACTTAAGAATCAACCTTCGGCATCAGGAACCAAAATGGTCAGCGTCCTTACAAGACACAATGAATTCATGTCAGTGGAGATCATGATAAAAACAACCCTTCATTTTTTTAAACCATAAAAGGTACATAGCGGTGTTATATAGTGCATACATATGGAAACAGATTAAGACAGTAAATTCTAACCACTGTAATAATGTTGTAAATGGTTGTAAACCTGAAAACATTGATGTTGCTTCATTTAGCTACATTTGAAGAAGAATACAATCTTAAAGAAGACCACTTTACATTTGATATTAATCTGGCTTTCATTTCAACAGCTGTTCAAAAACTGTCTCGTTCTTGTTTGTTCTGGCAAAAACAATGGAAAGTAATGTAACATTAACAAATGGAGTTTTTCAAACCCCAGCCCTTATACAGTGACTAATTGTGTGCACATGGCTTGAAACTGCTTGTCAACATATTAACACAACTCTAATCCACACAGATGAGGCAATTATAATGCAAATCCCTTCAGCCACATATGCCTCTTCTTACCTCAGACTGTGAGTGGGATTAAAAGCCCCTAAATCAGGACCAGGGACACCAAACCCGCACCATACCCTCCATAAACCCTCGACACCCCTCTGCAGTACTTTTGGGGATCTGGAGCTCTGGAGCTGAGGGGGGGAAAGGGAGAGGGGGGGTTGCCCCCTCTTAATCACTGTGTGCCCCTCAGTTAACCTCCATGGTTCAACCTGTGAAGTCCAAACAGCAGGAACAAGGCACTCGCACGCCCCCTAAAATGAACAGAGAGAAGTGTATCCCGCCCCCCCCCCCCACCCCTGCTCTCACACAGTAGCCAGAGCCTGCCGAGAATTGATGGATCTCTTCCTCTGTAGACGGTCAGTGTAAGGGGAACGGAGAAGGACTAATGGGGGATGGGTGGTACTTCAAATCATAATAATAAAGCATTGAGACGTTTTCCATTTATGATGAGAATCAAAAATATTTTTCATTATTATTCATTGTATCCCAACTATTGCTACAGATCTTAAAAACAAATAAAATAATAACACTATATTTTGACCAAAATAATAACTGACCAGATATTTTAAATAACACAAAAGCAAAGGCACCTGCATTTGCTCATGTTGATCATTTTAAAGGCAGAACTTTAAAAGCACATTCAGTTACTTCCAGATGTTGTCAATTACCCACAATTGCAAAAGAATTGCAGTATATCTCTGATTTTCCAAATACGTTTCTGGAATAAAACTAAAAGCATTTTTGGTCCCTACTTATCGTATAACACTTCATCACTTAAACAACTAAACCAGTGTATAGTTTGATAGCACCATCACTTTAAACTGCTGCTCAACCTCCACCATTCTACAAATGAAAGCAAAATTCATTTTGTTGTTACCTAACATTTATAAAACACTATTTTTCCTTTTGTAGGAAAAATGACTGATATTGGAGTAGAGCATTATCACTTCCAAACGGCAAAATAAAAGAGGGATCAACGTAGATTCCCACAGGAAATCAGTGAATTGATTTATGCTACATGTACCCTGCCAATATGGCATCACTTTAAACTGATGCATGTACATATTGCAAGAGCCATAAGATGTAGTCAATACAAGTGTGTTCTGAATGCAAATGATTTATTCTCAAGTCTTATAGCATTATATTATTTCTCGCACCACCAAGGCATGCAGCATAGGACCACACTGTGTCTAATGAACTTGTATGAAAAGCAAATTACCACGGGCTTAGCCCTTAAATCATACTTTTGTATACCGATTGCACAGTAAAACAACTCCAAAAATCAAACTCAATACCCCTGCATTCCACTCTCAGTTGGAGCTGCCACTCTGTGTGGACATTGTCCCTTATGGGGCCCGCTAATGTCCACTCCACTCCCGTTTGTCTAGCTGATGAATGAATGAACAATGGAACTCCTGGTGGCTCCCACTCTCCATAGCTTCCCCAGGGTCTGATTTGCCCCAGCTTGGGGCACTGATCTTGGGAACAAAAGTGGTATGAGAGGGGGGGAGGTTGGTCCCCTTATGGAGAGGTCCAGGGGCCAATGACTAAGATAGCGCTAACAGGCTATTCCTCCACTTCAGGGTCCCGACTGGGAAGAAGACAGAAAAATCTTGACAATGGGATAAAAGGGACCGTCTGAAGGCATTTGATTGTAAGGAAGTGACAGCTATGAATAGTGACAGAGCTTGAATGAGGGTTCTCGAGATGGGATGTATGCCTTGTTAGTGACTATTGTGGGGACGACAGGGGGGTGGGAAGGTTGACAGTCCCCCTTTTTTTCATTTCCAAGAAGGTGTTCATCCTTCAAGGAGGCCGGCGAATCTTCAAAGCCGTGCCTTCTCAGACCTCCAGCGTCACCATCATCGTTCCCATGTGGTGACCTCTGCAAAGGCTGCATCAGCACATGGGTATCCTGGAGGAGAAGATGCGTCAAACTGCAGTTTGCATAATGCCAAGGCTTTTATAATCTCCCCTTGGGTGTCCTGGGATTGATCGATGTTCTTTCATTTGACAGGGCATCCATCAGGATCTATTTATCGTCCTCTTTAGGACATGAGCATTTCTGTTTCTTTTATCTAGGGACTCTTTCAGAAAAAAATAATAGCTACTCTTCTAATTGGTGTTGAAACCCTGAACTGGCATGGAATTTCTCTGTGTCTTCCAAGAGCCACTTTATCTGAGTGCAGAGTGTTTGACACACTCGCTTTTGAAGTGCTCTGAGACAAATGGTCATGTTTGTTTTGTGCAGGAGGGATTGCTAATCAGACTTACATTCGTAAAGGTTTGTGTTGTGTTGTTAGTGTTTGTTCAACAGCTGGGACCCAGTCAAAGGTCAAGCACTGTTTGACTGTAACATGGACTCTAGAGATGAAAGACTCAGGTTTAAGATCACATAGATAATATATTAGTAAATATCAAAAACATGTGTTCAATAAATTCAGTGTTCTGCAGTTTAAATCAAAGTATAGTCACTGTTCTTAAATAAGCACCTCCAATCCAGAGAGCAGGAATCCATACAGCCACAAGTAAAAGAAAAAAACTCTGATTTAATAAACTTTGTTTTTTTCTTCCTGAAGGTACAGTGGTTCACATATCTTCATTAACATAAAAAACGCTGTTCCACAATCTTTATTATTTTTGTGTCATTCTTTAGGTATTTATAGATATAAAAATAACATCCATTACCTGTTAACACAAAATCAGCTTTTATAATAGATGCTTGATAGGAACTCAGAATATATTTGTCACTGAAAAAATATTGCAGAAAAAAAATTCTGTGGAAAAAAAGGACAACATACATTCTTTTTTTTCACCTACACCCTACCATGCTTGATTCGTTGTCTTATACTGCGTGTTTTCCACAGTTCATAATAAAAGTTCTTTTCAATCAACCAATTAAAGCTTGTATGTTAAACTGCATACAGCCATAAAACTGCTGAACATCTCTACACACTGCATGCAATGAACATATTTTGGATTCCAGGCACATAGCCAATAGGGTATAGCCACTTGTTAGTGTACTTGAAACAGTGACAGTTATCTGTTATCCCCTTTTATAATGTCCCTCTTAAAAAAAAAAAAAAAACATTATGCTTAAAACCTAAAGATCTTAAATGAAATGTGCTGTGGTCAAATGCTGCTGAAGATGTTTGATGAGCAAGGAGAGAACTGCAATTCTGAATAATCTCAAACATCATGAACAATCTCAAACATCATGAACAATCTCAAACATCAATAATAATCTCAAACATCATGAATAATCTCAAACATCATGAACAATCTCAAACATCAATAATAATCTCAAACATCATGAATAATCTCAAACATCATGAATAATCTCAAACATCAATAATATTCTCAAACATCATGAATAATCTCAAACACTATGAATAATCTCAAACATCAATAATAATCTCAAACATCATGAATAATCTCAAACACTATGAATAATCTCAAACATCATGAATAATCTCAAACATCATGTCTGGAAACAGTCTTCAGATCCACAAGAGAAGTAACACTGAGATCCAACAAATGGAAATAAAGTGGCATAAAACAAGCAGCATTAAAATGCTTATAAATCTGCATTTTGAAACAAGTAGGTTGTTCCTGATACCAGTTTGAATTTGAAAGCCGCTCTGTGAACTGAACTGCTCAGCAAGGCATTCCTATCTCTCTTCCCATTCGGGACAAACAATGTAAATTTCCTAAGGATAAACAGCAGTACATGGAACATTTAGGTCAATCTAACAGAATGTCAGTATTTTAAGTGATGCTTATTAGCTTCCAAAAGGGATTGCGCCAAGTGGGATTTAAGCATACCTTCACATCACTGGCACATGCCTGTAACACACAGAGCAATACTTGAATCATTCACACTGCACATCATCTCACTGCACCCTGATGTTCACTAACAAAAAGCACATGATACATGACATGTGACTCATGAAAAGAACAACCCGTGCTCACTTGAATACTGTGCTGGAAAAAAATTGCTAACATTTTTTTTATAGTGTACCAGAGTTACAAAGGTTTTCTGGATTCAGATATAAACAATCAACTAACAGCCCCTTAAAAAAAGACCCTTTTAAGGGTAGGTGTACATAAAAAAAAAAAATCTTGGCAATGACAGCAGAAAGACGGGGCATGCAGATTTCTTCAAAATAAAACATTCCACTGAGGTTACATCAGGTTTCTACCTAAAGATCTATGAAAGTGGGAATGAATTCCAGTGTGAGCTGACCAGAGTCCTGCTCCAGAGCTTACTCTTGCAGTGCCACAAAGGAATGGAGACCCAGTGTACATGGTTTTGGTGTCTTGTGAAGCAGAGCTGATTTAAAATATAATGTTTCTCAGCTCTTTATGAGTACGAAATCTGAAAAGCTGCTCTAAAAGAATGTTTGGTCTTGAGATTTATCTTGTGTAGGATGATTGAGTGAGTTTTTTTCTGAGAAACATTCACATGCCCCTACTATAATTCCAACTTCCTTCACTTTATGTATGTTAACATATATAAATGTAAAGCACAATTTCAAAACGATGTTTGACATTACCTGATTCATCAATTAATGATATATGCTAAATTTCTTGACATTTCTGCCCAAAGATGTGCTGTCTGGGTTCGACTGTTTCTGTGGTGAGGTGCCTAAAACAAATTTATTCTGATTGATGTGTAGTGTAGTGGGTAACAATGTTACTGCCCCTGTGGTGGTCTGGGGTTCAGTCTCCATTGAGGCAAGTGCTGTATACTATGCCAATAAGTGTCCTTGGGCAATACATGTAATACTACATTTTCCACTCTGTGAGAGTGTCTTCCTAATGTGTAAGTAAATGACTCTTGTAAAATTGATACAATATCAATATTAATATACTGATAGTTTTAAGAAACTTTGACCTTGATCTTCCCATAGTAAAAAAAAAAAAAAAAAAAAACTTTCTTAGAAAACCTTCTTAGAAATGCATTACTGCATAATTCATTAATTGAATCCATTCAGGTTTATGTCCCAGTACCAGGTCATGGTATCTTTTCTAATCACTGAGCAACTTTGAATCGGTTGGTAGTCTGGATTAGGCCGACCCAGTGTGGGCTTCCACATCGTGCCATGAAACATTTGCTGACCTTATTGTAGATGCTTTATTTCAGTTTCTTATAAACACCTATAATTATGTATGACTTGCTGTCTCTCTCTGGCAGGAGAAATATGATGGCAGTGTTTGCACAGTCCTTGTATGTCTACATCGACTGGACCTTTGATTAACATTTTAAATGACGCCATAAACACAGCCATATTGTACAGGCAACTGTTTGGGGAATTAATTGCGTTCAGTGGCCTTTTGCCTCCAGTGCCTGCTTAACGAGCTTTTAAGTGTCAAATGCACCTGTGACCAATTAGTCTCGGTTGTTAATTGCCTAATGGGTCGATTTTTTTTGTGGTTTTTTTTTTATTGCATGTGTGCACGATTTTGGCTATTTTTAAAAAGCTACACCTAATTGTGAGGCACTCAGTAGTTCAGATGTGGGTAAAATGACAAGGTGTGAGGTCTCATTTAACAAGTCCTCGTTTTTATGCGAGTTCACCTGATGAGGACAATCTGGATTTCTTGTGACTGAAACCCTGGGAGCCCTGAGTTGATCTTAAGGCTCCAGTACAGACATGTGATATAAAAAATTAACTATTGATTCAAAACCCATATTTGAGGACTTTGTATCAGGTTTTAAAGCAATTTGTTTGAACATTGTATAGATGAATGAATAGAACAGATAGTGATATTAAATGAATTGGTTAATATTAGTATTAATATTAAACTTAATTTGCTAAATGTATCAAAGGCAAACATTGCATGGATAAACATGAAGGTCAAATTGGAAAGCAAGGTAGCTTTTGTCCTGTTTGCACAAGTAAACTGCCATAAACAATTCTAGAAATAACAATTAATACAATGCCTAAAATCTGATGAGATCAAGATCAACGGTACTTCATTCCAGGGAGTCAGCAAAACAGCAACCCATATCACAGTTCGCAAACTTAGCTAACTTTACCTCCAGCATAGCAACTATAGTTCTAAGTGGCTTTGGACCAGAGCAGCTGAAGCGTCTGTTATCTGGGGGGGGGGCTTTACACAAACGGAGCTCACCAGGATCTTCAATAACCTCTATGAACACACAAAGCCTTAGTTAGCATGCTAATTAACCTCTCCCTCACAAGCCTCAGATTCAGCTTTTATTGCCAAACAGAACATGCTTTGGTGTAAATCACCTCTAGCTGTATCCAACTGTGGATACAGCTGTATCCTCTAGCTGTATCCAACTGTGGTGAGTCCTTACCAGGGCTAATCGAACCCCACTGACTGAGATATGGACAAAACGTGACATAATTCTCTGCATTTTTTAAAAATATATACAATATATTTTGTGAATTTAAGAGTCCATGAAACAGGAACCAGCGGTGTACAAAAGAATTTATGTATTAATATCATTGTTAGCAAGTTGACACTTAATGTGACGTGTTGTGCACTGGTATCAAGATAGCCATCAGGCAAAGGCAACGTAACGCTAATTCTCCCAATCAAATTTTCAATTTAGCTACACAATACTGGTCCCATTGCTTTGAAAGCGACAGTGACATTGAAGATGCAATCACAAGCAATCACACTGCAAAGAGCTGATGTTGATTGTGGGCGGCCTCTGCTGGCTATTACCGGTTCCGTAGGGTGCCGGTTCCGCACGGTGCAGGTTCTGTAGGGCGTGCTTCACGTGAACAGGTGGGGACGGCTGATCGGGTCAAGGAGGAGCCATGGTGTTTCACTGTTGTTGTCCATCACCTTTGTATCCAGTACAGCTTCAGTCTTTTTGCCCCTTTAAAGCTGATGAAATATTTGAACTCTAAAGGTTGATTGGAGGCTGAATAACATGGCAGCTGTGAAGTGTGAGCGTCACAGTATGTGTTCTAGTATGAACAGGGTTTTTTGAGAGTGCTCTCCATCATAATGCACACGCACTTTCCCTCAGCACTTTTACCATAATTAGATCTGACTTCACTGTAACTTGCTGTGTGGAGACCATGTGTGGACACCCTGGTGTCCACTAATGAAACAATGTCTTTTGTCATGGAGGAACCGCAGCATAGCTAATTGAATTTCCCCTTAGTGTGACTCCAACAAATGGCCTTCTCTGAGGAAGTTTGGCAGTGTCAGGTTGTGCTATAACTGAGGTGGACGGAAAGAACAATGGAGTTGTTTTATTCCCAAACAGGCAGTGATCCTCTGCTCACCCTGGAACTAAGGAGGACCTCGAGCAAGGGGTGTGTGTGTGTGTGTGTGTGTGTGTGTGTGTGTGCGTCTGCTGTCAGCCAGGCTCTGCCTGCTGTATGTGTACTAAATGTCTCCAGACAGTAATGAAAATAAAAATGAAAAATGAAGAGTTGGCAAATTTTGCCTATTAGTCACACTGTCTCTTGAGCACATTTGTGATGGAGCTTTTGGTATTTCAGAAATCACTGAAATCTGAAACTCTCGAGTTCATGTATACAAATGTATTAAATTATGTTTTAATAGTCTTTTTTCATGCTTTTTTAATGCTAGTTTTAATGATTCGGTAAAAAAGTAATGATTAAAGGTCTAGTTTTTCTTTTGTCATAAAACATCAAAGAAATAGTCTAGTTTTAATTGAATTTTTTCTGATTGTACGAGTTCCCAATAATTTTAGTCTGGAAGTCTGTTTTGGTTTAACATTAAGTGATGTGAGACTTGTGTTAGTCCCAGGCCTCTGATAATGAGCATTCAGACGACTAGGTAAGCCAGTGTCAAAGGGCAAGTAATTAACAACAGTAAAGCAGACAGGCTGGGCAAACCTGACCAGTGTTGTGACACATGAACTGCTTCTTTCAGGACCACTCAGTCTAAAGAATTTCTCAAGACATGTAAAAAAATTTTTTTTGTCCTAATGCCAGTTAAAGTAAGTTTTTATTGCGATAAACTAATAATTTGGTCTTGTACACTGTGGTTTTAGCACTAAAGTTAAACACTGCCGCTTCTGAAAACCCCTAAATTGTGTCGGTGAAATAAATCCTGACATTCACTTTAAGGGGAAATCATTTCTAAAGTTTCTATATCTACATCTTTTTATTGAGATGTCACAAAAACCTCAGATCAGATCAGAGAGATGCTCTGGATAATGGGACGTTCAGTACAAATACAGAACACCTGCACCGTACCTGAGTTGAAAAAGGTGTTACATCTTGACATATGTGACATTCAGCAAAAATTGCCATTCATCAAAATAATGGTGACTGGTTGGAGTGAACCTTATCGCTTTCCTGATAAGTAGGAGAGTCTTCCCAAAATCTGAAATACGGGCCAAATCAAGACACTTTATTGTAAGCTGTGAGCAAGCTCAAGACTTCAGTTCTCATTTTAGTCAATCAATCCTTAATTTAAATATAAAAAAGTGATTTTCCAAGGCATAAAAAATGTCATGTGCTGTTATATTTGCATAAATGTTCATTGGCAGGAGCAAGTCATTTTACTGCATGTCAGTGCTCATGTGAGTAAAGTATACGGAGATGAGAATCAGTCAGTGAAGTCCAAGTTAAAAGTCATTTGAAATCAGCCCAACCACTTACATTAATTGAGAGCGTGTTCAGCACCGACCTATTTAAACATTTATTCTACTCTGCCTCATTAAGGATATAATAGAGGGTGCTAGGGGTCATTAGTGAATTAGAGTTGCACCTTTTCCATCTACTTTAATGGGGTTTTGCCCTGTTATTACTATTCTTCAGTGGATTTCTCTAATATCAAGTGCTACTTGATATGCCATATGTTTGCATTAGCTGAATTTTTTCAGCTGTTTTACTGGGAATCCAAAATTCATAATATTTTGGTTTGACTAGGAATCATATCAAAATCAAAAACAAATAAACCAAATATACACCTCCAATATTAAAGGAAAAGAAACTCTCCAATAGATCACTCTGTTTACATTCATTACAGTGAATAAAACAAAAAATGCAAAAAGTACATTTTATATCTAAAGGATGCAGGATACGTTTATACTTGTAACCTTTTCAGCAAAAAACTAACATGTACAGTATGTGGATTGATGGCAATAGCAGCTTGTAGTCTCGGTTTATGGTATATGAAGCCTGTGGAATAGAACGGCGCCAGCATAAAATAGCTGAAAATGAAATAAACTGAAACTCTAACCTTGACGCGTCCTTCGACATTGGCGGGTCATTTCATTTTTAGTAGCAATACACAAACAAGTCAAATGTCCATAGTCTCTGCTTGACTGCACAGACAAGCCATTTAGGAGACTTTGCTTTTGTCGAAAAAGGCAACAGCGTGTTCTCTGTGAGGAAATTAAATTTTCTGTGTGCAAGGAGGAACACGCAGTCTGAGAAGGTTTTCACACTTTGTGCTGACTAGACACAGTCTTCCTGTCACTTGCAGCATTTCATAAGCAGCATTTCCAAATCAGCTGTCACTTTGGAGCAACTCTTAATTACTGTTCTTTCCAGAAAACAACGCCTGAAGACTTTGTCCCTCAGATGAACCCCATTCACACAGTGAACTGGATATTTTCTCGCATTTATATTCTCCCTGGCACTGTCTGTCATGTCTGCATGTGAACATACAAAGTAATTTGGAGAGAAACACTCTGCATGTGAACACAAAGTAATTCGGAGAGAAACTTGATTTATGACCGGGCCCTATTATGATGAAATATCACCAAAACAGTTGCCAGTAGTGTATAAAAACAGTTGAGAGTCTTTAGCCTGAGTTCTCCTGTAAACTTGTTTGTTCCCTCTATCTTCCATCACCAACTGACATTCCTTTGCTCACGGTGCAGTCCACAGTTATAGTGTTGAATTTAGTCACGGCCTGTCTTCTGTATACTCTTCTGCAAATGAAGAGCAATTAGAGACATCTGGGGGAAAGGGAGTTCGTCTACAAAAAACGGATCCAAAGGCAAACCATTGGAAGACCTTTTCATGAATCAATTAACTGCTTAATTAACCCATCTGGAATCGAGGGATATAAGTCATTTTTGGAGGACCTGGATCTAACATACAATCCAAAACATGAATTACTTATCAAGAACACGAAAACCTTCATGAGTGGTGATGTTCTTTAAAGCAGCAAAAACTGCAAGCTACACGGGGGCACTTGTGAATTTGAAACCGAACCAAAAAAAGCTGTTTTCAGTATTTTCGGTAAACAGCTACAGATTGAGGCTACAGATTTCTAAGCTGGAAAGCATTAGTCACCTGCAGTTTTGATATAGTGTCATGCTGAATCAGTGATGATGTACAATATAAAGCAACGATACTGTGTACCCTGCAAATGTTACAGAGCAGCCCTTTCTGCCTCCTGCCTTGCCCCGGCACAGTTTTAATATCAGTCACAGTTCAGAAGGAGAACATCAGTTTAGTCTCACCTCTTTCTCTACACATGAATCTTAGAGGATAAGATCCATTAGCACCATAAATGGCTTGGCATGTGTGCATTGAAGACCAAGCGCTGTACAGAGGCACCACACTAGTGGACACGCTGTTCCGCGGCTTCTGCTGACCCTAAACTTCTTTTTGTCTTTTTCTTTACTGCACTCACACCCAGGATTCAGGTAAGGGAAGCAGGTCTGGGATCAGCATGCTAACATTCTATTCAGAGTAATGATCAAAGATGGGGAGATAATCCTCTCAGTGCTACTGCTTTTTGTCCTGTCAGCAGTGATTCCCAGGGCTTGGAGTTACTCTTGCGTGTGAGTAATGGAACTGAAATGGGTCAGGCATCTCAACTGATTGATCACAAGCACAGAGACCATAAACAACTGTAAGATACACTCTTCCACAAAGAGATAGTTCATTCTCAGGAGAGATTATTTTTTTCTGATTGAAAAAGAGGCCTGAAATAATGCCAGATCTTGTGACTTCACTGTACTCACAGCTCTGAGTTTTCATTGCTGACCTGGCCTATGACATCAACCATAAGGGCACCAGCAGCTATAGCCTCTCTCTCTCTCTCTCTCTCTCTCTCTCTCTCTCTTTCTCTCTCTTTCTGAAATTTGCTCACAAAAGCTGCTGAGCTCCCCTATTTCCACATCAGAGTGGACGCAGCAGTTTTGAAAAGCTTTAACAGGATTAAGGTCAGGCCTGTCGACACTCCCCCCCCGCCCTGGAGGTCAATGACCAGGGGCCGACAGAGCTAGAACTTCACTAGATCCTGTGTCAGGTTCAGTTCTCATACACACAGACCTTCATTTTGGGGATTTAAAATTTGTTTTAGGGTCTCTCTCTCTCATGTACCATAATAACATATTGTCATATAAAATAACAGGTCACAAAATAAAGTAATAATTAAATAATTATTAATAATAATTAAAGAATGCCTGTTAATGATATAATTTCAAAAATACATTCTATTCCTTTAATGGAAAGTATATAGATTTAATAAAGAAGCTGATAAACCGAAGCCTAACTAGGGCAGGATCTTAAGCCTCCAAGACTGTATGACTTATGCCTTATTTTGGCTACTATCAAATGACCCTGCATGAAAGGACAGCTGTGACTAAGAAGAGTGCGATAATGTAGCCTAGCTGCCTAGCTGTAAGAGAGTATCATGTATTGGATTTCCATGCAGTTGGCTGTTCTTTCATGCATTCCTGTGTTTTGGGAACGTCACAAATGCACTGATGGAACACCATGTGTCACTGTTCCAGTCACCAGTGAATAAAGCTGGAAACTCAATTGGGTTACCATGGCAGCATTTTACAAGTTGTCATGAATTGCACCGCCGTCATTGCACAGAGCTGTAAGAGTACAGCCTCAAGGTTGTGTACAGAACATTAGGAACATTTGCAATCTGTTGCAATGTATGGAGGCTATTTTCCATACTGTACATGGAAATCATGATCTAACCTTGTTGTTCAGAATACAGTAACACAGTATCTGATGTGTCTCTATGCAGGCTGTTTAAATCATTACTACTGTGTGTCCACTGGTGGGTCCAGTTTCTTACACCTCTTTAATTAATGAGTTTTAGAAAAATACAAGCAATTTTCTTTGTTAAAATCTGGATAATGTCATAATGAACGACAGCTGAAGAATTAATCAACACTGAGTGAATCCATCCACCAAGGTACCAGTGGAAGTGCTATTTAATTCAGACTGTGGTACCATTCAGTATCTGTACCCAAATTATGATATTCATTAGATTCAGTTGCACTGTAGCATTTAGCTATGACGTGTCCCGGCGTATGTGGCAGCAGAAGCCTCAGGGTGGCCCAGCCGTCCCTGGCCCAGAGCGGAGCCCGTGCTCAGCTGCAACGCAAGCACGTCCACACGTGCGCCTCTCTCACGGATGAGCTCCACATTCCTCGCCCTCCTGCCCATTAATCAAGCCTGGGGAAGCACGACAGACCGGGTCCCAGCTCACTGTCCACTCTGCTTCCAAGAAGCGTGAGTCCAGCCCCCCTGCTCCCATTCGTCAAAATAAGGCGAGCTTGGATAATGTAGGGAAAGCTTCGGACCTGTTAGAACATGGAAACATAAGGGCTCGTTCCCAGTTTCCAAAATCCTTATATGGGGACCATAAGGTGGACCTTCAGATTTCAGGTTACTTTTTTTTTTTTTAAAGAAAGCTCCCATTTATGTTATAAATTAAAAATTTTACAATCGTGACAATACTTTGGACACTTGAGCCTCCAGAGTGCACTGTGGTGAACATGTGCATTATTGCCAATTAACCAAAATCATAATAATTGAATCTGAGAAACACATTACATAGTACATGATCACAGCAAAACATTTTTTCTTTTCAGTCAAATACTATTTTTTGATCATGAGGGATAATTTATACCACTATTAAGCTGAAAGCAACGTTTTTGGCCAAAAGGCAGAAACTTCTAGAAGGAAATCTGCCTTAGGGTCCCAAAGATCCCCTTACCAAATCTTATACATGGCCAAAAATATGACATACAAATATCCTCATAATCTGAATGCCAGACTGTGAACAGCTTCAAGCAATTCAGTTTCTTCATTTGCAACAGCAGAGGCTTCTTTCTGGCAACTCTTCCCAAACTGACTAAGGGTGTGTTTATAGTACAGTTATAGTTTTGGTCCTGACCAAAGCAGAAAATACTGGTGCATTTTAGTCCTGGTTCATTCACACTGGCATATTTAACATTGAACCAAAGAATATAAACTAAAGTTATATTGAATTATATTGAGTTACATCCTGCATTTGTGATGTTTATTATGCCATAATATGTGATCTTGGATTTTGTTTATATCTGGTTTATTTTTACCAGTTTAAATTGCCAGTGAAATGCTAGTAGAAACGCTAGTAAAAATATAGGAGTCAAAATAGAAGCAAGAATTTCCTGTCATCATGTTGCATCGCATCACATTAGTTTGGTGGCTTTGGTCAATACTGGATTCATATTTCAAATTAACTGCACCACAGCTTGTTTGGAAGTGGAAAAGAACAGCTCAAGAGGTCTCGAGCAGACCAAGACAGAACAGCTCAAGAGGTCTCGAGCAGACCAAGACAGAACAGCTCAAGAGGTCTCGGGCAGACCAAGACAGAACAGCTCAAGAGGTCTCGAGCAGATCAAGACAGAACAGCTCAAGAGGTCTCGAGCAGACCAAGACAGAACAGCTCAAGAGGTCTCGAGCAGATCAAGACAGAACAGCTCGAGAGGTCTCGAGCAGACCAAGACAGAACAGCTCAAGAGATCTTGAGCAGACCAAGACAATACAAATCAAGAGGCTATTTGGTGCTCATGAGGGTTCAAAGAGCAGCATTATCAATTGCTGTTATGAGCTTCTCTAACGGAGCACTAGGGTTCATTTTAATCTAAACAAAGAATCCAAGTCTGAACACACCTTACAAGGGTTAAATCCTATGACCAAGTTTTGTGTTTGAATCCTGGAAATGTCAAAGTCAACTAAGGTCAGGTCTCAAAGCCTGTAGCTCTGCTCCCTCTGTCTTCACATCCATACGTATCATCTCACTGTGTGCAAGTTCATGGAAAATGTATCATGTCCCCATGTCGCTGATATCTTCGTGTTTTTTGGGGGGGTTTTGTCTGGCATTTTTCCCTGTTAAATTTAAAATATTAATTCCATTTGTCAGTGATGGATTGCCTTATTTCTGTTGTTAGTTTTGTACCCTCTCCTTTTATTTTTTATTTTTTTGTAAATGTTCTATAGCAGGACACATTGTACAAAATGTCTGCCAGGGATTTGCCAACAGTATTGGCACTACTGAGCAGCACCATATCTTTCTCCTCTGGTCCTGCAAGGTGTTTGCCAATAACCTGCTTCCATCTCTTCTATTGCCTCAAGCTCTTTTATGTCTTAATTTATGAGGGGAAGCCAATGAACACTCAACCAAAGATTTCTTGGTACAAAAGATTTCATATTTATACTAAATTTTTATTGGGTAAAATTCCTTCAGTGAGCTAAGAGAGGTCCAATACCATGTTGTTCCACTAGATGTTGTTCCATGTTGCTTCAATGGGAGAATGACTAATTGGTATTAATGTTAAAGACAGGGATCTTCAACTCTAAACCTTTACTGGTGTTTTTTATTTGTTTGTTTTTTTGGATGGAACAACAACCTAGAGTCCTTTTGAACCTACACCAGTCCTTTGCAGAAGAAATGTTCAATCCCTGTCATAGTACTACTGAGTTTCCCTTCACCTATGAGTCAGGTGTCAAAGAAATGGCAAATCGTTTACATCGACCTTTTAGTTAACTACTAGTTATTAGAGAACCCAGGACCAGCAAGAGGATTTGAGGTATGGTGTTGGAAGCTATTTACCATATGGAATAGGACATCTCCTGATTTATTAGAAAAAGCCTAATAACCTAATTGTGGCCAAATGAACAGATGGTTGACACAAGAGGTAAAATATATAGGTGAAGCATGTCCTGGTCCTGACAAAGATCCCTCTGGGCCTGAAACGTTGTGTTTGTGTCTAAATAAAAATTATACAGTGTGTATAAGCACGATTGGCTTCACAATCTCCCTGCTATTGTTTCAGACCGAGATGTATTCAGGTGGAGGTGTGCAAATAGCTTTTTCTCAAAAATCAAACAAACAAACAAAACCAACCCTAAGACTTCCCATATTAAGTTCCTTAAGTCAAACAGCTATAGTTTGACAGAAGCATGATTTTTTTTTTTTTTTTTTTTTAAACTCGATAGTTCATTTCAGTGTAAAGTGAATAAAGATCAAAGAAAAAAGTAAAGGTTGAAGAAAAGAAAAAGCACCAGTGAGGGTGAAAAAAACTGGATGAAGAGCGATTATGGGCGTGGGCCATGGGTGTGTTTGTAGCAATTGTGTCATTTACATGATATTACACATTCCACACACAAACTGCTTAATTCACCTCTTTCATCTCATCTGCTCAGCATGTGTAGCTGAGTCATGTTGACCGCGTACAGTCATGTTGAGTAAAGCTCTATCTGAAGGACGCCCTCCTTCTCCTCGATTTCAGTACCTCGCCGCTGTTCCTTCACAAGTCCTCACCACAGACACTTAGCCTGACGCTAACGAGGTGTCAAACGACAACTTCAAGGTATGATTAGGAGAGAGAGCCACGAATGGCTGAACCGCATAAACACTGATTTGGCAGAGAATGAAAGGGGAACTGCATCAGTGGAAGAAGTCTGGATACTACGTTTCAAAGCACGAGTTCCTGTATGGCCAATTACGAGATCAAAGGAGCCCAGCATAACAGCCAGCTGTTGGTGTTGTCCTAGTAACCAGAATGTAGGAAGGAGTACAGTGATGGTGGAGAGTGAAGGTGCTGGGAAGTGATTGAGAAATACTCTTCCAGTGGCTAATTCCTCCCGTGAACAATTAAGTGCTATCGTCACCCATGGATGCATGATTCCACATGTCACAGAAAACAAAATAAAAGGATTTTTGGCTTAAGCAATGCAGTGCCCTGTGCGTGTTGGAAAGGTTCACAAATTCACAAATTTACTATTTAAAGTAAAAAAAAAAAAAGAAAGAAACGTTCACCCTGTGTCCCTCTGTGACTTCTGTTTGCAATAACCTGACAGTGCAGCCCCCTTATGTACCTTTAAACCAACCCTTTTGAAGTTGACACCACACCCACGCACACACACACGCACTACACACACACACACGCACACACACACACACACACACACATACACCCACACACACAAAGCCATTACACTTTTTTTTCTCAGAATCTGTTGAGAGAAATGCAGGATCATGGTCCTTCACTAGCACCCCTGTGTAGCCTTTAGCAATTTCATAAGAGAGCTGAGCTCTTCTAAACGAAGGGAAACACACTCATTTCCCTCATAAACGATAGAAGTGGGCCATTTAACAGTCTCTGCTCAAACAGCCTCCAACCAAAGAAAATAGCCTCAATTGCTGGCTAATTTATTAAAGACCAGTGGCATGCTGCGATCAAACGAGTCACTCTCCTCTTGCCGCACCTCTGTGGCAGTGAATTTGGTGACCCCAGAGACCCCTACATACCTCCACAGAGGGCAGGAGAGACAAGAGGGGGTGTTAGAGTGGTACCCAGAGGAAAGCTCACATGTGGTTTGGGTTTACACTACCCCCCAGCTCTCAAAAAAATCTCTGCTGTGGATTTGGTTTTGATCAGTCAATGGTGAGGACTACTGTGCTACTCGCTACCAGGGTGAAAGGAGAATGAAACACAGTTATGATGTTGTAAGGTCAGGTTAACTAGAAGTGAAGAATTTCCCCACACTTCACTTTACCCACACTTTAAAATCCAATTAGTTACATTTGGCCAAAATATTTATGGAAACAATTATCTAGAATTATTTGAGCTGTCTGAAGTTCATTTGCTGTGTAACCAATACATATATACCATTTTCCCATGGCATCTGCTGACATAAAACGGCACAGGTAGGGACCTTCGAAGGCTAGTCAGTACACAGCCCTACACAGTACACAGCCTTTCATTAGCTCACATTTTAATGGGTTCAGTGACTGCACACATATGATCTCAGGATATATGGAAAGCTCAGCTCAAATCTTTCATTCCAGCTTCAAACAGATCACTGTTAGAATGAAGCTCGAGGTACATCAGAGCACACTACAGTGAGTCAGAACCAAAGCACACTACAATGAGTCAGAATCAGAGCACACTGCAGTGAGTCAGAATCAGAGACAAAAGCTACCACTTCCAATCTATGAACATGTATACACATGCATACATCCACAGGTCTTATAAGTGCAATTAATCACCTGTTATGTGACTAATCTTTTTCACCTCTCCCTCTTTGTGTGTTTCATGCACAAAGACCACCAGCATAATTAACTAGTCTGAGGAACAAACCCTAAATTAAACATTAATGACAATCATTGCAAAGGTTCTTACGGAATGGACATTACAGACAATAAAGATGGTGAAATGTTTGGCTTCTCTCAAAATCTGGTGGTATAGCAACCATCTGGTATAGCAAGGAACAGAGAAAGAACAACGTGAACATAAAAGCTTATAGCTTTGGCCTACAGCTCAGAGGTCTGCCAGTAGGACTGAAGATGAAGTCAACTTGTAATCCTGGTGCTGGAGTTGTACATCAAGGTGCCTTTCCACAAATTGCCTGATCAGCCTATCTGTTCATAGTTAATCACCTGCATTTACTTTGCAAAGTGCCGTTACATACATGATGCAGCTATCCTGGTGGAATCACAGTTTACAGGCTACGGTTTATGAAAGTAAGCAGTTTTTACTTCAGCTTTGCTGATACTGTGGGATTTTGACTGGATAAAGCAGAAAACTTGAGAAATTGGAAATTTCTTTTAGTCCAGGATTAATCTGGAATTGGGAAACTGGACCTGAGTGTGGAATCCTTGCTGACAGTGTAACTGTATCCTTACACAGGGCTAAATAAGTGTGTGGAATATCAGGTCCTGTGGTCACTACACATGGGTTATGACCTCAATTAATTCCCTTGAGTGCATGCAAGCCGTAAATCTGAATGTCCCAAAAAGAAAAAGGCCAATGCTGTATGTGAAACTGGCTTAATGTGATTTCATTTTATCAACATAATGGCTGTAAAACGGCTGCTCACTATTCATGAACTGCACTCTCAAAGCAAACCTCATCATCATTTCTCAGCAAGGGGTTCTTCAGATACAAAGTCTATTAATAAACAAACAATTGTTCACACAGTTGTTGCTCCAGATTATCAAAGAAATAACAATTATGTGATCTCCGTGGCTCCAGTGGATGGGGAGCTACATTATCAACTCAATTAGCAATGAAAGCAAGTGTGTGTGTGTGTGTGTGTGTGTGTGTGGTTAAACTTCAACCCATTAATGCTACAATAAACCAGTTAGTCCTAGTTTTAGACAGTAAAGTGTAGTTGAGAGGAGTTGAGGGTTATGCATAAAAGCTGGGCCATTTTAATTATCACCAGTTTATTGTTCAATCAAATTACCTTGGTTTTATTAACTACTAGATCATCTATCCTCAACACTTTCTAGCAATTTAATTTACTTACAGTTCAGATCTGAAATTATAACAAATCTCAATGAATAAGATTTAAATAAAATAAGTCTCTTGTCACACATGTGAGAACAAAATATTTAAATATTTGTGAAAATTTTTCTTTTCAAAGCCATAATATTTTTTATTTGGAGATTACACCTTTTTGAAGCCTTACTTTTGAAATTCCCTATATTAATTTGCCTCAGAACAGGTTTCTATTCTGCTGCAACCACTGTGGCTTTAAACCTCAGCAGTTTTCCAAATCCATGTCAGTGTGACCCTTCTGTTTCCGGAATATACTATTCCAAGAGGGGTGGTAGTCTGTAAAGGATAAGACCATCTCTAGGTCAAGACCTTCACAGGGAAGGACCAGTCAAACAGGAGCAGAGGAAAGGAAACACTCCCTGTGCTCCCAGGAATGGGGAGTAATTAGACACATAAATATTAACTCTCACACTGAGGCCCACACACACATCAGTGCTTAACCACACACTCCGGCTAAGTGGGAGGTGAGTCAAGCCTTTGCTCTGGCTCTTGCTTTGGTGGGAAAACTGCCTTTAGTGATCTGGTAGAGAGAGTGTAAAGGCATTCATCTGGCTGCACTGAGAACAGTTTTGGGACAAAACACTTAATATCAGTGAAGTTAAGGTAACTGAAGATCAAGGTGATGATGTTGAAACATGAGAAGAACCTGCACGTCTGGCAGGAAATAGATCAGACAGAAAACAGCTAATCCAAAATGTACCAGGTTCATCATCATGCAGGGTCTTTACTGTTCTACAACCAAATATGGGTAGGTTTGAAGAGCAGACATGATTTTTTAAAAGTCTTCTGGACTTCATCAGGCAATGTGGACAGCAAGGGCAGTAAATTACAATCCAGGAACACTCGGAGCTCCAGCTTCAAGAGCAGTAAGTTACAATCCAGGGACACTTGGAGCTCCAGCTTCAAGAGCAGTAAATTACAATCCAGGAACACTTGGAGCTCCAGCTTCAAGAGCAGTAAGTTACAATCCAGGAACACTCGGAGCTCCAGCTTCAAGAGCAGTAAATTACAATCCAGGAACATTCGGAGCTCCAGTTTCAAGAGCAGTAAATTACAATCCAGGAACATTCGGAGCTCCAGCTTCAAGACTACTTTCTCTGAGCCATAAAAATGAAGGGAACAGCTAGTAGGAACCATTTATGAATACGAGTCAAGCAATTCATGCTGTTTCATCTCCATGTGAAAAAAATGCATGACGACTTATTTTAACCTTCAAATTTATATTTATGGGTATTAAAGTAAATATATGAAATGGTACATTTTGATAACAGCTTAAATGTAATCAACATTCCCGACCACCTCAAGCCTTATTCACATTGATCTGTCTGCTAAATCACTGACACAGCACCACATGGATGTTGGACATTTTGGCAATGTAACACCTGTGATGTTCCTCCAGAATGATGTTCCTCTTTTTATCTGCTCAAGATGGAGTCCAGCTGATGTGCAAGAATTCAAAGAGCAACAGAACGTCGCCGAGCCTGAGAAATGCACAGATTCTCATTTTGTTCAAATTTATCATGCCTCTTACCTGATGAAAGTATTTGCTGTCAGAAATTTCTTTGTAAGCGAAGCCAGTTAAAGTGGGTGAAGAAATGTACCTTTCATGGTAAAATGATATGCTCCACATGTGATCTCTCCTTACATCTCTGAAGCACAATCTAGTCCGGTTCCCTTCTGACTAGGATAATTATTAGCTTTTTTCCATCTGTTTCAATTTTTGAAGCCAAGGTACAGAACATCCATCAACCTCTACCCCTCCTCAAGATTAACATCATTCAAAAGTACAGTCAACAGAAAAATATACAAATTCAATCTATTAAACAGACACAAATACATTCAGAGACAGAGACCAGCCATTGAGGGGAAAAAATGTTTACCATCAAAAATGTCATCGGCTTTTAGAAAACAGTCAGATTCATGACTAATTAATAAGTGCTGATTATAAAGCTCTAGTCCTGCCATTCAAATGCTAGGCAGGACGATGCTTTGCTGCTGACGAATGCTCGTAGGGTGCCATTAACAAACGCTCCCCACAGTCTCTCTAATTGAAGAGGCACATGCTGCTCTCCTGGTGGGACGGATGGCTAAGCCGAAGGTCACAGCAAGTCTGGAACGAACGCCATGTTGCATTAAGGGCAATGACAAATAATCAGTCTTTTCACTCGAACCATTTAACCAGTACACCTCAGAGCGATTATTTTAGATGAAGAGTCAGTATGCAAGCCAGGCTCCGATGCTCTGTAATGAAATGAAGACGATCTATTTTAAATGCGCACAGATGAACACCGATTTTCATATTTTCAAAAGATCATCTGTTTTTTTTTATTGTCTGTACAGCGTCACTTTGCTGAAACTGTGACATCTTAACTTTGTTTACCGTAAAAAGCTTTTTAGGCCAAGAAGTTCTGCAAACAAACTAGGAACTGTGACTTATTTTTTCCATCCACATTTTCTAAATTTCTATTTCTCTTGCTTATTAAAATTACGTTCTAAATCAGTGGCCAGGAAGCTGATGCTTTAACTCTAACTAGGCTTCCAGAAACATACATAATGTCAATTAACCCTCATGCATGGATCGCATCATTATTAATATCAGGAAGTTAGTTTTACCTAATAAAGAACAAAAAACACAAACCAGATTCACACTAATCAGACCTTTAAGTTAATTGGCACGTGCAGTTCCTGAATGACCAAAACTCTTCCTGTGCAAGCGTCTCCTAAAGCAAAATCATCTTATCTAGTAATATAAGATAAACAGTGGGACCTGCAGCTTCACATGTAAAACGGATTTCAGAAAGATCCAGCTATTCGTCCAGATATTCATCTAGTTGAGGAGAACATCACATATCCAAATATCATCCCCTAAGGCACGACTGGAATCTGCAGATGCGGCAGCGCGACAGGTGACACTGGAAGACGACCTGGATTTATGAGTCCCGGAGCTGTCGGCAAACGGCCAGATCTGGGACAGGCACTGGCCTGCCGCCCAGGCGTTTAAAAGGCATCACAGGGAAGGTCAGAGAGACAATCGCAGCTGTAACTTCAGCAAGCTAAAGCGTGCCATCAGCTAGGACACAGTGGAGCTGGGCCCAGCAGTGCGGGCGAGGAAGGAGGCGTGACTGTTGAATGAACCTTATTGTGCTGACTGCTGACCGAGCAGAGATAGCGTGTGATAAGCCTCTAAGCCTGGCTCTGCCTGTTCAATAGGCCCTCTACTTCCTGCTAAATACCCATAGTGCATTCCATTCATATGCTTCATTTGTTCAGAAGATCTGCACTGTAGTCCTATAATGGGGTGGAGGGGTGGGGGCGGGTCTCAGATGAGTGTTATGTTTTCATTCGGGTGACGAATGGCATCTTCCTGATATGCTGTTTCTTGTTGCCACCTGACGTTTGCTTTACTCAAGTCTGAATGGCCCAGACAGCTGAGCAAACCAATCCAAGTTATAATCCAGTCATGTCAGACCAAGATATACAGCAAGATCTCCATTCAGGTCAATGAGTCAGATAAAATTGCTAGAAACGGTCCAGAGCCTTGTGTTACTTTATGTGGTCAAATTCATTCAAGCATTCACATAAAACCAATACTAGGCTCCCACAGCTGATGAGTCACATATTAATTCACATATTAATTAGCTCCAACACAAAAGACATTACCGCATTTCACTGAACCCACATATCTTTGTGTTTTTTGGTGTTGGCTGCCTGATCAGTGCATTACTGTAGCACAGTACTGGTTATGACTTGAAACCAGTCACTAGACCAAAGTCTGGATAGATACAATTCAGAATGATTACATTAGCTCATTTCATCAGCTCATAACTCGTGCTTTGAAACTCATTACACGACATAACGATTGCCGCCCTCTGATCGCTGAAATCAAAGCTTAGCGTAAATGTTTAGGGCGCCGCAAAAATGAATATATATTCTGTCTTTGTATCTTCGTAAAAAGCTGCACATCATTGATCAATCATAGCCTTCCTTTGATGTGTAAATGATTAAATTGCCACTGTTCAGCCCTTATTGCTTTCAGAGATCATATACCTATAAACTTTCCCCACACAAGAAAGTTTACCTTTGGCCGTA
Organism: Tenebrosternarchus preto; assembly: GCA_025802075.1. NCBI lineage: Eukaryota > Metazoa > Chordata > Actinopteri > Gymnotiformes > Apteronotidae > Tenebrosternarchus > Tenebrosternarchus preto. The sequence goes on along the minus strand of JAOYMR010000027.1, from coordinate 5,623,245 downwards.
TGTCTAACCACGGGTGCTTGTGTTATTGGTTGTTTTAGTTTTTTGCCAAAGTTCTCTTACATGATAGTCTGCAATAGATTTAGATGCACTGTAAAAGCAGAGCTGAAGAAATCTAGCCCAAACAGGAACAGGATCTGACAGGTAACTGAAGCCAATCTCTCTTTGATAACCATGCCAAATGTGTTGCACATAGTTCTAACTGCAATGACTACAAGGAGCTCCAGCAGGGGAGCTGGCTGGAAATGGTATCCGGGATGTCTTCCATCATACAGGGCCAGGTGAACCCGTGACGGTGGCTAGAGATGGAGCTGGGAGCTGGATAAAGCCTGCTGGAGAAGCGGCGTGAGTGGGGCCTGCTGCACTGAGACCTGTCCCCATTCTCCTTGACCCCATTCCCCTTGTGCAGTGTGAAGGAATGCAGGCTTTTATGGACAATGTGCTAGAACTTATTTATGAGATTACAGGGTCAGCTGCTGGAGCTTCGCATCTCAACACTCTACTGTAAAAAGACCTATTCTCTTTGAAGACCCTTATCTAAGCACTGGTAAAATGTACACGTCTTTTTTTTTTTTGTATAAAGCAGCCGATGCGACTCGGTTACCTGTTCCCTCTCACTCCCACTGGGATACTTTAGCCATAACCCACACAGATGAGTCCTCAGATATTCATACACGTCACCAGATATCCGGCTAGAAATCTGGGATATCTTTGTTCCAACACGGATGACTAAAATTTCACAGCTCACTTCACAGTGCTTACAGCGCTGCTACCATTTGCTTTGCCTACAACAGTCGAACAGACGAACGCAGGTGCCTGCACACGCTTTTACAAGGATACTGCAGATCTGAGTCTTAAGAGGGCTTTCAATATTGCACAAGAGTATACTTAAGGGAGACATAATTTCAGTTCACAGAAAAAAAGAACTTCAACCCAAACTTACAGCGCTTGACAAACTTGCCAGTGGTTAAAAAAATGGATGTGACCTATAAACCATTAGATTTTTCATAAACCATTAGATTTTCCATAAACCATTAGATTTTCTCCAGTTGAGGTGTGGCTATGTTTTTATAAATATAATCAGGCATTGATGTTATAGGGTTTATATACTGTACATCACCTGCTACTCAGCACCCAAAAAACATTTTGTAAATATAAAATAATCATAAAAATTCTGAAACTCACACAGTGCCTGTAATTTATGGTCTCCATGCTTAGTTCAGGGCTGTTCATGTTCTTCTTGTCCTTCAAGCCCTGGAAAAGGCCTACAGAGCAGAATCATGAATCTCAGAAGGTGAACCTCATCGGTGAGCAAGAAATCATATCCTGCGCATCTGACCTTGCGTACAAATGCACTAATAAGCAGACATAGAAGCAGACATAGCGTTTCATCTAACGCTCTCTTCAGAATCCTTATCACTGTCCTTGCAAAGGACACACTAGACACATGCTTACTGAACATTGTATTGTGTCCTTTATAACCTGTAATACATCAATCTGTTGAACAGCTGCCATCCATGCATATAGCATGAATGTAAATAATGTTATAATGATTTTACTGTCATCTGCATAGCACAGGTGTGGCATAAATCAGAGACAGCAGGGGAATTAGCTGTCAGTGTCAATTAAAGGCCAAAGTGATTTCAGAATCATCCACACTGTTAAAGGGAGTTTTAAAAGACTCGTAATGTAAGGAATGAAAGGAACATTTCTACTCCCTTAGCAAAAACCTGTTTCTCATCTTACACATGAAATCAATAAATTGATGAAAGTGCTTTGAACAGTAACTTTTTAATAAGCATCCAACATGCTGCCCACGGCTAGTGACATGAGTCAAAACTCCAGTCTTAGTCAAGAAAAGACGGGCTTTGATTAATTTATTCAGATAATGGGTGAGATTAGTTGAAGAGCTTAGTCTCTGGTTGTAAATAAGCCTTTTTTTAATCTTCCATATCTGATGTGAAGCACTTTGAATTGCCGCTGTGTATGGAAAGTGTTATACAAATAAACTCGCTTTGCCTTAGCGATGTCTAGAGCTGTTTACACCATTCACTGATATTTGCATGTATGTTTGTACATCTCCACGGCAAAAACAACAGGTGCACAGGGAAAGAAAACAGAACAATGGAAACGAGATCCCAAGAAAGCTGAATAATGACACCATCGTTCTGTGTATTCTTGTCTTCATCTGGAGGATATGTGATATTTCCCCTGGATATCTCTTCACCCCGTTGCAGATCTCTCTGCTGCAGACATCTAAGAGGGTCTTTTGTTTGATGAGAAAACAACCTTGCTGTTTGGATAGAGGATAAGTAGATAAATGACTTATTTTGAAGTCAGTAGTAAAGAAAGACAATGGCAAATTGGTTTACCCATCTAAAAGACCCAAACATCATCAATCTCACAGAAACACACACGCACACACACACACACACACACACACACACGCACACACACACACACACACAGCAAAGGAAATTCACAAATCTCCATGGACAACATCAATAACTCCACTGCAGCTCTTCTTTGTTACCAGAGACCTTACATTGCCAGGCCCTGCCCACAGCCCATGCCATGCAGTGTGCTGGCACACTGACTGAGCCTGGTATACATTACAGTGTGACAGTCAGGGCTGGCTGAATACATGCCCACATTTGTCTTAACAGCCAGACTAGATCATTAACACTATGATTTCACAGCAGGGCAGTGAAGAAGAAGGGGTGTTTATTGGCATTTGGCAGACGCCACGGCACAGCTGACCCCCTTTAACAGATAAGGGAGAGGGGGTTGGGGGTGAGAAAATGAGAGGGAGAGAGAGAGAGAGACAGAGAGAGACAGACAGAGGGAGAGAGAGAGAGAGTCCCACCCCTCACACTAGTAAGGCCAACAGCTGCTGAAGTCAAGGTCAAAACAAACCGGTATATCAATGTGATCAGTATTAGTTCATGCACAGAGGTCACTGGAAGAACCTTTATACGAGACTTTACACTGTAATTAAACTATGAACTATTGCAGTCACAGTGGAAAACCAAACTATTGCCATGAGTCTCTTGAGGACATACTGTAGACTCCACAGCATCACTCACAAGACATCGCAGCATCCCCCACCAACGTCCTGTAAATTATGCATTTGGCAAATCGATTCAGTCCCACAATTACTGTGGGATCTAAAATGGTATTTTACACCTACATGTTAGGATTTAAACCAGGACACTGCACTGTATCAGCACTCAGAACACATGAGTGCATAGCACAGCTCAATTACATAGCACATTATAAATCAATATAGAAAATATTATTATATAAACCAAAACCAAAAACAAGGACTGCAGGTCTTAACTAGATCATGCAGAGATCTCTAATTAAACCAGATGTGTGGCAGATAGGCTGATGGCAAGAGAAGCTGCTCTCCATGGAAACACTGTTTTGCTGACAGCATAGTCATAGATAGGCACATGTTAGGCACAGAATTACTGATTTTTGTTTTTTAAAAAAAAGGATCAGTAAACCTTTACTTCCTCATGTCACACGTTACAGTAAGACTACTGTTACAGTGACCATGCTCCTGTTATTAATGTATGTGACTTAGGAAGTGAAACCGTTGTTTACACACAAGGATGGCTCTGGGTAACACAGCCCATGTTTAACATTTTATTTATTTGTTGGTTTGTTATTTGTTTTTGCTTTTTTGTAAAGGTTCATAGACAAAACGCCCCCAAGGATGTCCTAAATGAAGATTCAAATCTCATTTTTCCTCCCCAGAGCTATGTGGATCTTTCAAATTTGAGTCACTTTTGTAAGCAGTCCTAGATTGGATTCATGATCATGTGTCATAAATGAGAATGGTCAGATCTGAATTCATGTGGCTGAATTCACCTGAACTATTAGCGCATCCATTTTAATGCCATGAGTCATCTCACAAAATGAGATTTTTTTGTTGGCACTGACACAAGTGACCAATGCAAAAAAATATCAGTGTGTGTCTGTGTGCCGTTTTAGTGGACAGCTGGGTTCCCATTACAGGTCACTTTCAATTATAAAAGTGCACCATCACGGTAGACAATTCTGACCTTAACAAAGAACTGGAACCGTGTGACATGTAGAGCACACGTATGCTTGCTGTATTCCAGCAAGGGCCTTTTGTCCATATGCCCTGTGCAGTGTAATATTCTGCAGCGTAAGTATGAATGCAGGCATGTGCAGTGATAAATATGACACCTTCAACACTGCCTTTTCAAAACAGTGAACGTAGTGTACGGTTCCACTGTTGATCAGATTTGCCATGGAAAGAGACAGGGCCACAGTACTCCACCAGGCTGACTCCAGAGAGAGAGAACAGCCTGTGAGCTGGACACATCCTTTAGTCATATGAAGTAGCACTAGAAAGGGCACAAGTGTGTCTTAGTGGGTGACTTGGACATACAGTGGGTCCCCAGTAAAAGAAAATGTGCAGAGATTAATTTTAATGCAAGGTGAGTGAACGAGATGAAAAGGACAAGGAGAAGAGGCGTGATACTGCTCCCTGCAAAGAGGGAGAGTACTGGGAAGAGGTTGGGGTTTTTTTTGTGCATGTGGGATTTGCAAAAGCTCAGCGGGTGTAAGCAGGGCATAGATGTAGCAGGGCACGACTGAGAGAACTGGGAAGAGTGTTTGTGTATGTGTGTGTGATTTCTAAAAGCTTACCTAGTGCAGGCAGATGTAGTAGGCTGTGGACTGAACTGTAAACAGTGTCTGAATGAGATTACGCTAATGCCATCTGAGCAGTGTTTTATAATCAGAGAAAGGCAGTGTTGTTTTCATTCCCTAGTCTTCCACTCTACTTACAGTTGCATTAGGGTTTACGTTGTCTCCTATTTATCTGCTCTTCCTGTTTTTTTTTTTATTGGTTTTTGCAGTGGTTTTTCGAATGTTAAAAGTAGCCTTTTAAACCGAGTACATATTTCTGTGTTCAATGCTCACGCCTGAAACTTCAGTGTGTGATTTCCACAACTTTATAAACAGCACTAAAGTAATATAAAGCAACACAATATTTTTCAACTAAGACATTTGTTTGCATGTTTGATAAAATCTCATTTGTGTGATGACAGATTAGAAAAAAAATTCTTAAACAGTGGCACGAACATTTCAGGGGATTCCTCTGACATTTAGTGGATTTTTATGTTAAAGATGACTGAATGAAAGTCGATATAAAATCCAATAATCAAATTCAATAGTGAAGTTATTTTAAAAAGAAATGCAAACATTGTTTGAAGTTGAGCATTGAATTATTCCTTAGTTTTGCCTTATGTCATAATAACCACTGCTGTAAATCAGAGGACTGTTTTCTCTTAGCTAGCAGTCTCTTAGCAACAGTACCAATAAGAGAACAGGAGTTGGCCACTAACAGGTTGTTTACTGGTCCCTCCTCTCTCTCCTCTGGAGACTTTGGGCAAAAAATAAGCCACGGACATTAATGTGATAGAGAGAAGACAACCGGGGGGGTTGGGGGTGTGGCTAGGAAACAGTGATGCAACAGAGAGAGAACAAACAGATGGGAGTGTTTCTAGGTAATAGTGACAGAAAGAGGAAAGACAGGGGGCGTGGCTAAGAAATAGTGATGTGACAAGGAGAGGAGAGGAGACAGGGGTGTGGTTATTATAGAGGCACATAGTAAAATCAGCAGTGTAGAGACGAGCGCTGTCAGGTTTAATGAAGAGACGGAACAGGAGCAAGATGACAAAAAGTGAGTGAGTGAGATGTCAAGAAAATGGGAGAAATGAAGGTCATAAGGAGTGTGCTGCCACTTGAGGGAAACCGTCATATATTGTGTGTATGTAACCAATTATAATGTAAGTGAGGATGAAAGACTAGGGAATGTGAGTTTGTGAGAGAGAGAGAGAGAGAGAGAGAGAGAGAGAGAGACAGAGAGAGAGAGGTGGATCAATAAAATAGAGGGGAAACTAAAAGAGAGGACAGAGTGTAAAAATAAAATAATGCCGAGTTGAGATCACCGTCTACACCTGCCATTCAAATACATCCATCTCAAGCATGTCAGTGAGTTTCAGCTGTAAAGTGTAGTTATGACCGAATGTGACTGGGTTGAGTTGTTCTACTCCACCTCACATGGACTGAGTGTGCTACCTGCTTAACCTGCTGACAACAGACGTCATGTTACCATAGTGATCTCACCAAAACAAGGTGAACCTGTATGTACTTTTAACGTTAAACTCTAGATATAATTCAGTGGAGCCACAGTGGTACAATAACGTTTTGCCAGAGAGGTAGAGAGCCAGATAAGCAATTAATCAGGTCAGTGTCTTACTCTGCTCCAGGCACTTTGCAGTACAGAAATCCCACCCACCACAACTTGTATATTTCTCCACGTTGCACATGTTCGGTCACGATCATTCTTCAGCATTGTGTTTGTTTGGATTCTGTGCAGCTTCTCTCCAGCTGTGGCTCAATATGGGAGGAATGTTCCTATTCAACATCTGTACCTCTTAACACCTGTATGACTATTATTCGGCTTACACACATTGTGATTCTATCATAAAGCTAAAATTCCTATTCATTCTCTCTCTCTCTCTCTCTCTCTCTCTCTCTCTCTCTCTGAATACTTGCTGGAGCAACAAACAACACTGTTTTAAAACTTATTTAGTGAAACTGCTGGTTCAGTCATCAGTTTACAAGCATTCTATGCTCAAACCCTCTGAGATCATTTAAAGTGAAGCTTCGGTGCCTCGGATAATTAAGATTATTCTCCCACACACACACACACACACACAAAAACAGATAATTCTTGTGAATAGACCATGAAAAACTGTTCCACCATAGGTACCCAACCTCTAAAATCAATGTATCATACTTTTAGTTGGTCCTTTGTAACAGATCCCTGATTTAGTCTCCTGTTCCAAAGTCACAGAGGAGTCACAGTCTGTTAAATCAGCCACAGTGGACACAGCCTGCTAAATCAGCCACAGTGGACACAGCCTGTTAAATCAGCCACAGTGGTAGCTGTTCCTTCATTTTGACATGAACTTGCTCTGACATCACTACAAAGAGTGAGGCCTCCAAGCTGATCACTCAGAAAGATCCTGCAGCTACTGCAGGATTTCCTGGCACTTTCATAATATTCATGGAAAGAATGTACTCAGATCTCTGACACCCCCCCCCCCTCCCGCATGCTACCATGCTGTTAAAATGACATTCACTGTAGTGAATTTCTGAACACATTTGGAAAGGCTCACAGAGCATTGCTTTTCAATTAGTCTAACCATTCTCTGTGAACAAACTGTATTATTCTTTAGTATTACAGTCTGCCTTTTTTGCAAATGACCACAGGATGTTCAAACCATTCATCCCACATAAGGTGTATGTTTCCTTTGGGCCTCTAATATGGACACTGCCAGACAAGCAAATTAAAAACCTTCATGGTTTTTGAAGAATTTCTGTGCAACAGTAATTCTCAACTGGACTGCATTAATAGTCTAATAGAGGCATTTTGCACAAAGTCTACATATTAAGAGCAGTTTTCTCAGTGTAGTAAACTAATGTTCTTTTTTTTCATAATGAATATTACTTCTAATTTTTATAAATGTTCTCCTGTAAGAGTACATGCTAACTGCCCTCTTCTTAATTGCTATAATATACAGCTGAATGTCCATTTTTATTTTTCAAGTGTTGCAATTTCACTAATGCGGTGTAGCTGGGAAAATATGCCGTTATCAGACAAATAGTAAAAGCTCCAAACCTGGTTAGAATGAAACCACCTGAGAAGATCCACCAAGGAAAAAATAAGTGAATCCATTAAACCACCTGAGGAGATCCACCAAAGGAAAACATAAGTGAATCCATTAAACCACCTGAGGAGATCCACCAAAGGAAAACATAAGTGAATTCATTAAACCACCTGAGGAGATCCACCAAAGGAAAACATAAGTGAATCCATTGGGGTCTGAACATACCCTTTATCAGATTAAAGGGCTTGCTTCTGTATTGGTGGTTTAAGCTCATTGGGACTATGGTACTGAACCTTCTCAGTTCCACCTTGGTTGCCAAACTGGCCTCATTCTCAGTGTAAATGAATGAACACAGAACATGGCCTTTATTCACCTTCTACTGCTTCCTTCCATTCATCTCAACCCCATACTGTCTGTCTCTCCATCTGTCTCTCTCTCTTACCCATACACACACATTCACACACACACACACATACACACACATGGGACCTCTCTATCTGAATACAAGCAAACTGCACACATACATACGCACGCACCCCACACACACACCCACATGTTGAGCCTTCATGTTTTTTTATGAATGAGTGCAATTCCAGGAATGAGAGGGAACAGGGGAAACTCTTCAATCTGCCGTAGCCTGAGAGGCCCAGCTCCCTAACCCCCTGAGGGTCTTTCACAAGCAGGGTTTAACCTCCCCCAAGTACCTTTGGATCAGAGGGGGTGGGGGTCTGGGGAGCAGGAGAGCGGGGCTGTGATATTATCTTCGCTCTGGCGTAAGGCATTCACACCAGTAAAGTTAGAGGCACCACCCACCCTCCTTTAACAGCTGTTACTCACATTTAAAAAAAGTTTCTTTGGAAGGTCCCAGAAAAAGTCAGTGGTGTGTGTGTGTGTGTGATAGAGAGAGTGAACATGTTAAAATTAAACCTAATTACAGCATTACCTAATCCATTTTGAGGGCAGCTTGCAGAGTGGCTGTTAAACATTTTCATGCATTATGAAAAGTAAGCATATCTAATCTTTGATCAAAGGTGAATTACATGTATAGAACTGAGACCAAATGAACCAGGTGTTTTCCCATACTTGATTTATCCAATTACACAAGTAGCCTTCACTTCAGCAAGAATCTGTGTACATCTATGCTATAAAAAAACAGTTCAAGAAAAAACAGATGGTTGTACACCCTAATTTATGACTGTGTGAATGTAGATGAACAAGTGCATCTAAATTACCCTGCAATGTTACATCATGAGTATGATTACCACACACACACACACACATACACACACACACTCATACACACGAGTGCACTAACATGCACACACACTCAATATGTAAGCCAATAGCTGACAGGCAGCTAATGTACGGCTCTTTAAACATATGGTTAAAAAGTAGTTAAAGTATAACTTTTTAGCTGAAACCACTGTTCAAGTTGGTGTTACCCAACCAAGTCCTCGTGGCCCCTCAGTTTTAAACCAGCACTCCCATAAGATTTCGCTCTCGCCCAGCAAGCTAGAAACAAGCAACTGGGAAATCGGAATACCTGGTTCACGTGTAATGAGAGGTGGGATAGAGGCAATGTCTGGGCTGTTTCGGAGGTCCCCTGGGGACCTGGGGTGGGGAACAGTGGTTTAAGGCATGCAAATTGCTGGTCCAGTTTTCAACTTTTAGTTGCAGCTCGGCCCAGCCACACAAAAACGCGGAGATTCTAAATTGGCCCAGTCTTAGACCATTCTAAAGTCCATAAGCTCCCTGGATTTGAGCTGCCCACGAGAAAGTCACCAGCGCTGATGAGGCACACCCTGTGGCTAGCCATCCTCAGCCAGAACACAGCTTTTCTGAGGGGGGTTGGGTGTACAAGTTTCAGTTGTACATGAAAGCCAAAAAAGTTTTCCTTCCTTATACTTTCCAAATGCAAATCTTTCGTTATCTAAACCATTACCACAATTTAAAGTATATTCTGTGTTTGATTCGGTAGGTATTTCTTAAAGTGAGCAATATTAGGCTCGTGTCATCACAGTTACGTCAAACGGTTTTGGACAAACGTGTTTGGAAAGCTAATTCTGCATTAGCATAAAACCAGTAAGACTGTCATTTGTCACCTATTTTACCATATTATGAATTAAGTTACTACTGGACTTGGCCCAACAAAGTAAACACTGACATGTTTTAGCAGTCCAGTTACATTTTCTTTTCCACAAAAGACCATTTTAAATTACAAATATGGTGTCCAATGTCCAATTCAAAACAACAAAGCTCCCAGTGATCATAAACCAATAGACTGGCTAACATATACAAAAAAAAAAAAAAACCAGAAACCAACCAAATGTATGTAGCTCCACTCAGTCAGAACAATGATGTCCTTTTCTCCGTTCACTTACATATTGAAACCACTGGCTGAGATATAGGAGCCACTTTCAACAGGACCAGGTTGGGGTTGTTTGCAACAGTGTTTTCCTAAGAATGCGACTACTAAAAGTACATCCTTCATGAAGTGGTTTCAAAGACGTTGAACGGCAGTTTGATTGTTCAACCCTTTTCGGGTCATGTATGCAATTACTACAGACGCACAAAAATGACTTGCGATTGTGCCAAGGACTGTGGGTGTTGGTATCAGGTGTTTGATTATAAATGTATGTTTTCTCTTCTTATCGCCAAGGACTGCGTTAGAGTGAGCCGATCCTGGGTCGGCATGAAAGGGCATCATTACGACTATTTGCGGCGTTTTCACCACAACCACTCCCATCCTCCACACAAAGCTACAACAGTGACAGCTTATCACACGTGCTATCTCATCAGCGACCACAAGCCTCCGTAGCCACTAGGCTTAGAAGTGATAAATAATGGCACGGTTCAGCACATTCAAAAGTGATCGGAGCTCTCTTTAACAAGCTAGACAGAGCAAACATCAGCAAAAACGATCAATAGCATGTCCAGTGAAATTAGCACGGCGACCAATTAAAGCAGCATACGCTACCTACAGTACGTGGCACGCCGGCCTATTGATGTACAGTGTGAAAGTGGTTCAAACTATGCTTCACTCACAACCCACATTTGAAGGGATTTCGCAGAATCGATTGTGTTTAATGACCATATTGAAAATACTTGGACAATGTTGACGTGTACAGCGTGGCTCTGGTGACGAAACATCTGTGCGGGACATAAGCTTTGATTCGCACTATGCGTACGTATAATGCGTGCTGAATAAAAATGTTTATCTAACACACATTTTAGTTTTACCGTTCGTATTTGAATCTTTTTATAACTCGCCGTGATCGTGATTTGTGATTGAAATATATGCAACTTGTACCACTTTTCGTAAGACTAACACAAGCGGGTTAAACTATAAGACTCTCGCGCGACTGCAATTTCAGGTACTCTTGGTCCTCCATCAGTGAAGCCAAAGGAAGGGAAAAACCGAGTCCAATTTTACATACACAGCAACCGCAAATTTAGTGAATTTTGCACATTTCGACACGAGTACCCTGGTATGTAACATCACACAAACACCACGGAGCCAAATAAACAGTAACGCAAGAAGCGCAGCCTCCCATATATGCCAAGCTTTCCTGGTAACATTTTCAGCGGTATCAGGTTTGTGGTTTAAAAATAGCACTGCCATAAATAATCCTGTCAGATATTTCAGACTTCCCCTGAGAGTGTACCAAGGTAAAGAATTGGTGTAGTTGATGTTCAGGTACGAATTCCAGCTGTGCCTAAACCACAGGCCAGAAGGACACGACCAGGTGTGTTCTCATTTGGAGAGAAGAAGGCAGGGATGTTCTTTCCTCAGTGACTGATACACTACCCAACGTGTTTGTAGGATAACATGGTGGAGTGTAACATTTAGTGCTTTCTGCAGTGAACACAGAGAGTCCATACTTCTGAGGCATGCCTTACTTCATAGAGATAGAAGGTGTGAGATGATGCATTTATCTTCCCGAACAGATGAGATGTTGTGTTTCGGTTTAATCTAAAATCAGACATATCCAAGTCATACTGAAATAATATTATTGTAATAACGAATGCTGAATGCTTCAGAATAGAAGGCTGGAAAAATGATTTTGTGTTTGAAACTGTATGTGAAAAACAACAGAGCTTGGTGTTTTCATCTAGAACCTTTGTTCGTCCACCCACTCTTCTTTTTATCTGCTCCACTCTCTCACTCATCCTTAGTCTCATTCATCTTCTCACGCATGCGATTCACTGATCATGTGATTCACTGATCATGCCCCAGTGAAAAGCTCTTGTGTTGCCTTTGTTGTCCCACAAACCCCAAAATGACTCATTATGTGGATGAAACTACAAGCTTATTTACAAAGATCACAGTGAACTGTGATGTCTCCCTCAGACACACACACGTGCCCACTCATGTGCACACACACACACACACACACACACACACACACACACACACTGAAGATAATAAATAAATATACTATAAACATCTCTCTCCCTTTCTCTCCCTTTCTCTCTCTCTCTCTCTCTCTCACACACACACACACACACGTGCATGGGTGTATACACACACACAGACACACACACACTCATTCTTACTATATCACCCGCATTATCACATCAGCAACTGTATTTGTACTGAAAACATTCACCTACAATCTTTGCACACGTCGAATAAATCGCCTCCTACAACGCTTCCATTCTTGTCCGTCACCTGTTATCAATACAAACAAGCTCGTTCACAACCCGTTTGCACTACTACCAGCTCCATGTTTCCGGCTGTGTCATGACCAGTCAACAAAAAATGTTTTGTTTGAACAGCAGGATAAACAGCTTTACAGAGGCATCAGATAAACAGCAGATTAGAACAGAGAGATACTCGATATTGGGACGTTCAGTACAAATACAGAACACCTGCCCTGTACCTGAGTTGAAAAAGGTGTTTTTTTACACATGCGATATTCTGCAAAAACTGGCATTCATCATAATGATGGTGACTGGTGGAAACTGACCTTGGTTGGTTGATTTCTGGTAATAAATGAAGAATCTGCTTTCCTGTTAAGTAGGAAGATCTTCCCATAATCAGAAGCACAGACCAAATCAAGATGCTTTATTGTAAGCTGTGAGCAAGACATCAGTTTTCATTTGAGTCAATTACAGCTTGAAAGCCTCACTTGAAATATCTCACAGCTTTCTAAATTAAACATGTTCTCCACTGACAAGCGCAGGAAGAGTAATTATGGCTTACTCCATGGTTAGGAGATCAGGGCTGGTAGAGCATGGCAGTTATATGGGAGGTCAAGGGTCGTTGGCAAAATGTGTTATGTATATACAAAGAAGGTATGCATGCAATGCAACAATGAAAACACTCGATTTTATCTGTGCATGTTTGTGCTTGCGCACGAGTGTGTGTGTGTGTGTGTGTGTGTGTGCATGCTCATGACCAATACACAACATTACTGAGGACATTCTAGTATTCAGGAACCAGGAACATCTATGCTTTCCTCTACCTGACATGATCCTGTATGATTAATAATAGCCATGTGACACTAGAACACTTACATGTTCCCTGATATCTTTCAGGAGAACTTTTTCACTCGACTTAGTTAATGGGATTTTCTGAAACACCACATCTGTCACTGTAATGTGCTCACAAAATATTTCACAAAATCGTCAAATAACAGGTAAGGAAATCCACAGAAAGCAGAGCTTGTCTTTTTCTTGTTGTAACATTACAGCCTGCAAACAGACATTCATAGATACAAAAAATGTTTGTTTTCTGAAATGAAATGTGCTTTCCAGTTTACAATAAGAAGGCGAGCATCAGAACTTTTCTCTGCCCTGGAATCCAGGAGATGGAAGGAACTTCTCATGTCACTGTGTACAGAGTCTTCAAATGAAGATTATACATGACTCACACCTTAACTCTCAAACAAAAAACAAACAAACCAAAAATGCTTTTACTTATCGAGGGCTTTAGCCAAATAGGTTTCTTGACATTAGCCTATTAATCTATCTATGCTATGCTGATATATGTGTTTGATACAGACTACAAAGCACTTCTGTAAGTTTGGACAAGAGCATTTGACAAATATTTTAAGTGTAAGTAAAAAAGTAAACAAAAGAAGGTAAAGGGAAGAATTGTAGAGCCACTATTTCCTCTTCCTGTTAAATAAACACGATCCTATCACACATCTGTTTGGTCAACATACTGCAAACACACCTGCTTTTGTACCATGTGTTGCTATGATCACAGGTCACATGGAGCATCACAGTTGCTGAACACAGCTTGCTTAAGAGAGAATCTGTAGTGGTTAGTCCTGCTTTAGCGATAATGTTGTACAGGTATGTGATGGGTAGTCTGGGATCATCTTATCAGCTGGAAGGTTTTCTGGAGTATACACAGAAGTGTGGGCTTCTACCTTTGGCTACATTGTCCTCTGAGGACCTCTACAGTGTTCTGTGGTGTTACCGAAGGCTGTGCTGACCTGGACGTATAGGTCTCCCTTAATTCTCAGCATATAGCAAGGAATTCTAAAATATTTCCAGCTGCTTTGGAATTGACCAGTCAATTGATCTAGCCCTCAGTGTCTTTTCTCCAAATATGAATATTTGGTTAGAATTAACCTCCAATTGCCACACAGTGTTGCCACTGACAGCAATGGCATTTCCAGCAGATTCTCACAATGAACCTCTCTGTACAAACACATATTTGACTAATCTCTCTTCTAAAGCCCTCGGCCCTCTTCAGTGGGGTACAAGCAAAGGTTACACCGGTTGACGCTACAGAGATACGCAAAAGACACTAAACGTAAACAACCAGGGAGATGCATCCAAAGTTGCTCTCTAGGACAGTCGGGAGGGACATTGTGGTGGTCTGCTACATTGCTGCTGGCTTTGAATAAAACATACAACGGACACATTGACACAGCGCTACCTGAATTATTCATGCCTACGGTTACCATGTCAGTATGAAGGAGAGAGAGACAGAGAGACATAGAGAAGGATATGGGGATAGAGGTGCAGTTCCAGGGTGTGGCTCAGATGATCATTCTCTTCTTCTCATTTCCCTTTCTCCGACGTCTCTGTCTTGGCTGGTTGTTGCCCTCTTCCTCTGTGCTTCCATTCCTGTGTCCGTTCCTGGCTCTCATTAACATGAGGCTCTATATCTTCCTGCTGTTCTTAATTATCACAGATCAATACTGGACACACCGTGTCCTAAACACTCTCACCAGCCATTTAAAATGCTCATCTGCTGGACATTCACCTACCCAACACAGTGCACCATGTACCAAACACTGCTTTAGCCTACACTTCCCTACCTCTGTGCCCCAAAGGGGCAGACATACATACAGTAGGCTGCAGAAAACCCCGCAGCTAAGACAGAGTGCATGATTGGACTATTGTGACATGCACTCACCTGTCCATCCAAATAATTGATTCACATTGCCATGACAAGTTGGACAACCATGCAATCTATCAACACACAGTAAGCTGCCACTTCATTTACACTGTGTTCCTTTCACACTAGAAATATTTTCCATTTCATTTTAAGCTTATTACAGCACCACAGACTGAATAGAGGACGGGACATACTTTCAGCACTGTAGTGCGAACGCTACAGTTTTTGCATTCTCTCTACCCTGCTCGGCTGCAGCGGGTTTGGTGGCCCCATGAGCGTACCTGCATGTGTGTGTGTGTGTGTGTGTGTGTGTGTGTGTGTGTGTGTGTGTGTGTGTGCAGAGATGCCATGGCAGACTGGGTGGTAGGGTGAGGCTGCGTGTGAGTATGGGTGCTGAATCAGTGGTTTCTCCGAGCGTGAGGGTCACAGACAGCAGCCCCTGTCTCCCTGTAGCCCAGCAAGATGCACTAATGCTGGTACGACTACTCCACCTGCAGGCCCCAGGCCACACCAGCTCAACACGTATGTGTGTGTGCCGATCTGAGTGTGTGTTCGTCTGGTTATTTTGTATGGGGAGTGTTATATGTAGTAATAAGGAGTGGAATCAGACCAACAGACACTGTGCAAAGACAAATCAATTTCGCTTCCAACTGACAACACAAGCTTTCAGATAAACATGTAGTGATATTATGTAAAATGAAATTCTTACGGAGCTGAACAGGCCAGTCCTAAAAGCACTGGTACCTGGATTGATGGATTAAAATGAAGGCCATTGTTCAACATGAAGTCAAATTAATTAAACCCAAAGTACATGATATCTGAACTCATGGACCACTATGATGTGATCAGTGCTGACAGTTTGAGAATCTGTTGTTCATCATAGGGTTTAACACATAGCCAAAGCCATTCCTGAATTCAATATTAACCATTTTGAACTTAAGTAATATAAAAGTATCACAAAAGCATGCAGTTCTATTGTCATCCTATGGCAGAGTTCTCCTGGTTTGCAACTCAATGAAAACTGGAGCTGCTGCTAAAAGTTATTGAGAACAAACAGGCCTGAACCTGGTTTATTTCACCATACAAAAGTTTAAAAAAAGTACTCAAATGAAGTCTGATCAATAAAATGGGTGCACAAACATACATGGGTGCTGACAAACATAATATAAGGACAATACTCAAACAATACTCAAAATTAAATTCCATAACTGACAAACATAATATAAGGACAATACTCAAACAATACTCAAAATTAAATTCCATAACTCTTCTAACAGGTTAAACTTTCTTTTCAAAAGTAGAAATGGTTAGTAGCATGTGTAAAGCAATCATTAAAATAAAGGATGAGCATGTAACTTTAGCATGTATGGTTTAAAAGAATTTTAATTCTTTTTTCAATTAAAAAAAAATTCTGTTTTATTTATTTGGATAGTATGTATGGAGAATTTGTGTGGTTGGTACTACAAACTGGTGCCCTTCAAAATGTTAATGCAATTGGATATACCAGAATAATCATCCATTCATTCATTCATTCAGTAAATGCATTAACAATATTTCATAGTATCTGATGAAACAAGGTATCACAGAGGCTGGAATTTCACAACATATTTAATACTCATGCAATTAAACTTTACTTGAGCTTCTCCTACTCCCTCTGTTCCTTTCTCTCTCTTTTTTTGAATGACAGTTCCTTTTCACACTTCCTTCTTTTTGGTGGCTCAATATCCTCTTTTTTGAAAGAAACTGTTAACTTAAAGCACCCAGTGGCAGCAGTCAGACAGCCACGGTCAGGAAGGCCTGCTTGCAGCTAAGTGTGTGGCTGCGGGTAGTTAACCTCCGGTACGATTTCACACAGCCCGCAAATGCTTACGCCGCTTCATTCATGAAATCGGATGTGACCGATGGCTAAAAAAAAAAACATGGACCCAAGTGATCAAGAGCCATCTCCAAGATTTATATGTCCATAACAGACAAACAACCGTCGCTGTACCATCTCTGAACCGCAGTGTGATGAAACACCCCTGTTTCGCTGACTGATTAAACCTTTTTTTTTCTTTTTTTAAACTGGAAATTCTGAGTGTGTATTGCAATCTAAACGGCTGAGCTCAGAATCCGAATGAAAAGACCCCATACTGTTGCTTGTAGAAAGCTTGTGACACTGACTTCACGTAATAAAAGGAAAGGTCGCTAATTGTGAAATGAAAATGAAACGAATCTGTACAGGTGACACTGTTGAGCAGGTGCGTGGATAACCGCAGATGTAAACGACTGGTCCTTGGCACTGAGACTTTGCCACAGTACTAAGAGGAGAAGAGGAGGAGGTCATCCTCTTATGTTCTTTCGTGACCCCTCCAGAGGATTGACTAGCACTGTTTACGAAGTTGGGTTTATTATCTGAGTCTGCCCAACTGAGACAGTGATGAAGCAGGAAACCTCTGGGTGTCTCTGATTGCTGCTTAGGCCCCATTCTCCATAATTCCACCTCCTGACAACAGAGCCCCTCTCTATGCTGATTAGATTACAGGCAGTGGACTGAGCCTAACAGCTTTTTTCCCCAGAACAAACAGTGTCATTAGTGTGTGAGGGGCCAAAACAGAATAGCAGACTTGGGCGCTCACACTAGCGTTGGTGTTAGCAAGCTGACAGTGTGTTTGTGTATGTGATGACAGCTAGTGTGAAAGAGCACTGTAAAGTCATTTAGGCTGAAGTACATGGTTGTGTCCACCTAAACCAGATTAAAAGGAGATAGTGGCAGATTGTGATTACTACAGTCGTAACCACATGGTCAGGTAAGATGGACTTGAAACTACATCTCAGTGGAAGGGGGAAACGCAAAGCTGTCAGTCTTAAATATTCCATAAAGTGAGTGAAGGTAGTTGACAGCAGTTGAGTAAGACACATCACATCACTGGGGTTTTGCTCACAGCCCTAGAACCCCTGTGCTCTGCTCAGTTTTGGTGTTTGCCCTAGTCACCGCATTGTCTAATTATCAAGCCCTTCAAGAACTCAGTATAGAAAATGTCTTATAGTAAAATAGACAGGTGTGCTTAGGGGAACATTGGAGTAAGAAACAGACAATATAGAAAAAGTAAAATTGTTATTACACATCTTTCCATTCTAGAAGTTCCATCCACATTTGTCTGACGTGGAAGCTCTAGGTGATGCATAAGAACATAGAAGGCCAGAATTGGACAAGAAGCATTACTTGCATAAACAGAGATAATGATGACAATCACACTGCACTCACCTGATCCTAGTGACTCTGAACATTCTTCAAATGGCCATGAACCTTCTTGTGCTGCTTATGACACATAGCAATACAGACACTAAGGCTCATCTAACACATGTTGGGTATTTATTGTAGCATACATATGTTTAGTGTATACGTAAGTTATACATGTGTTAACCTTTTGGATTGTATAGAACTTTTGTACCATTTTTGACAAGTATGAATGATGAATGGTTTAATGATGGGTTTTTATTGTTCTGATGCTTTCAGGACACATGAATGTAAGTATGTACCACTTATTTATTGAGGACGTTTCTACAGCTTCTGTTGATCTAGTAAACAGCATTATAGAAACTAATTTTAAGGAGATATAAAATGTCACAACACACACACAAATTCATAGTGTGTAAAAATGTTTGCATAATTACTTATTTAACTGCAAGATGTTATCAGTCTCCTACTGTCCTCATTCAACCTCAAGCTTAATCTCATTCAAATAAAGTGAATCATTAAGCCTTAAAGGAATATACAACTGTGTATCATCATCCTAATAATTCGATTATATGTTATGCTTCTGAATAATTTGCTTCAAAGGTAAAATATATAGAGAAAATAAAAACGGACCCAAACTGAATCCCTGAGGAACACCAACAGTATCTCAATAAGGAAGGCATAATCTACAGTATTGAAGGCAGCACTTCAGTCTAGTAAACCACACATGATGGAGCTGTGAACAAACAGTTCTGAAGTGTCAATGGTAAAGTCAAAGTAAAAACATGCTAAAAACATTATATGTCTATAAATATTTGTGTCAGATTAAAAGACACTAAGCTATCACTTACTTTAAAGGCCGTTAGTTTGAATGCAACTGATGAAGTGGTTGGAGAAAGCCTTGCCAATTAGGGGAATGAATTAGAGGAAGTGAGTCTGTGTGGTGTGTGTGTGTGTGTGTGTGTGTGTGTGTGTGTGTGTGTGTGTTGTTGGGGGGGGCTATTCAACAGATAGCCGTTGTCATTCTTAGAAGAGTGAACTCTGGAGAGGTGGGGTTGAGATCTACTAAGGAGGTTGTGGTTTGGCTGTCACTTTGACTCTCATCATCACTGTAAGCAACTCACTGTAAAAAGAAAAAAAAAAGTTACCGTTTAACTTCTTCATTGATATTGTACATGTGCTACATGCTTGATCACACTTCTGTGTTTCTCCGAAAAGGCCGTCCTTGTAAAAGTTGTCATCTGTCATCAGTTATCTGTCAGCCTCTGTTAGGTGCGTTTGGAAAATGCTCACAAAATTGCAAGGAGTCAGGATGACTTTGTAGTTTACCCAGATAGTTCACTCTTACAGATCACTCTGTGACACTGTTATGTCCAAAGCTATTCAAACAGGTTTATTTTCAGACACACTGTGGTGACCTGTACAGGCAAAACAGTGGCAGAGTTGCTTCTGAAATAACTACCGAAGATTATGGTGAACAGACAACACCGTATTTTCATTTTAATAAGGTGTTGGCGTTACTTCAGTTCTGTTATTGAAATAGTAATTCCTGATTGTGGCTTCTAAGTTAACACTAATTGGTAGTTATCCTGGGTGTCACTCAGCATGTCTGAGTGGGCCCAGTTGTGCTCTGCAGCTCAGTTTGCGAGAAAAACACAAAGTGTGAGAGAGACGTGCTCAAACACGTGTGTGTGTGTGTGTGTGTGTGTGTGTGTGTGTGTGTGTGTGTAAGTGCAGCGGTGGGAGTTAATTGCAGTTGCGGAGGTGTAAATTGCACGTAGGGCAGTGTGCTGACTGGACCAACACTTTGAGAGGAGGGGGCCCAGACTCCCACCACATCCTCTACTCACTGTCTCCTCTCACTTTCAGCCTGACTAACCCTCACGCAGTGCCGCGGCCTGGGAAAAGGCACTTTCATTTGCAGCCAAGAGGAAGAGAGCGTGTGAGAGGTCTGTATCAAAACCTCAGTGATATAAAACGGTGCAGGCAATCAAACTACCAAGAAGGCAGCCTGGTGTTTTCCATAATGTGCCACTATAATTCAAAGGTCTGTTTATATTGGAGCCTGTTGCCTAACCTGAATGACCAAATGCTATATTTCTGTTTAGGTAGCTGTGGGTCAAATGGAGTTGTGTGTAAAATGTGACACTCCAAACTGGTATTTATATATGTCATGTTGGATATGTGCATGCCAATGTCCCTTTGTGCTAAACACCTTTCTCTCTATTCTTCTTGTGCTATACCGTCAATGACATCACATCTCCTAAAATAATATAAAAAACACCCAAGAAAACTCCTAAGAACCAAGAATCTCAACAGCAAACTTCACTGATCAAGAAATTGCTGTGATAAACTCCCATGTATTTACCACATGGGAAATGAATTTATTTTTAATTATTATTTTAGAGGTTTTGCGGACGTATTTTAAGGAAACACAACAGAAGTCAAAAGGACCGGACAAACACAGCTCCAGTACTCTTGTGCTCCTCACACATGACTGCCGTGAGCAAGAATAGGTCATTCTTCTTAGTGCTTTTGTTATTAAATGAAAGGAGTACACAACAGAGTCATGTGCTTCACTGTTGCTCTTTTGATTCAACAATATGGCCCTGTGAACACTATAGATCCCATATCTGGTTAAATACTTTGTTCCTCTTTCTTCACAATGTTTGACTCAGTAAAAGAACACATGACACGATACACAATGCCTAATTATTTTGAAAAACAAAACAGAAAATAATTTTAAAAATATTTAAGTAATTAAGTAATTTAAGTAATTAAACACAGTGAATAAGGTGTATATTTTTGCAGCTCTTAGAAAAATTGCTGTTATTATTTAAGTCAGCAGTAATCTCACCTGATTGCAAGCCACATGATCAATCACATGACATCATGGGCCATAAAGGTCACTGCAGTTTCATAGTTTTTTGCTTTAATTTGATTCAGATTGTGAATCCATCCAAATACACAGTACAGGAATTCCAGGTTGGAACAGATACAGCAAAGAGAATTCTGGAATGTGAAAATAATTTTGAAAGAAAAAAAAACATTTTACACAAACAGACAAATAATTGATTGAGTATAAACAATACCCTCTTAGATGAGACCAGAGTACATTACTGAATGCTATATTTTATTGAGCCTTCAGCTCTGTGCTTTATCAGGAACTATGCATCTCTCTTATTTTGAGTTTGGTCTGGAGGAACTGCATCCAACTGAAACACATAGGGACAAGCTTCCCGGGACACTGCTGCAGAACTCCCAGAGAGCTTGGCAGTCTAACAAGAGTGGCTCCAGTGTCTGGCTCACTGCTAGCAGTGGTATTATTCATCACAGTTGCTATGATCTGTACTTCACGTCACTTGCCAAAACTAAACGAAGTCACCAAATTTTGACAAGTTTGATATTTTACTCACATTTCATTCCAAGAAAGAAAAATAAAACTGAAAAGGGAAAAAAAAAAAATTAGTAACTCTTATTACAGTGTAGCATAATCAGCATTATGAACACAGGGTAATTCTTATTTAATTATAAGGACTTGATTATTAATTATAATAAAATAACTATTGCGTTGCTTGTGCTGAGGAATCACTGGCCATCCAGACACCCATGTTAGCATTACTGCACATGAAATATGAGCTCTGGATGCCATGTGGACCACAAGACTGCATGTAACTGAAATTTGCAGAATGCATATTTATACGTGGTGGAGGGGGGGGGGGGTGGCAATGAGACAGGAGCAGAACTTTTGTGATGTGAAAGCACATTGTCTGCAGCTTTCTTCTAGTTCTCCTGTATTCTCATGAAGTTGTCCTTGATGAACTTTTAGTTTTCAACTAGTTTTCTCCGAGTGCTTCTGTGGACACTTGTGGTTGCTTTGAGCATGATATTGATATGACATACCTCCAGTAGCCCATGACCAGTTGACTGGATAAAATAATCACGGTTTGTTTTGAAACTGATACTGGACTCTTTTTGAATCCAGTGATTATTGTTTATCATGAAATGATAAAATACACACACATTTCTGTTTATTAATCTAAATACCTTTGAACCTAATCTAAATACCTAATCTAAATATGCCATTCTTACCTTTGAACCAGTTTAACTCTGGAATAAATGCTCACTATGCAAGTTAATATAACCCTATATGCTTACTACAAGTTAATATAACCCTAAAATGATGGTCATTTTCACTCTGATCACAAGATTTAATTACCGTACTCTTGCATTTGCTGAACCAAATGCGCGACTATAAGCATTACAATCTGAAATGTTACCGATTATCATTGTGTAAGTACTGAACTTTACACACACCTGCCTGAATCGCTCTCCTCTACTCATACAAGACAAGCAGAACCACAGCCCACCCTTTTCCTCTCCAACCACTGCAGATGAGGGAGAACCAGCCAATAGTCCCACCTCCTCCTCCCTCTCCTTCCCCAGACTATGCAGTACTGCTGCATAGATACAGGACACACCCAGCTTCTGAGCCACTCTGTCTCTCTCTCTCTCTCTCTCCCTCTCTCTCTCTCTCTCTCTCTACCTGACCCTGAACCTCAGTGACAATGTCCAGCACACACTGCAGTGACCCGTTCTCCTGCTACTCCTTCCATGACCTTCACTTGTGCTCTCAGCTACTGCAGGAGAACATGACCCAACTGCCCTTCTACAGTCACACCCTTGTTCCCTTATCTGTTGCTCTGCCCATCCCTATCTCCCTACTCACTATCTCTTCTTCATTTATCCACCCCATGCACAAATATGTGCAGCTCTGAGGTCCAACAGTCTTAGTCTCCACACACTGAACCATTTCAGTGATCCGCAAAATATCACATCCGTGCACATAAAAACTGAAAATCTATGGGAAAAGAGGTGACGGGCCAGTTAAAGATCATTCATAGTGAAAACAGAACCGCAGTTACATGTAGTGGCAAAAGATGCCGCCCTGTTTGAAAACCGCATCTAGTTTTGTTCTTCTCAAATCTTGAAATCACAAGCAGTCCAGCATTTTAGATTTCAAGTGGGCGTGTAAGAGAGAAAAATATCTAGGAGCTACTTGTAGTAGTGAAGGGGAAAAAACAGGAGGTGAAATTAAAGAGCTTCTCAGTGAAGATAATATTATTGTGTCCAACAGGGTGCATAAAACAGAATGGTCAAGTGTGCATAAATGTTAATGAAATATACAAAGTGCAATTCAAAACGTCATGGTGGAGTGTGCATTATATATTATATATATATATAAATATAAATATAAAAGGCACCCAGGATACATTACGAAACCTTAAAAGAGTACTGAAACAAACCAAATGGTACAAAAATTAAAGCACTTTTAATTTTTCCCCAAACAGCACATAGCAAGTAATCATACAACAAAAAACTCATTTCATTATTGACCTGTCATTCGGAAATTAGTTTAAAAAAAAAAAAAAAAAGAAAAAAAAGAAAAAAACACAATTGTGAGAAAAACCAGTGATATCTAAAACATGAACAATACTATCAGTTCTCCATTCTGACAAGTACCATTTGAACAAATAAAATGTAATTTAAATGTACTTTATCTCAAATTTACATATAACCAGGCAGACAAATAAATTTGAAATATTAGTTTGCTTTTATCTTAAATATAGAAAAAAAGACATTATGCCATGCAAAGGACATATTAAATATTAATTCAAACAAAAATTATATATATATATTTTCTCTGTCAATATATATATATCTTTTTCATTTTCAAGTCAAAAGCACCCTCCTTCCCCTTTACAGGTAAAGAAGTTAAAATAATAACCACAAAAATAATCCCACAATGCTCTTATGTCCCTCTGTACTGTAGCTGCCATCAGCAACATGGCCATATTTTGGAGGTGTGAAAATATTTTTCAAGAGAACTGATTTGGCACAAACAGAAACACAGAATGGCAAATAACATTCGCTTTATTATTATTTTTTTTATTTCCTTTTTAAGAGAAGCATGTATCTTATTTTTTTACTTTATATATA
>JAOYMR010000027.1:5580200-5590685 GCA_025802075.1 Tenebrosternarchus preto | reverse complement strand
TGGGCCAGCCCTTGACAGATTACTCTGCCCACAACTGAGACTGAAGCACTGAGGCACTGAACCATGAAGTATAACTGGTCGTGTCAACACAGAACTGTTTTTGCCTTTTAAGACATGAACCCATCATTTAAAACAGATGAACTGGGCAAATTCATCAAAAGAAAAAAACGGATAATAAAATGAAAGAAAAACTAAAGGAGTGAATGTCCCCTAGGACGGTGTTACTGTGTCACAGCTCCTGCAAAGCACTTTTTTGTCACACCAGTCTCGGAATTCAGATTCTTTTTTATTTTTTTCCTCAAACAAGTTCTAAATCACCTTCAGCAACACACAGCTGTTCAATCTCAGCCAGAGAAGGAAGGCGAGAGAGGGGGACGTGGGCCGGCCGGTGATCCGAGGAGAAGCAGTATGGCTGGCAAATTGAGCCGATTCGCCGTATGCTAACGACCTCCATCTGCTGCAGACGGCGTGGCGGGGAGGAGGGGGTGGAGGCGACGGGAAGAAAAACGAACGCGGAAGCCGCACTTTCTGCCATCCTCAGGCTGGCGCAGACGAAACCGGCGGCCCTTTAAGGAGCGCGGGGAGGACGACCTCAAGGTGGGGGAGGGGGAGGAGTGTCACTTCAGATCAGATCAGAGCAGAGCAGGCTGGGGGACTTGAACGCCAGCATGTAGGCGACAACTGGAGCCCGGGAGACACTAAACCAGGAGCTGATGCACTTCTCCAAAGCAGAATATCACTCAAGCCTTTTACGGAGGGAGCAGACTGTGAATTTTTACTTCACTTGGTTCTGATTCAACAAGACCCCCTGCTTTAGGCCTTAATCACGCGATGAGCACAACTAACTCACAGGATGCATGGCACCACCTGACAGCATACAAGGACACAGAACAGTAGCAGCACGGGTTGATTTAGCAATGACATTTTTAAAGAATCTTCAAAATAAATCAATAAAGTCCTCTTGTCCCATCATCGATATACTGGTTTCGACAAGCCCCTCGTGTCTGTGGAGCCTTGAAGCTTCAAACAGCAACTGACTCCAACTCCGGGGTCACAGGGAGGGGGGAGCCCTCTTCAGAAGGGTTGTCATAGCACCCGACTGGTGCGTCCCAGCGGGAAAGCTCTGTGACCCACTTTGCAGGGTTATCACATTGACCGTGTGCTCCGAGGCACTCCGACTCGCTCAAAGGGGATGACAAGGTCAAGGTCAGAGGGGGATTCAGAGCAAGGCCCGACCTCTGACCCCAACAGTCGGTCCCAACGGGCTCTCCAAGCCGACCGTGTCGCTAACTCAATCACATCTGAGCAGCAGAAGAGGGTCAGGATGAGAGTGATGGCCAGTTGCTCTCTTCCTCCTTTCTAGGCCACTGACAATATCGTACCCATCTCTCCATTTCTCTCTCTCTCTATGAGTCCATCTATCGTCTCTAGTTTAAGGTCAGAACTGGTTATAATGACCATCAAGCATTTCCTAAAACAGCTTTTCTTAAAATAATCGAGCATATTAATAATGTAGAAATGCTAAAAAAAGAAGGAAAAAACCAAAGAAAGACAATCAACTTGTGCCAGCATATCATCGGTGGTGCCGTGGTAACGCCGTGTGCTTTGTGTGCTTGCGAACACATCGGGTCAGGATTTGTGCGACTGTATTTGCAAAAATGTTCAGGGTTCAACACACGAGCTGCTTGATAAAAACCCAAAAGGCCCATCCAGTCAGGGAAGGGAGCGGGCTGGCATCGCCTGGTGATGCCCGCAGCGTCTGCTTGCGCGGCAGCGGAGCGGGAGGTGTTACCTAATCTCTGCGAGAACTGGTAGAAGGTCTTGAGTTTGCCCACGAGCGGCATCACGGCGGTCCAGGCCTGCTCCTGCAGGCCCTCGTCTCCCGGGTTCTGGATCGCCTGAAGGGAAAAGCAGGAGAAAGGCACGGCAGTTACCCCGCCGCGCTGAGCCGAGCCAAACCACCCTCTCCGGACAGAACAGGGACACATGCACTGTGTCACCAAACAGCTCATCGAAAGAAGTGCTGCAAGGTTCTACAAGATGTTTTTTATGGTTATGCTATAAATAGAAAGGAGTTATGTTACACACAAATTATATCTTATATTACCCTTTTAATATATTATTATGACTTAATTAACCTCTCTGATCTTTAAATAAATAAATAAACCAGTTTCACTGCAGGTCCGCATTAATGAGGAGTGGCATAATTTTTTTCTATTTCTATTTTCTGTTGAACAATGGAGTGATTCTGGGTGAATTAAAAGAAGAAATAAAAAGGCTACATTCACTTCCATTCACCAGAAATTGTGGCAATGCTGGTGTACCATGGCAACTGAGTCGGTATAGCAACAGTAACCACGGAAATATGAGTATCAGTCACAGTGACACTGAGTGAGGCGCGAACAAACAGAAAATTAAATTTCAAGCTTTCACCACAAGGAAGACGTTGATGTAGTGCTCATTCAATGTCTAACTGTAGAATTCTACATAAATTCTAAAATATGATGGAGAAGTTGAGATGGGTGAAATGCAAACAGCCAAGCATGTGTTGGTTTGGTCATAGTTAGCTTAAGGTGGTTTTGACATAATTATATTTCCTATGTTCTATTTTTTCTATGTTCTATGAGAAAAATAACTGTAGTGGCAGGACCATAAAAAAAAACATTTAAAAAGTGTTTTATTACAAAAGCTAATATATTTAATTATTTAAAAACTGAAGGGTATTGTTATGGTTGTTATTCTTAAGAACAGGTTTAGATCTTGCAATACAAAACTAGTTCTAAGTTTATAAAACACATAATTATCCTGAAAGTTTAAATAGACAAATGTGTGTGTGTGTGTGTGTGTGTGTGTGTGTGTGTACCTCTCTTATCTCTTGCGTTGCTCCTTTATAGGCTTGCAGCTCATCTAGGACGGTACGTGCATCCCGCAGGACCACGTCCACTTGCTCCCAGGTCTCGCGCTCTGCTTCCGTAGGCTGTGCGTCTGTGTGAATCAAGCACACGGCCGGCGGTCAGGACGAGTGACGCGGCTGCGCCCGTGCCCTCGGGCAGGCCGAACGCGCCCGAGGCAGCATGTGCGAACAGCGAGAGCGGGAAACGCGCGGCGCGGGATTTTACAGGCCGGAGGCTGCCTGAGGAGAGACCCGGCGGCCTGACGCGCTGCTGTCCGAGGGCGTCGTGGAAAGGGCTTCCCCTGTGCTCCGCTCTCACCTGCTGAGCTACTGCAAGTGTAACCGCATGCGGCAGTAACTAGGACGGTGACGAGCTGGGTCAAAGGTCAACATGGCCACACCCGCTCTGTGCTTCAGTACTGTGATATGCTTGTGCAATACTCGAGTTAGCTACTACAGGAACTGCTCAGAGCAACTATGACTTCCTCCTCCATAGGATTCATGAATGGCTCATGAAGTACCCTTACTGTGTGCACTGAAACAGATGCCTGGTTACTATGGTGAGCCTGGTTACTATGGTGGAGGAGGCTGTACAGGGAGGTGGGAAAGCCCAGGGTGGATATGCTTTCTGCCCTTGCTTGTCCTTCTTCATCCTCCTTCTACTCCGCGAAGTGCGTGTGTGTGTGTGTGTGTGTGTGTGTGTGTATGTGTGGTCTTGACTGTAAGCCATGTAGTATGATGGACTTTCTGTCCACCAGCAGGACATGTGGAGGAAAATAAATAAATATAAATAAAATCTAAAATCTATAAATAAGGGGGGGGGCTATTCTTTAGCATACCAAACTCATTTAATAACAATATAGATAAGCACAAATAAAATTCAACCTAAACAGAAATTTTATAAAGTTTACTAATTATATACCATAAAACATTTTCACATAACTTAAAGTAATAAAGCTGCCCATTCAGTTCCAGGATTACAGTGATGCTGAACCGAGGTTCACCTCTAGGTATTATCACCTGGTGACCAAGTCTACAAAAATGACTCGGTATCATTAAAATATATTTGTTGGGTGATGCATCATGAAACAGAACAATTCATTCCAGTACAGGCAGAGTAATATGGAGAAATGACAGTAAATCCTGGCTCGGCCAGGAAAAACGGAGGGAGAACAGCGGAAATATAAGCCAGCAGTCTGTGATGGTCACCAGTGATCCAGTTTCAGTGGTGCCAGGGACAGGAAGAGGGCGGCGGGAAACCAGCCCCTTCTCCAAGCCTCCCCAGAAGATCCGGAGCCAGACGGCAGCTCAGGAACCACGGCAACCTCAGCACAGGGCCAACCGCCTGTGTTGCTAACCGTTTGATTCTGCTGTGATTAATATACCATCACTAAAGTGGAATATGTTGAAATTCACTGGTCACAAGTTGAACTAAAGTGTAGTTGTACTAAAAGTTGTGCTAAAGTGTAGTTTATTTGAAAAATTGTTTCTTATATCTTCACCCTCCATACCCCCAAATAGCTTCAGTAACCCATTTACTGAAAGGAAACCCTGTTAAATCTGTACTGGATTGAAGCTTCAGGATATCAGCAGATGCCTCACTGCTAGAGGGATGTGAGGGGAGAGTTGGACTTGTTGGACTGCTATGGACAGAGGAAAGTCTCACTTTCAAAGTCGAGGAAGAAGTTGGGCTCCTCATCAAGGTCGGTACACGTCAACACTTTCAGGAGGTTCCCCATGACAAGGTACCTGAAGAAAGAAAGAGAACAAGAGAGGAAGCATTTAACTGCTATGAACTGAAGAAAACGTAGCGCATGTCTGCGTGTGCACCACAGATGGAGAGAGAAAAAGTACGAAAAAACTGGTATATTGGGACTGGCTGATGGATCTGTTGAATGGGGCTACTAAGAACTACGGAGTCTCACAATATAAATTTGCTCGTCTTTTGTCTTGTTCTTTGGATCAACCCCCCCCCCCCCACTCTTCTCCAGACTGGCTGTGTGGTTTTCCTGCACACACCCACCCTACCAGATGTCATTACATTGCTACCCCCAACCACAACCCTTGCCACACACACACACACACACACACACACACGCTCTGCATGCGAGTTACGGGAATTTTTGTGCTTTGCTGCCTCATGCCAGCCATGCGTGTCTACTTAGAGCGGCAGCCTGCTGAGGGGCGGGGCCTGGGGTTTCACTGTCAGGATTTAGGAAATAAAAAACAGAGCACGTGAGCTTCCCAGAAACCGGTCCTGGAAATAGCTTGTGGCGAAGGAACCAGACCCTTGACGGAAGCACACAGCGCTGGGCCCAGAAGTGAGACCCTGGACTGTTGGAAAGGTGTAATGGTGCTAGATGTAGAACAGTAAGAACGGCCGGACGTACGCTGCCTTGCCTGCTAAATGGCTGACACCAGGCCCTTACGAATTTCAAACCTAGCGTCTGGCAAGCTGCACCTCACCACATATTGACAGGCTTAGATTCTTACGGATTCTACAGTTGGGGGATTCTGTCGGTTGATTCTCAGAAAGCGGGGAAAGGGAGATGCACCTGGGAGAGCAGCTTTCCCATGCCGCAGACACCCTGTGTGCCACCTCCCAGCCTGGCCCGCCTGGGCCTGTAAAACCTGGGGCTACAGATCAGAGGTTCTGCACCAAAGTCTCATAGTTTGCACACGCGTACACACACATGCACACCTTCCAACTCCTACACACACATTATCTTCACGGGAGCCGAGAGTTTCTCAGTAGGTACAACTGACTGTGGGAGAGGGACAGGGGGGGGGAAGAAAACCACAACTGGTGCACAACCCTCCACCTGCCAGACAGGAAGATATCATCAGAGGTGGTGAGAGAACCAGCCAGACGGAGAGAGAGTGATGACAAGACTATCGACACCTTGCTGGAGGATGTTCCCACACTGATAGCAAGGCCCGCGTTACGTCACCAGCTTCAGCTCGTAGCACTCGGAGAGGTCCATGGCAGGTACGACGCCAAGCACAGCAGCTTCTGTTTCATTCAGGCAAATTTGCTTTGAAGGAACAGGTGCGGCCAGACCCTGGAGCTTCAGAACTGGTTCCGCGAGACACGCGTCACTAGCGAACGCAGGAGCTGAAGCACCGACAGGCTCCCTGGAATGGTGCCACACTGCTGACATCCTGCCCATGAGCTGCCGGTTGATGGTGTGCACGTGATGTGTCGAATTCGGTTTGACAAAACACCCCAGTACTGTTTTTTTTAAACCCATAAAAATGATGCCATAAGCAGCTGAGGAAAGGAAGATAGATTATATAATGTTTTATGTGCGTGTGTGTATCTAGGAATAATTTACACATTTAAATCTACAGACAATGTTTTTGACAAGCCTCATTATTGGGTGAAAATTGCCTTTTAACAGTGAAGAGGGGAAGCTTTTAATAGTCGCCCCTCCTCATTTCAATAATCGAACGAGTTCAATAATCGAACGAGAGAATGAACGAGTAGCAAACGCTCACCAGCCCCACACAGCACCTCCACGCAGTTCCTCAGGCTGCTGAAGCTGTGCTGTAATTAAGCACCTCCTGGGCTTAAGAACGACTGGAGGCCTGAAGTCGGCTGAGAGAGCGAAGGAGCGAAAAAACAGAAGAGGCGGGGTCATATTAGGGCATTATGATACCCAGAATTCCCTGTGCCTCTGGCTTGGCGGGCTGAGTGGTCCATGAAGGACAAACAGGCACTCGTCCTGACTGCGTGTATGAAACTGTGTGTGTTTGTTATGTAATAACAGCTGGTGACGTCTCCTGGAAGCCGATACCTGCATTGTTAGGCAGGTAACGTACAAACAATGTTGTGTGTTTGTGTCTGTGCACGCAAACACAAAACAATATTCATACGGTTTATTTTTGGCTGGTGTGGAAGACGTGCGTGTTTGCGTGTGTGTGCGTGCGTGCGTGTGTGCATACCGCCAAAACCTACAGCCACATCTAGATCTACAGCAGCACTGCTGACAGGAAGCACGTCAAACCTTGGACAAAATGACAGGCTGTGCTTCGCTGCCATCCACGAAAACCATTATACATGCATGTAGCTACTCTTCACACACACACACACACACACACACATATACACACGCACACAATCCAAGTCTAAATATGAAGTGAAAAGTGTGATCAGCTCCCCTCTGTCTCTATTAACGCATGCAGGATATCAGTATTTATTCCTAAACTCTGAGTAAGACAGCGATTACCTTTCCCTGGGCCTCAAAAATAATGAGATCACTTCAGTCTCAATGACTCATATGGTCAGAGCGGACAGCATCACTTTACACCATGTGAGCAACTTAATGCACTCAAATTGCACCGTGCTGAGAAATTTTACCTTGAGCTCAGTCAATGGAAAGGCAAGAATCATTTATACCCCACTCTGACAGAGGTGGGAGGCGGAGTTTCTGAGCAAGTCTCTGACCAATGGAAAACCACACACAGGCTTGATTGGATCATTAGACCGGGACTGGCAAAGATTGGGGGCAAAGAGATTATGCTCAGAGAGGACAGCTGGCACATGGTGTGAACCCAACATTCTGAGAATGTGGCATTAACTAATGTTAAAGATTCCAAATAGCAAAAATGTTGCGGGTAAGAAGTGTGTAAGGTGCGACTGTGTGTGTGTGTGTGTGTGTGTGTGTGTGTGTGTGTGTGTGCATGAGAGGGAGAGAGAGACAGAGGAGGGGGGAGAGAGAGATGGAGGAGGGTGTGTGCGTGTGTGTTTGTGTGTGTGTGCGCAAGAGAGCGTGAAAGATCAAGGGAATAATGAACAACACAATATCTATCCCAAAATAAAGCGTGATCAGTATGAGCCTGCAGCTCAGGCTGCAGGGTGTTCAACTGACTTTCTCACATTCTGAGTGTTTTGGGCATCACAGTGGGTATTTCAGGTGCCCGTGGCAAGAATTTTTGGTGACACACTTTTGAGAGCTTTAGGTCTCAGGGGATGTTTTGTAAAACACCAAAGTGTTTTTTTTGGAAACTCAGAGTTTTGAACAACATTGTCCAAGATTGTAAGTGTTTGGACAACACCATGCATATCAGATGATGTTCAAATAAACATACTGGGCTGCCCAAAGTGTTCCAGACACCTCAGGCCTTTCAGGGGGAGGGGAGAGGGGGAGGGGAGGGGGGGGGGTGGACGGTGTCCACCCATCGGCAGTCTGTGGCCAGCGAGTCAGCCCACACCCCTGCATGCCGAACAACTCCCACTGCACCAAGGTCACACCAAGGACAGACACACCCTTACAAACGGCAACAGTCAACGCCGCCAGTGCTAAACTCATACGTTCTTAGAAAATAAAGAATTCGACAGAACCATTACAAGTAATTTAAATACAAAACAAAAAGCTGCAGTGTATAAACATTATATATTAGAATATATTAGATAATGCTATTATACTTAGAACATAACGCAGTCGGACATGTTTTTTTTTTTAAAACAGGCATAAGCTCATTAAATATTTAATAAGGTAAACCTATTACATGGAACAAACAACTGGTGTCAGTAGTGTGTTGAGAGAGAGAGAGAGAGAGAGAGAGAGAGAGAGAGAGAGAGAGAGCGAATAGATGGGATGTGGTTCATGTAAGACATGAGGTGGTGTCAGAACTGGAAAGCGTGAAAGAGTTCTAACCAGCAGGGGGCATCAGTGGAATGTTGTGGCCCTGTTGGCTCGCCCTCTATCCATGCACGCCTCAGCTTTAGGGGTGCACACCATTTTAAGGCTGATTTGCCGTGACTGTAAGTCCATTTCATGGTGGTCCCCGAGCGCAGAGGGGCTCTCCGCATGAGCTCCGACCCGTTGAGAGAGTTCCTGAAGGGGGCCTGTTTGCACTTTGGTACCCTGACCGAGAGACTGCGCACAGAAGCAATGACGGAGAAGAAGGATGGAGGGGGTTGGGGGCGTTGAGAGGGTTGGAGGTGGGAGGATCATCTCAGGCCGCAGGGCAAATTCGTTCCTGCACTCTGATTGGTCGAGGTCTGGCTCCCCTACATTCCTCTGTATCCATGGTGCCCAAAAAAGCTGGTGCGGCTGAAGCTAAGCCGAGAACCAATGAGAGCGGAGCTCGGGGGAGGGGGAGGGGGGAGGGAGACTGAGGCAGTAATACGACTTGAAAGCCTCCACGTGAATACATGAATGGAGATGAGGTAATGCACCAAACCCCCCCGACCTAACAAAACAGCGTTAAGGGGATGGATCCTGGAGTTTGGAATATACCACATTCCCGGCCGATTAGCAGATTAGCCACTGTAGACACAAACCACATCAGATGACCTACTTACCTAATTCAGGTCAAGAATCAAACAGCAGGAAAAAGAGCCCACACCAGCACACAGGAGTCAAAGCACTATGTGCCTCGAATATAATCACTGAGACTCTCATTTCGAAATCTAAAACTAACAGTTTATGTTTACAAATAGAGGATAAAATGATGTTTGGAAAAAAAAATGTAAAAATAAAACACCCAGCAGGTATTTGCCTCTTAGAGACTCTCATTGCAGTGCTGGTAAACCCTCTAAAACTGTACCACACAGGCTGAACACACGCGCTCACCGTCACCCAGGAATGGTGTCACAGCCTCCTTTAATAAAGCGGGTGGAAACGCAGTGCAGCATGGGAATGCACGTGCCAGTCTGTACTACAGCAGTGAGAGAGTGTGGGAGGAGGGGAGACGGAACACCGCTCCCTCGCTCACTCACATGGGCAGGGCGTGGAGGAGCGGGAGGATGCACGGCAGGAGATGGGGAGGCGTGGAGAAAAGGGGGTGGGGAAAGAGAGAGAGAGAGACGGTGGAGAGAGAGTGTGTGTCCCTTATTCACTGAACACGCGAAAACTACAGCGATTAATCAGACGTGTTTTAAGAGCCGATTGGACCCTGTGATGAGAGCAGGAGACAGCAGCGCTTGTGATGATCTCTTTTGGGGCACCTTCCCAACGCCCCCAGAGGCCTGGAGAACAGACACCATCCACGCAGCCCGAGCCCAGAGCCTGCCCCCAGATGCCCAGACAGCAGGTGCGGCAGGTGCGGCCATCTCCAGCGTTGGCACGTGGGCCAGGGGGGCTCCGGGTCTCAATCGGGGGTGGAGGGTGGGGCGGGGGGGCTGGTTATTGCATCGCTCAGCCCCGAGCTGAAACCGAGCACCTGTCCGTGAGCCACAGCAGCACGTGTACCATCACGGACGAGACCAAACACCCTGGTCGATTCTGGGCTGCTCCTAGGACTGGCTGTGGTCTGTGTTTGCTCCCACTGTGCTCAGTCAGCCGTTAGGGTCCAGCTAAAGACGAGTCGTTTATCTTGTAAGGTGCCCCACCCTGTTCCACAGAGCTCTGAAGAGGTGAGGCCCACTTAACCACCGCGGGGAGGCTCGGGGTAAGAGGCTGCAGGTTTGACGTTGGGTTCGAAGCAGCATGGATGTGTCCGATCAGTCTCAGAAATGGGGAAGGAAAAAAAAAAAAACCCAAGCAATCGCTTCTGAAGAGAAAGGAAAAAAAAAAAAAAAACAGAGAGAGGTTGCAGGACATTGAGCACAAGTGAAACAGCTGCAGTGCAGTTCCATGATCTGT
>JAOYMR010000027.1:5543776-5570904 GCA_025802075.1 Tenebrosternarchus preto | reverse complement strand
CCAGAGTTGTGAAGACCTTACCCACGCCAGAGTTGTGAAGACCTTACCCACGCCAGAGTTGTGAAGACCTTACCCACACCAGTTGTGAAGACCTTACCCACACCAGTTGTGAAGACCTTACCCACAAGCTTGTGAAAATTATGTCCTTCCACCAACTGTACTTTCACTTCCAAATGAAAACCAGGTTTACAACATTTGGCCTAGTAGAGGTATATGACTGATTACAACTAACCTTTGGCTGCAACTTCCCTGACCAAGAACCACAGAACCTGACTGTTTGTGATCACACTATAAAAAGCCTGATGGAGGCTAATGCCTCGTTGTGAGTCCCAGTCTGGCCGGGAGTCCCAGTCTTTTTCCGTGTTGGCGCAGTGAGGCCAGGGGCCGTGGTTAAACCCCAGCAAATGCCGACCAAACCTGCGAGCTGCAGAGAGACCACAGGTCTGCAACAGGGGCAGGGGGGGAGGGGTTCACACCACTTCCTCTCGTGCGATACTTCCTCCTGTTCAGAGCAGACTTGCCAACTTGCAGGTTCCTGTCCTGATTGGCGACTGGGACGTGCCAATGACGGTCAGGCCTGGCTTCACAGGACTCAACACACACCAATCTTATCTCGTCCTGTACCTCCAATGAAGGAAGTTTATCCTACTGGCCCCAAAGCAATATGGAAAATCTTTTGAAATTAAAGGCAGCTAATGAATTTGATGTTGTGATTGGCTACAAGAAAAAAAAGAAGCTACAAGAAGCTTTCCTTTATACAACAAGTTTTTTCCATTTGTATTAAAAGTATTGGATACTATAAAACTATTAAATGATACAAATATACCGAATGTAAGCATATTTCTACAAACTTCATTTCACTAGACAGGCACTTTTTCATACTTAACTAGACTGTGGGTTCATCAAATCAGTTGGTTGTTCACTGCCTCTTAGAAATGCAAATCACCAGAGTCTATTGTTCTCTTTCCCACAAAGGAACATAAAAACACCAAAGCTTTGTTCCACTGAAAACTCATTGTAATTTAATTTTACTTTACAGGAAGAGAGAGTCCAATGACTCAAATGATGATTCAAATGATTCACAGCTTCAAACAAAACAAAAACGGAAATAACTAAAAGTGTAAATGTGGTCTGAGAGAAGATGATGATGGTGCGATGACTTCATCACACACGGGTTCTTCATCATCCGCAGGCTAGCCATCACCGACCTGTAGGTGTAAGACCAGCGTGAGTCGCCTGCTTTAGGCTCATTTCCCCTCAGCTGGGGCTCTTCAGCCTTTCAAAACTGTACTCACCACTGGCTGCTCTCTGTAAGATCTACGAAAATCTACAAAGGAAGCCAAGAATGTGCTTTGTTACACGTTACCTGTGCGGGTGACGGAGTATTTTATTCCCTGTGGCTGCCTGGCCTACATGTTTTAAACTCAGCCCGACATGCTCAACTATTTATAAGCAGGCCACAGAACAGCAGCTCCTCTAGCCTGGCTGCAGCAAGTTCTGCCCAAGCTCTGGAAGAGCTTCGTTTCCAGCGTGGAGGCCAAGGCGGGTTCGCATCCTGAGCCCAGCCGCGCCACGCGCTGTGGTTTGTGGGGTGGTGATGGGCAGAGAGCCCGCGGGCTCGACTCAGAGAGACACGGAGGACTCAAAGACGCCCGGATCCGAACTTACAGGCTAGACGTGTGGCCAGGGGCCTGCAGAAGGAGCCCTGCGCAGGCCACACGCAGGCTGGCGGTGTCAGGAGCCTTCCTGCACACACTGCTGGGAGCTTCCGGCAACCCACAAGAACGCTGACGCGCCGAGACCGAAGAGCTGGACCCGTTAAGAGCTTGTTTAAAAGAACCAAAAAGAAAACCAACTGCTGGCTATGTACTCTCTGGAAACAAGCGGGACGGATACCACCATCAGGGGGCGCCAGAGAGTGTGTCCATTACAGAGAGTCAGCAACCAAGTTTTAATGCTCAATTAAATATTGAAAATGTTAGAACAAATGAGAACATCCATTACTATCGTGGAAAAGTACGGAGGATCACGTTATGTGTGAGTAGGTTGGAGTCTTTGGACCTGAACACCGCAGATCAGCATCTCACTCCTGTAAAAACGGCCACGCACAAAAGATTCTGGTGCGTTTCGCTTCCTGACATTTTCATTTCAGGTTGAAACGGTCCGTGACTAAAAGGTTCATTGTGGTTATGACAGATAATCGAATGCAGGTGACAAGACGTGGGGGGGGGGGGGTGGTGGTGGTGGATTGAACTGCACATAACCACAGGGTCAGAGCTGCTGATCTAGTATGTGGGAAAACACATGAGGCATAGCTAACGTGCTTTATCTCCAAGAAGCATGGGCTGGTGGGGCAGACTTTCCCAATAAAGACACACATGGCCGATTTGCTTATGCTAATGGAAAAGCCTCCTTTTGCTGTTAACCTCTGCAGTATTTGGCCTTAGGAAGTCCATCCATAGCTTGAAACCTAGTAGATACGGCTGCTCAGTTTTGTTTCTCTCGGACACACACACACACACACACACACACACACACGTTATAACTGTAAAACAGTAATGCAAGCATCAGTCAAAAGGACATACAATCCCCAAAGTTTAAGCCAGAAAACCATAGTCCAAATAAGATACATCAAGTTAAACTAAACTAGGCATGATTAATTATTCAGGGATAACTGTGTACGCGGTCAACAGGATGAAGGCGGCTCAACACACTGCTCAGCGCTGGACATTAGAGGAAGACCAGGGTCAAACGCGCCGGGATGTTTCACGTTGGTCTCACCTCGCTTCCTGGCCCGATTTCGGCGGAAGCATGACTTCACAGATCCGTCCCTGAAGCAGCCGCGTCAGTCTGTCCGGTACCGCAAACACACTCCCTCTCTCCCTCCTTCACACGCTCTCTACCTCTCTCTCAGAGAGACAAACGCAGGCCTGGGCTTGTTTCCCGTGGCAGTGGCTTGAGAGGGGTGAAGCTATGGGTGTGGACCAAGTTCTGGAGCAAGTCTTCACTGAGGAAGGGCCATCACGCTGGAATGAAGCTGCTAAGCTGTAAACGCCTGTTAACTCTGGCATGCTTGTGCAGAACTGTCGAAGCAGTCAGAGATGTCAAAAACATCATTTAAAACTTTTGAATTATCCCCCCCTCCATTTTATTCCTACAATGAGACGACAGACTTATGTTCTGTATAAATAAGACTAAAATAGGCTTTTCTGGTTTGTAGACGTTAATCTTGGGAGCAACACACACCAGGCTCAAACCTGTTGAGACTGAAGGAACAGTAAGACGACAGAAACATGGCAGCTTAGCTGTGGAGACGTCCAACACCAGGCTGGACAAAACCCTACTTTAATCAATCATCACCACAGTGTCCATGTCGCCTTTTGCAACAGTCGTCTTCGTCGTCTAACAAATCTGTGAGAGCCCCATCTCCTGTGTTCCAGCTCCAAGTTCTCCAGGTGTTTAGAAGAGTCCTGACATTTGCATGATCCGAGAAATACAAAGACTTTTGGTTAAAACAATGCTACACCAACACTACACCAGGTCTCATAACGCACAGAACAGAGGAGTTAACAGTCTGAGCACACAGAACACACCACTGGACTATATGTAATGTCAGCAGCACGCAGGGTGACTTCTCTTTACTTGCCTTAAATAGGTCTCTAAAAATGATGTGCGAAATCAGGAAATCTGTTTGGTTTTGTATGACTTTGTCGTCCTTGATGCGAATCTTTCCTCTAGACACAGAACCTTGAAAGCAGGCCATTAAGCCTCAAGAGCTGCTACCAATACCACGTATCGGAACCGGGCTGAAAATCAATGGATCGGATATCTGGAGGAAAATCTTTAAGGAAACCGATCCGATCCGGTCACAGTCCAGCTAGAAAAAGTCGCGTGCCAACAGCCAGGTTACTATGACAACAGTTTATACTCAGCCATAGAGTTGAACTGTAGTTTCCTTTACATTAACGAAAAAAAAAAAAAACCCACGCACTTCCACACACGAGGACTGGCACTGGGCACCACCCAGCGTGGAGGAGCAGGGGCCTTCTAGAGACAGCACAAGACAACACAGCATTTTAGCACTGACCATGGGCCCGTGAACTACAGCGATTTGTTTATTAATCAGTTCTTAAGTAAATAAATAAAAGTTTGGCCATGAAGCAGTTAATTCAGGGATTGGGTGGGAAAGACGAGCAGCAAAACACTGAGAAACGGAGACAAGGATAAGGGAACAAGTGGAGCACTCTCCTCGTAAAGTTAATGGCTTCAGTACGTTCAAACTGCAGGAAAAACTGTAGGTGTTGAGTGCAGAGCTAGCCTGCTTTAAAACGTTTTTAATGTGCACTGGAAAATTTGAATACGAGAATAATCTAAAATAACCTGAGCCGACTCTGTCTGTAGATTCTTTCGGCTAGAAAGAAATAACCATTTTGTGATCATCAGATTACATTTCTGTTTTAAGCAGGGGTTGAGTGACGAGAGACTCATAGAGACTCATACAGGCAGTCCTTTTATTTGCTCATTTAGTGCCTAGTGTGTGTGTGGGGTGTGCAGCAGGTAGAGTGTGTGTGTGTGTGTGGGGAGTGTGCAGCAGGTAGAACGTGTGTGTGTGCGTTTGTGTGGAGTGTGCAGCAGGTAGAACGTGTGTGTGTGTGTGGAGTGTGCAGCAGGTAGAACGTATGTGTGTGTGTGTGTATGTGTGGAGTTTGCAGTAGGTAGAACGTGTGTGTGTGTGTCTCAGTATTAAGTTGATGTGGAATTACAGTTGCATTCAGCAGGGAGAGAAATAAAGCAGACGAATTATAGTGTACATTTCAGAAGTCAGTGAGAGAAAGTGTGTGTGTGTGTGTGTGTGTGTGTGAGCACGCAAGAGCAGTACAGCTGATGATGAGACAGTAAACATCTAAAAGAGACACGTACGGTAATGGAAAAATAAACACTTTAAATCACTTTAAATAATTTTATTGGTCATTTGCACACATCTGCAAAAATAACATAATAAATATACTGTGTGTATGTACACACACACACACACACACACACACACACACAGCAGCTCCACAGCAGTTTTAATGAAAAATTACAGGATTGTATCAGATGAAACAGTATCATAGCAATACAGAAAAAAATAATATCATCCCATCTCTATAAAAAATGAAATCAATCAATCAAACGAACACCACATCAGGCGTAGTTTGTATGACCAACCAAACGCTCTCATGCACCATTAAACCACTCAACACTGGAGGTACTTTCTTCTTAAAACCAGAGCCGTCACAGACAGACATTCAGCACAGATACAACCACAGGCAAAGTGCCAACTTATTAAGGGTGTACTCACACTAGGGTCTGTGATCCGGGCCCGGGCACGGTTCCCTGTCGAAGCACGGTTCGTTTGGACTCGGGCTCGGTTCGCTTCTAGTGTGAGCGCTCGGTTCGCTTCTAGCGTGAGCGCTATCCGTGCCCGGGCCTGCTTGGTGCCTCGTGTGATTGGTTCATTTTGCCGGAACTCTAACATGACGTCAGTGATGCGACGCTCACGTTAAACAATCATGGCGGCAAAGGGATTGTTGTGGTGTGTGGCAGAAGTGCAGTGTTAAAATACCATAATAATAAGAGAATTGGGAACTCCATAGTGTTGTGCGAGCGCGCTTTTTTTCCAAATAAAGTCGCGTTGTGGTGACGTAAACGAGCTCGGGCGCGGCTTGATAAAGGCAGTGTGAGTGCAGGCCAGGAGGGGAGTGGGGATAACCGGACCCCAGCACGGAACGAGCAAACCGTGCCTAGTGTGAGTACGCCCTAAGTCAAGCCACTTGAACGTCAACGTTCTTTTAGGCATTTCTGCTGTTCTCGGTCGGAGGCTTGAACTTTAATATCCTGAGCGGAAGAGTAACAGACTACTTAATGAAGGAATCTGCATCGACAACCTCCAAACACTTGGACATCAAAAGCCTTGCAGCTTGCAGTCATACTCGGGGCCGACGTGGGGCCTCATCAACCAGTTCTACTCAACAAACCAAACCTTGAGGTAAACGATACGGGAAGGACTGCAGGCATGGGCAGGACCAGCCGCACCAAAGTCTGACGATGGAGCCCATTTACTTTCTTACTACAGCTCAGGCGTTATTCAGCTTAGTCGTACGTTTGTGCTTCCGATGGGCTACCAGAAGTGGAAGAGAGTCAAAACAAAATGGTGTTTGGTGTGTCCTGTGAACTGGGCTGAAAAAACCCAGCGTTAGTTCACACTCACTAGAGCGTGCAAAGATTTTTCACAAGTGCTGGTGGTGATTAACTTGGAATTATCGGTATTTTAAGTCAGAAACTTCTGGACCAATTACCAGTTCTTCAAATAGTCTTCAGGATTCATGATTTATGATCCCCCCCCTCGCCAAATGGAAACCAATAGAAAATGGTATAACAAATGCAGACGTGTCATAACTTCTGTCTTTTTCAATCTTTAGACTAGGGTTAATACCCATAAAAAACCATGATGGGATTCTCCCAACTGAACATCAGTTTTATGCCTCAGGCCGCAAAGCTGTGGCAAATAGAAAACGCCTTAAATGTAGATATTCCTCGGCATGTCAGTAGACCATCTCATAACCATGCAAATCTTTCATCACCTTGTGTCACTGAATGTCAAAGCAGATCTCACACCATAGTTTGAACATTTCAGGTACAAACCACT
Source organism: Tenebrosternarchus preto (assembly GCA_025802075.1). Taxonomy (NCBI): domain Eukaryota; kingdom Metazoa; phylum Chordata; class Actinopteri; order Gymnotiformes; family Apteronotidae; genus Tenebrosternarchus; species Tenebrosternarchus preto. The sequence goes on along the minus strand of JAOYMR010000027.1, from coordinate 5,564,216 downwards.
AGTCTTGTCTTGCCCTCTGAGACACAGCCCATTTACCCAAGAGTGAACCGAAAGTTATTTAAAAAAAACAAAAAGTGACCTACAGCCATGTTTGAGCAAATGAAACGCAAATATCTGACCAAGTAAGCATCTAATGAAACGAGAGCCAGAACCTACTCAGATCCTACCACTAAATTTCAATGAGGAGGGAGCTTGAGGTACTTAACAGTGCAAAAAATAAAACTAAAAAAAATAATTCCAGAAGCACCGATACCAAAAGGTTTTAACCAAAAAGTTAAATTTAGGTCATCTGGTCAATAAAAAAAGAAAAGTCAAATTCCACTTGCTTGAGGTTTCACTTGCTTGGAATGTTAAATAAATATCAAACTCTAGAGCCTTCATGTGAAGAATGTAGGCAAATGGCAGAGTTTCCTTACTGGTCCCATAAGGCTTAGCAGCGTTATTTCTGATGCAACAATGATGCAACTTTTCTTCTTTGAACCTTGTGTGCATGCGTGCGTACGTGCGTGCGCGCGTCTATAAAAACCTAGGTGAGCTTAGTCCCATTTGCCTACACAGCGAGATAGACTGCAGCGAGGCTCCCGGAAGGCCGTGCGCTCGCCACCAGCCGTGACTCGAGACACCTCGTACGGTGCAAGGTGCCTGGTCTGGTAGTACTTCATAAGTGGATCTCACCGGTATATTACAGCACAGTGTAATCTCACGCCTGCCAGGCCGCGTCCGCGTGACGCAGGCATTTAAGCACACGCTCAGCATCACACAACAGGAGTGTGACACATCCCTAAATGAACTTACCAGGCTTCTGGGGCCTACATAAGTATTTATCTTTTATGAGGGGGCGTGTATTAATCCTAAATAGCAACTTAGTAGCAACACTGGAGTTAATTTGCATATTTCCTTGCTAAAGCATCGATGCTGATGATTGTATAGAGCTATACAGAGGAATATGGCATCTGTGCCCAGGCAGAGTGAAAACAAGAACACAGACAGACCCCATAAAAACAAGAACACACACACACATTTGAATGGCAATTATAGTTCTTCCTGCACACAAACACACACACACACACACAGGCCAGTCTGGTCACACCACAGACTAAAAGTAGCCAAAAGGATTCTATATTATAAAAAGATCCTTAAATGATAAAAACAAAAACTTCCTTAATAATTTCTAACCAAACGTACACATAGTTCAAACACATGCGATGACATACAAAGTAACTAATAACCATCTCTGACTGAAACCCATTTTTACCTGATCTGGTGCAACAGCAACTCAACAAGAGGCCCAGTAATACAAAGTCATCATGATGCAATGATTGTACACGTACACGTACATGTGTACACACACACACACACACACACACACACACACACACACACACACACACGTCGGGGTTCCCACATTTATCTCTCTCATTTGTAAACCGCTGTCAACAGCTTTCGCTGGAATCACTACTTTGCACAAAAGACGCCCCTTTTACCTCTCCACGTCATGTGGACACGCGCAGGGGGTTCAGTCCAATTTGTTCATCTATTTAGGTTCAAATGTTTATTTGGAACTCACCCTCTGTAGTTCACTAGCATCGTAATTAGGCTGGACACTTGAAGTAGCTGTCGAGGAAAACTACACCGCACCGCTCGGCGAATTCACCAAGCTAGAGCATGTTTCTGATCTGGACGCAAGCCAGACCCAGAGAGACTGAAGCATCCCAATCAGCAGAGCACAATGCAGAGCTCTTCAGTTAAGGATCTACGAGAGAATCATAGAGGCTGGAGGGGAACACAGTTGCATGGACGTCGACCAATAAATAAAACCAAAACTGTTGCTGTGACCTTTCAACCCCTTTCACTGATGGATAGACTTTGGGCAAAACAACAGTATCTGTTGCTGGTAATAAACTTCTATTTATTTTATTTCCCAGGAAGAGAAGAAGCCCAGACAACTACCCCTTTGGATAGATGCTTCAGGCTACAATGAAGCGCTTGAACACTACTAAACACCTCATGTAATATGTAAATAACATATGCAAGATGCAAATGGACAGCACACGGTCTATACAGTACCCAGGTTTGCGCACATGCATGCACCCAGGTGCCCTGACAACGGTGACGATAACTAGCCGCTACTCGATGGACCCCGTCTCATCATAAACCCATGCTGCTCACAAAGGGCCGGATCTGTTGCCACGGCAGCATATGGTCTCCAGTTTTTTTTTTTTGCAGTGCCACAGTCAGGGTTGATGTGGAGCAAAGGTAAAAGCTGTGGGCCGCAGAGAAGCAGTGTGGATGTTAAAAGCATAATTCTGAAGACACATCAACATAATGGCTTCGTTTTAACCGTCCAGTGTCAACATACAACATAGTCTAAACCATTGTTGTCTGGACTACAGGCTGACTCACACTCATATCAAACGCAGCCACTGAAAACAACCCAGAGGTGAGAACTTGGCAAAACAGAACGATGTAAAGAATGAAAGGAACTACAGAGAAGAAGCGACGTGATATTGATCTGACCTCTGTTGTCTGAATTAAGGCCTGCTCTGTGGTAGGATGCTAAAGTGAGTGCTGGCAGTGCCCTGATTTGATGTAGCAGAAACGAAGCATGGCCATCCAGAGCTTCCAGTACCCTCCCACTCACACAGATGGGATGCCTTACAGAACAAATGGCCATGCTGGGAGCCACAGTTCATTTGGCCGTGCTACATACGTGTCTAACAGCGCCGACACACTGCGTCTCAGACGATCAGCTCACCAACTTCCTGTGTTCGTTCTGCTTCCACTTTCAGAGCTTCATCTACATACCATAAAAGAGGAAGAGGTGGCATGCAATAGCAGGGCTATGGGATAACACTAAATCAACCAGTGTGAATAGTGTAAAGCCTAAAGCAGAAGGCATTATGCTAATAAATTTAAATATGAGGCGGTATGTGAGGTACTTTAAGATAATGGACGAGGATGATGGCCAAGTGGTCTCCTGCATCAACTATTTACTGTACTACGAAGATTTACAGACGTGGCGCCACACGTTTCTTAGTACCAATCCGTAATCCTTCAGCAATACGGATGTGTGTTAGTAGGGACAAGAACACAAATTAACTGGCACTTCGTCTTGCTACTATCGACAAAGCCACATTTCTCTCCGCCACGGTTGCTAGATCAACGCTCAAAAGTCTCTTATAGAGAAGAATAGAGAAGGGAGGTTTGCAGAGCATGTCAACTCATCAATATGGCACGCATCATTTCGTAGATCTTCTGATCTTATGCACGGCTGTGACAGTCAGCACAGGACTCGAAAATCCAGACGTGCACATCTTTACCATTCAACGATGAAGATACAGTTGCATGTTGCAGTTGCAAGATTAGCGGTTTTAGTACTAAGCCAGTACAAAAAGAAACTTAAGACGGGTTAAAAAAGCTCCGTGTGGAAGAAGCTAGATGCTAGCCTATCTAAAACAGTTTGCAAGTGTTCAAGAGTTACTTAGAACTAACATTTTGCACACAGAAGCGAGTCCAAGGATGGGCACGACAAACCACATTGGCAGGAACCGGCTGACATGCACTGCATAGGTTACAACAGCATATTAGGTAGTTGCTCCACAGATTTCGCCATGCCCATCCGGTATTACTATATAAAAGGCAAGGCAACATATTTTGGAAACCTAGCCCCGATCATTAATTAACTGCCAGTCAGAAAAGCGTCTAAATGTACGTGTTCTTGGCTATTTCCTTTTTCGAGTAGAACATAACGAGGATATCTCTAGCTGAATAGTTAATATAGTAACTCTAACCAGGGTCCTCTGCACTTCGTGAAGCGGAGTAACGTCCACTATCTATGAACCTCCGTTAGGCTATTGTTTCGGGTAAGATCAAACGTTAGATGAGCTTCTGGAGTGGGTTTTTGCCTTGATCTAGATTAGGCTACTTCTGGAAATCTCGTCGCTCCGACGCACCTTTTTCAGAACAACCAAAGCGTCATATTTCACAAGTTCACAGCTACTGTCTTCTCATCAACAACGGATGGCCGCTGCCGCCAGGCTAAGCACCTAGTCACATGCTACTTCATTCACTCCTGCATTGTCTCGTGAATATTTACAAACCCCACCGAATAGTCAGACCACCGTCCGAACATTTCTCATAACCTGAACTGGAAAAAAAAAGATTTAAATAACCATACCTTTACGTATAAATTTGGAAGAAGCGCCAATGGTGCTCTGGTACCACGCTACGCTCCGGGAAGAGTGATTTAGTTTTCTCGCTCAGCTGTCTAACTGCTATTTCCGGGTTAGTGTAACGTCATTGAGCTTTCTTGAACAGGTTCAGAGATCGGTTACTTAAAAAGAAGCACATTATATCAGATGACTCATTCGGGATTCTCGAGGACAACAGTTATCAGCTAATAATGTACTGGATAGCTTATTCAGTCATTAGTCCTGTAACTGTAATTCATACTAGATACTAATTATTATCTGCTACCCCCTGTGGCCCACTCAAGCAATTGCTCAGGAACGCCACACCTGATCCGTTATCTATGTAAAATAGCACTACACAAGGTGTATTATAAAACTGCTTTTCACTGGTACGTCAGTAATCCGTTTGATGTAATATGCAAACCATAATTAACGTAACAAGACAGCTTTGGCGGGGGGGGGGGGGCGCGCACACACACACGCAAACAAATAAGCATATAAGTTAGAAAAACAAAGTCTTTAAAGTCGCCGTTGTAAATCTGATTATGCGTTATTTAACTCATCTGAGATTAATTAAGTTAAACGTTTTAATTGAAGCCACACGATTGGTCAGTTAAGTTATATAATTTGCCACATGATTGGTCAGTTAAGCTATATAGTTTGTCAGAACTGACTGTTCCGCTTATACTTAAAAAAAAAAAAAATCTCAACCTGTAAAAACGTGTTAACGAGTCTTTTCGCATTGAGGAGCCCCAGTTATTTCGGCATGGCTAAAGAAAGAATTCATATCAACCTTGTTGTCATTGGTCATGTGGACAGCGGCAAGTCAACAACTACGGGCCACCTCGTTTATAAGTGTGGTGGTGTTGACCCAAGGACTCTCGAGAAGTATGAGAAGACTGCGTCACAGGTTGGTGTCTCTATTCTGGCGGAATTATATATATTATAATTAATGTCTTTGGGCCGTTTTAATGGGAGTCTTATTTTACAGATGGGAAAGGGTTCCTTCAAGTATGCATGGATCCTAGACAAGCTCAAAGCGGAAAGGGAGCGTGGTATAACGATAGACATTTCCTTGCTGAAGTTCAACACTCAAAAGTACGTTATAACGATAATCGACGCACCAGGGCATCGTGATTTCATTAAGAACATGATTACGGGAACGTCACAGGTACTAATGACGCACCTGATCATACCAACAGCCACCGTTTTAAGGCCGTTGGCAATATAAGGCTTGTGCTCTCTTTTTTTTTTTTTTTTTTGGTCTGCTTACTCCTTCTCTGTGCCCGTAGGCCGATGCTGCTCTCCTGGTTGTATCTGCAGCAAAGGGGGAATTTGAAGCTGGCATATCACGCAGTGGACAGACGAGGGAACATGCCTTGCTGGCTTACACCCTTGGGGTTAAACAGCTTATTGTGTGTGTCAACAAAATGGACCTGACGGAACCACCTTTCAGCCAGAACCGGTTTGAGGAGGTAATGAAGAACGTTACCGTATTCATCAAGAAGATTGGTTACGACCCAACTGCAGTGCCTTTCGTTCCTGTGTCTGGTTGGGGTGGTGAGAACATGCTCGCACCATCACAGAAGGTGAGGTGTTGGCATTTTATCCAAATCTGTGCAAGTATCTTCAGGCATGACTGTTTCTGAATATTAACTGAAGCCATTTCTAACCATTTATTTCAGGTGTCTTGGTTCAAAGGGTGGAAGATGAAAAGGAAGGATGGCTTCTCAAGTGGCAAGACTCTGTTGGAGGTGTTGGACTCTCTCCACCCTCCAGTACGCACTGCTAACAAACCCCTCCGTCTACCCCTGCAGGATGTCTACAAAATTGGAGGTTAAGATGTTTACTGCTGCCTTTCCCTACATGTTTTACACCAAATACACTTGTGGCTTTTCACCTAGTGTGCTGAGGTTTAATAATGCATGTCCCTGCATGCTCTATCCTAGGTGTTGGGACTGTTCCTGTTGGCAAGATAGAAACTGGAATCCTGAAACCTGGAATGGTTCTAACCTTCTCACCAGCCAAGCTGACTGCAGAGGTCAAGTCAATTGAGATGCATCACCAGGGACTTCAGACTGCTCTGCCAGGCTACAATGTGGGCTTCAACATCAAGAATGTGGCTGTGAAGAATCTTAGACGTGGAGATGTTGCTGGCAATGCCCAGCAGGACCCTCCATCTGATGTTAGTAGCTTTATTGCTCAGGTAAGCCACAGAAGGATGTGATGTGTAACAAGTAAGCATCTTGGAGGCTTGGTTTTCACAAGCAAACCTGCTAGCATAACTACTTGTTTCCTGCAGGTGATCATTCTGAATCACCCTGGTAAAATCAAGAGTGGCTACTCTCCTGTGCTGGACTGCCATACCACCCATGTGACGTGCCGCTTTGCAGAGCTGCAGGAGAAGCTGGAACGTCGTACAGGGAAGAAGCTGGAGGATTTTCCCCAGTACCTGGTGTCGGGTGATGCTGCCACAGTTAAACTTGTCCCCATCAAACCTCTTTGTGTGGAGAGCTTCTTCAACTATCCTCCTTTAGGTGAGGTTTTGGCTACTTGTGGATCTACAGCACTTCACACTTGAGTGAAATGTAGTAAAATAGATGCCTGAGGGTTGGCAACAACTGATTTGTACTGACACAAATGAATTTCCTGTGGTTGAAGTCAGCGGCAACGCACTCTTCCTTTTCAGGTCGGTTTGCTGCAAGAGACCTGAAGCAGACGGTTGCTGTGGGAGTGATCAAGTCGGTGGAAAAGATGGAACAGACCAAGAAAACTGTACAGAGAGCACAAATATCAAAATAAGCTTAACCCTTTTATGGCTTTTTTTTTGGTTTACCAGCAGTCTGGTATGTGAACCTTATGTTTAAGTTGGTTTGTCTTCATTGTTGCACTAAATGCATTATTAATTTGGAAGTGAAGCTGCTTTTTGCCTACATTGAGTAGGCTGAACTGGGATATTGAATATTGTCTGGAATAAGAAATTAAGTTGCTGGACTGCAAATTAAATTTAATTTTGTCATGAGTTTTGGAACAGATTCATTGCCTTTTTAATGCCCTCTTGTGGAATTTGGGATTTTCTGTAGATTTCACCTCAAGCTGAGACACAAACCATTGGCATCTTCTACAGGATAATGAAGCAAATACTCAAACTGTAGTGAAGGGGCTTATGTGAAGCCTGTCTCATGGTACAATATGCATCTTCCAAACATGAGGCCATGCATTCAATTTCACCCATCTTAAACAGCATTTATTTCTTTTGGAATGGGTCTGGTGGTTACAAAATTCATGTGGTTATTTGTTACAGGTCACTTATGACATTTAGGAAAGTGGCAAAGTGACCGACTACTGTTGCATTTTGCTTTAGGTGTATCTTTCGTATGCAATTACAACCTGAGTATCGTTCTAAAATGGTCTCCAGCATAAAACGGTCTAGAATAAGTCTGGGATTGTGGCAGCACCTAATTACAAGTTGCATTATGGTCCTGTTAATCCCATTACAAATGCCAAACATTCTTTAAAACTGCAAAAGTTCCTTCTGCATGGAATGCTTCAAGTATTAGTCTTCAATGCTCATCAATAAATGGGGTCAAAGTGAAGTGGTTTCTGGAACGGTTACAGAAGGATTAATAAAAGGTAATATGTAGATGTACAAGAGCAATCTCCTTTTAGAGAGAACTTGAACCCTAGCTTGGTGGAGATGGAAGGAAATTTGACAGGTGTCCAAACAGGGTTGAACCAGCTCTAGTGGATGTCCCACACAAGTTCACTTTCAAAGAACAGAAAAGGCAGAGTAAATGAGTTGCCCATCATTGGATGTACTATAGTGGTTCTGCTATCAATGTCTTCAGTCACTGACACCCTCCCCCCTCCCCCACCCCATGAATACATGACCCCTGTATGGCATCTATGCAACAGACAGTGCCAACAATAACCAGTCTGCATCAATACTTCACAGTTCACTGTTCAAACGGAACTTGCTCTGGGCTGCCCACACCCAGGGCTGAATACAAGCACACACCTTTTTGCCACACTTAACACATGGTTGTATATTTACACACAAACCCAAAACACTCACTGGTGTGTGCACAGCCAACACCAATCTATAGAATCATTATATACAAAAGCTTTAAGTAACAGCTGAATGTGGGTAGATGCTGGATACAGTCTCAGCTGTGGCAGACTGTACTAAATGGGAATTATAATACTGTAAATGTTATTCATCACTCATACTCCATAATGGTGTGGAAGTTAATAAGGGCTTTCATTTCATGTTCCTTTTTTGTGGTTTTATTTTCTTTTTTAAAAGTCCTGTGGAGGTTTCAACAGCTATTTACAGCAATTCCCTTGGTAAGAGATGAACAAGGTGGGATGACTACGTGGCTCAGGGTGGTGATTGTCAGTCAGACAGGATGTGGACAAAGGACATAGGGAAGACACCTTTCCTCTCTGGCTGCCCTTCAATATGCCCGATCTATAAATAAAAAAGAAAAAAAGGTTACATTCAAATGTTTTATCATACACTTCTAAAAAAAATGCACAAGATCAGTAAGTTCCACATTAGTGTGGGTACATGCTAAAGAACTCGTGGGAGTTTACAGAAACCAACACAGTATGGGTTCAAAGCTAACTTCAGAAATTACCCTTCGATGCTGTGGAAATGAAAGTATTACCTAACATTTTCACAATATATCACAAATGTACCATGCCACAAAGCTTGGTGTGGCTGTATTGAGCCCCTGCAGTAATCTGGATGGTGACCCTGAAAGGTTTATTAAGAAGTGACAGACTGATCAAATCTAATAAGGACAAATTCAGGGTCATGAATGTGTAGAACCTACATATGGGGGTCACGAAGGTGTGCTGTCTGTTTGCCAGAGTCATGAATGACAGCATTACTTTTCCATCTCAACATCGAGTTTGACATCTTTTTGGACTTTGAGACTATACTGTAGAATAATGTGTGTTTCCTCTGTTCTCAAACCCCTCATTGAACCTAGCAAGATGCATGATAACCACACCAGGAGAGAACCTGGTGTGTGAGAACATAGAGAATCCAAAGCCGTGAAGTGCATGTGGTCCCGTGGCAGTGGGCATGAGGAGCATAGGATTATGAATGCTGTGGTTCTACTCACCCACCACTCCTGGTCCTCCTCGCCCGTCACCACAATGACTTCACCTTCCACAAACGTGAGCTCATCATCATTATCTGCCTGACAGTCATAGATGGTCTTCACTCTCCTCAATTTACTCTTTCCCTGGATACATTGAGGGAGAAAAACAACCTGTTAGATAAGCCTGAGAGTTGTGACGGTTTTCCTTAAGAGCACTTGGACATGTAATACTCACGGTGCTGAACTTCCTGGGAAGCGGTACTGGCGTCTCAGGGGGGCCTGCTGGGCTCCCATTGGCATCTTCAGTGGAGTTGGTGGGCTGAGGTGGCAGCTCTCCTTGCTGATTGGCCTGGGGCATGTCTGGGGACTCCGTTTTGAGCTGCACCTCTCCAGGAGGTGGTTTGGGAGCTGGTTCAGGAGCTACGGGCTTGGGGACGGGGACCTCAGTCAGCTGGGGTTTGGGTGGAAGGTCTTTAAACAGCGGCTTAGGTGGCAAATCGCTGAGCTGGGGTTTGGGAGGTAGGTCGGAAAGTTGTGGCTTTGGGGGCAGTTCCCCGGGTTTAGGGGGTAATTCTGAGGGGTGGGGTTTAGGAGATAGGTCCCCAGGCTGAGGTTTTTCAGGCAATGGAATTTTCTGTGGCGTGTCAGATCCCTGTGGAGACTTTTGGAAAAGCACAGGTTCTGGCGGCTGGCTAGATTTGTCCATAGATGGGTGGTGGATGGTGTCAATCTTGCGCAGAGCAACTAGGACCACAAACAAGAAGCCACATGGTCAGCTATAGTCCAGGTTTTGTGCTTACTGTAGTATATATGAATTCATTGGATGAAGACATGCTCCATATGCAATTTGGCTAATTTCAAAGTCAGCTTACCCTTCTGAGGTAGTTTGGGAAGGACCCTTGGGCCAAGAGTAGATTTAGTGGTGTTGGATGTAGTGCTAAAAACCAAAACACAGAAAAGAAAAGAATATATAACAATTAAAAAAGAATATAAAAGAATAAAATAGTTATTCATGTAGGGAGAACAAACTGTAACACTGCAACTATAAGACATGTAAATAATAGGACATTTCCATACTGCTAAATGCTCAAGTCAGAGTCAGACAGATTTTCCCTGTATGCTGCTAATGTGGAATTTGTCATAACAACCTATGTTATACATATAAACATATAAATAACACTCAAAAAACACAAAAGCTAGGCAAGTGTAATATACCTGGACTGGATTAAGTCTGAGAAATACTACGGTATTTTCCCTCAAAGAAATAGAAATTAATAGGAGTTGATTTCTGTGAACGTCTTTAAAAAATAATTAAACTCCACCTCCTAAGACGCTCAGGCCATGTTTATCAATAATGATTCTGGGATTCCTATGGTGCAGCAAGCAAAGGGTTAAGGATCTGAATTCATGTTCACACTGCCCTAAATGAAGAGCAACAACTGATTCCTGAATCTCATTTAGAAATGCTAATTAAGCATATGTGTCTGTGTGAAAGAGCATTTGTGAACAAGTGTAGTTCAGGGTCAACATGCAATTCAGTTTATTACCACACACTCTGAAATGTGCGCGGTCATATTTAGGGTTTCATGTTCCAGCTCACATGGTCATGCTTGTTTTGCATGTCCAATAATGGCATGTCAGAGAAAAGCTACCAAGATACTTTTCAACCTGAAGCCAAAGAACAAATATAACTTTGTTTGTGGTTATGAATAATCTTTCCGATGCAAATGAAAGGAAGTGAGTGACTTGATAAACAGGCTACACAGGAATCTCATCTACCAGAACCAAGGGAAAGTACAGGCCAGAAAGGCAAAATTAAAGTCTCAATCAAGAGTACCAGTCCTTTCAATGGGCTTTTAAAGTTAGTGTAAGCCACATCACGTTCATCATATGAACAGCATCACTGGTTTGATTGTTTGTTTGGAACATATGGCAGTGTAATTTTTTCTCATCATATATACTAGTGGTAAAAACCAATTGCCCTACATTTTAAATGTACTAGATTCTTCCACCGCACATAGTGAGGAATGATCCGATTACCCTTGTTGTTGGATTATGCCTTCAAATCGGTTTGTCATTGGAGACATCTTGTTGATGGGTGGAGGTGTGGAGTCACTTCCTGAAAGTATGAGTTTATTGAAACATATGCATTAATAGTGTGATATGGTGGTACTTCAAAACCAACTCACATTCACAGTATTGGCACATGTGAGAACACTGTTTGCTTCTGATACAAAGCTGTGTGAGCTGCAGAACCAGGCCATGCAAAGTGATGGGTTTACAGACATGATACTTTTGCATAGATTTTCCAAATGTATTACTGATCCATATCTTAAATATCACCACCTACAGTTTTCTATTTTTGAAAAACAAATACTTTTGGTGCAATTTAAATACTTATCAGGTTCCAGGACCTCAGCTGGCTATGCCCAAGCTTTGGGATGACCTAAACTACTGAGAGCCATGCAAAGCTTCGTCAGCCTAACAGAGGGGTTAGAGGGTTAAGACTGGGGTTGTTAGTCTGAGCCTTCCATTAGCAGGGTTGTGCTTGAATTTTTAATTGGTCTGTTCTTCAGTTTACTCAGCAGCAAGTCCTTCTAAGGGGCAATAAACAGACTACTGCATTAAGACTCGACAAAATGCATTGAACAAAAAAAAAAAAATCACTAACAATAGTAGAGGATGGGTCTAGTTGCAAGAACAGGAATATCTGAAGACTGACAACAAATTGAAGAGTAGCTAAGCAAACGGCCTTTTTATAGAGGCTGTATCAAACATGAGAGTTTTTGGTCTTGTAGTTCAGGTGATAACGCCATTTATTGCTCCTTTACGCTTAAAGACACACTACTGAATGTAAATGGAACACAAGCACAACTGTTTTAGTCATATAGGGTTACACAAAAAGAGACATACAATTATACATTCCCCATTAAGATAGATTTGTGTTGAGAAACTTACACTAAGGTTAAAAACAGGGAGTTGGAGATCAGTTTTATATAGAAAAACACATACATCAGGCAGACATCAACAGTAAATGACAACTGGTTATGAAGATGGTTATAAACAAAAACATGTACTAAATTAAGCCGGGACCCATTCCTCACAGCTGGTTCATCTAAGCTTCTAACAAGGTCCGAAGTTAGACAGATATAGTCATGCTTACTTGAGTTTGTCAAAAGCTGTACTATTTTAACTCATACCAAAACATGGTCATAACCTGAAATATGCATGTGTTAAATGAACCTCCAATTGGAGACCTTCGATAAAGAGAACCAATGATTTTAGATCACATATTCAAATCAGATCGCAGTGCTTTACTGAAGAGTAAAATACACAGAACTGCTAAGGGTTACTTTTAGACGATACTTTTCATTTAGCAGGGCTTGTAGGTAAACCACGCCTTAACTAGATAGAGACCGAACCGACTATAAAGATGCAAAAAAGATTTATGAATAGCATTCTGCTTTTCTTTTAGTTAGTTTGCACTGAAACGGGTTACGTAATGTATTAGTTAAAAACCTTGTAATTAGACTTTGAGTTAAACAGGAAGTTTCTAGTTGACACCTCAAGCCATGTGTGAGGAATGGTGTTCTAGAGCATAGCTTTACTGGGGGCCAATGGCCTGCAGGGGGCGCACCTTTACAGAGAGGGGTATGTGTGAGCAGGGTGGGGGGATCAGACAGCGTGCGTTTATGTCCAGGGGGAGGGGGCGGGGGCCTCTTCTTAGACAGGGTGGAGTTGCTGTTACCAGGGATCTGGGAGCCAGGGGAGAGAGGGGAGGATGACGAGGGAGGGGCTAGAGGGAAGGTAAACATAAACACAAACAAAACAGAAAAAAATAACATCATGCAATGAGGTCATGGGGAAGGACAAGGACGGGCAACTGCTATTGGTTCAATCAACAAAAAGAGGAGGATCATGGACAGAATGAAGAAGGAGGAAGAACAAAAAGGGAAACATGCAAGGGTATTATTTAGCAGAATGCCACATTGTGAAATGTTCCGATAGAGATCAATTTTTTTTAGAGCAGATATGCTTATCTACAGCTTGAGCTCACAATGGCTCTATTAATGCTATTTCTGTACCATTCTGCCTCTTTTAGAGCTGAGTACTGGGGGCATAAGAATTCCAATGCACAAGTATCATTCGAACTGGGATACCTAAACCATGCAGGTAAATGAGGGCTTATCTGTGCTGTCAAGGGCCATGGGACAGAAAGGGGGTTACAGGAGAAAAGTTCCAGTTTTGAACTGAGAGGCATAAAAGTTCCAGATTAATCATCTAGAGAGCACAGTTTAGTTACAGTGACTCACTGGCAAAATCACAGGCGACACTTCACCACAAAACAAGAGACCAGGTTAAAATGACTAGAGACACAAACACAATTAAGACAGTGAATTCTCCCTTTAAGAAAAAAAAAAAACCCCAAACATTTCTTAAAGGTTAACCATTGCAGTTTATCCAATAGCGAGACCGTCTGAACTACAGGAGCCAATGAAAAGCTCAGTCTGAGATCACCAGGAAAAGATGAGTGAAAAGCTCAGGCATGAGGGAAAGCTGCAACGGCAAGACACAACGGGCTGCGCTGAATTCTGCTTGTTCGTTATTCTGCGGAAGGTAGCAGCGGTAGCCATGCCCAGATGACACGGCTCCAGTCACGATGCACAGAGTGAGTGGGCTGAGAGCCAATGAGGCTGCAGAATTAGGTCATAAAAAGTGGGACGAGAGCCAATGAGGCTGCAGAAGCATCGGAATTAGGTCATAAGGAGAGGAATATGCAAATAAAAAGGCAGATAATCACTGATATACAGTCGAGTGCTAGCCAGAGTAGCATAGTGCGAGTGAGAACCAAGCAATGCCAGAGGAGGAGCTGCAGAGAAAAGCAAGACAGAGAGTAAGAACAAAAAGAGAGAAACAGAAACAGAGTTTACATGGAGGATGTCATTTATATGTTTGTCCATAAACACAATGTCAAATCGATCGGTAAGAAACGGCTTCGGTTGTGTTAGCGTCCTCAGGAATTAGTTCCAGCTGATTTTCAGTTTGCTTTCAGTTGAAGTGCCATTTGTTCTGCTGCCCACATGATTCAGGCTCTGTGTGAGAGGTTACAGCAGACTCTGGTGAGCTGTACACCCCTGCTAGTTTGTCTCATGGTGCAATAATGATCTATTGCCTGTTTTCACCTCTCTGTGACTTCAAAATGCTGCTGATGTGTGCAAAGAGCAGTGTTTACTCTGAATCTCCCTTCTCTTCCTTCCTCTGCTTGCTGTCTCTCATGTCCGCCCACTTCAAACCCGCCCTCGCCCTCCCTCTCTCTCTCTCTCACTCCCTCTCCCCTCCCTCACTCTCACTCTCCACGTCTCTCACTCCCTCTCTCTCTCTCTCTCTCTCTCTCTCTCTCTCTCTCTCTCACACTCTCTCCACGTCTCTACCTCTCTCATGCCTGAAGCTACTCTTTTTGGAAAGAGTACCTGCAATCCCACCCTTTGCATCCCTCAGGATGAATGCCATTCCTGAGCAGTGTGTGTGTGTGTGTGTGTGTGTGTGTGTGTGTGTGTGGGAGAGGCCTTTGGAAAACTTCCAGTTGTTCTGTAATTGTGAAAGGCTGTTGGTTTTAAGAAACAGAACAAGAGTTAGCCTGTTGTGTAAGAGCATTACTGGTGCAGCATATTGACACGGAGAGGATAGAATTTGACATCACAGTGTACTGGGGTCAAGCTTTCAAACAGCTCTTTACAGAGGAGCTTAGCAACAAATAACATAACATACAGATTTAACTGTACCTCTAATGTGTGAGTGTTTTAACGGTTATAGAACACTTGTGTCCAAAATGCTCGATTGATTACAGTGTGTTCAGTGGCAGCAGTGAGGTCAGATTTACCTTTGCCTGCGTTCCGAGGTGGGAGAGGCGGGGCCTCGGTGACGGGGGAGGAGGGGCAGTCTGTGGAAGCGCTATACTGACTGGTAAAGGAACTGTAGGAAAGGCGTGGCTTATCACGCTGGCCAGTAAAAACTGGGACAGAGAGCTTATCATGAGGCGAGAGGCTGAAGGAGTGGCAAAAACTCTGCGGCCTCCGGTCTTTCTTTATTGGACTTGGCTGTGGAAGATTTGGGGGGGGTAGGGGGAGGGAAAGTTACATTATATGATGCTTTTCCTAAATAAATAGATAAATAAATAAATGTATATTACATGTTCACAATATGAAGGTTTGTACTAGGAATCTCCCCTCATCGAGATAAAGCTAGTAAATATGATACTAAGGTTGCTTGGACATCTCCGTTTCATCTCTCACCTTGTCGTCAAGATCATCGTCGCTCTCATCCAACTCCTCCAGTCTAAGGTTCCATTCATACTCTACATGAACTTTAGGGTTAAACTTGCCTTCTGCAGCTTGCATCAACTGACACACACAAACACACACGCACACACACACACAAACAGGACTATCTCAGTCTTCGTTTTGTATTCAACTCTCTGCTACCATCTAGTGTACAAAAGTCTCAGCTCTGGAATTGTGTTTTTTTTTTTTTTTGGAGTTCACCATCAACAGAACTTTCACAGGAACGTCAGAGTTTGGATCTGATCAACAAACATTCAAAGATTTAAGAATAGTTCCAATGCAAGCGGCAAATGGCTTTAATGCTGTGGAATGGGACAAATGCAAGAGCTGAAGCTTCACACGGCAGCTCCACCCGCACTCCACAGCCCTGTTTAAAGGGACAGATCATGCAAAAACGTGGCTAACAACATCTGGATGCTATCAGAGTCCAAAAGCCAATACTGAGCTGCCAGCTGCTGACTGCTGTTTTGGGTTTTTTTTTTTTCCTTGCGATTCAATGTTAGCCATATTAACATTTTTGGTCTATTGCATTTACTCACAGCCTCGGCACATTGGTCGATCCTCAGCCGTCTTGCCACATCCAGCGCTGTCTCGCCATTCTGATTGGCTGAAAGAAATGTGAATTGACGAATGAAAAGCTAGTACATAAACAGCATCTGCCCTGCATTTGCTGCGCAAGCTTAGTGTTGTAATATAAGGCTCAAGGCAAACGTTCTTTAAAGAATCAGGAAACACACTGTATAATTCTAAAATTGATTGTTATGTTAAATATTCAGAAAAAAAAAACACATTAAAAGCCACTTCACAAATAAAGCAACCAAACTGGCTCATTAGTCCTAGAAGATGTGACTGCTACACGATTCCAGCAGAGCTGAACATAATGGTACAAGCAGAGAGAGTCAGAATGATCCAACTACCTGTATTTTATGAATAATTCACGATTTCTGGCAAAAAAAAGCCTCACTAAAAGTGTTGACAATGTTTTTATGTTTTCTATCAAGGTGAAAATGACATTAAGGATAGGCAACTAGACAATGACACTATGGAGAAATGGATAGCTCTGTGTGTGGAGAAAATAATTCTGGCCAAATGATTCGGCAATTTACTGGACTTTGAAACAGTATTCACAGAGCAAACTTTGTACTCAGAAGGTAGGTTTGTCGCAGTATAACAAATTTATAGCACTGTTAAGTGAGAGTTGTGCATGTGTGTGTGTGTGTATGTGTGTGTGTGAGAGAGAGAGAGAAAGTGACTCACTAATATCAGTAGCAGGTTTGCCTCTCAGGAGCAGTTTGAGGCAGTCATATTTCTCATAAATGCAGCAGTAGTGCAGGGCTGTGTTTCCTCTATCAGTCTGTTTATCCAGGTTTCCACTACAACACACACACAGCCACACACACACCCACACACACACGCACACACACACACACACACACAGCTGAAACCTGGAGCCTGGGCCTGAATCTGCATCCACTGAGGACTTTTACAGGTAAAGGGTTCAGTGCTACTCTGATTCAGACTGATGCTTCAGAGAGACTCTGGTCCCTGGATCTGACAACATTGGCAGTAATTTTAAGTCACAGAACATAAGTGTTCACATCAAAGGCCTTCAGGTCCAGGTGCTACAGGTTCCCCACCCACCCTTTTCCTAGGAGTCAGGTATGACAAAGACCCTGACCACTTAACTACTAATAACTAAAACAAACAAACAAAAACAGTCAGTGGCGGCCATTTCAATGTTGGCCTTTCCAAAGGCGCCTGACGAACGCCATCCCCTCACCTGTTCTGAACCAGGAAGTCGAGCAGATGCAGTGAGGTGTGGTCAGCGGTCCTCACGGCGTAGTGCAATGCCGTCTCTCCACCCTCCTGCAGCAGAAAAAGCACAAAGCTGGTGGAAAAGGCTTCTACTGTTGACATTTTTAACACACACATGGGAGTAGGTGTTACCAAAGCCTCTTAAATCATCACACGTTTTTCCTGAAACTATATTTACACACACCTGTCCGCCATCAGGAAGTGCCTCCATTAACTCCACCCCCTCAGCATACACCTGGATGAGGGCCAACAGGTCACGTGACCTGACCGCACCATACAGCTCACTCATCTTTCCTGCCGCGGAGCTGCACGTCTTCCTGGCAAACTTATGATCGACGTATTTAGCGTTTATAAACTCTTTACGAACTGTCCTGTAGTAGAAAACAAGACAATTATTTTATAGCTCAGTTCAATATAACAACGCTAACAGCTACAACAAGTAAAGGAGGGTGTGAAATGTTTAATGCCCAACAGGGGTTTGGAGCACTCACATATCGCTGGATGGAGTGGGCTTTGCAGAGTGACAAGGAAGATTCCCTTCCATGATCTCGTTAAAATTACTGTTCCCAACATTCTTGGCCAGCTAAGAGCAAACAGGCGGAAACTTCCATAAACATGCCGAATGTGAAAGTGTGAAATATTTGTAACGGACCACACTGTTATTTTTTTGGAATTTGAAGGCAGTTCGAGCAACATACCAAGAGCTCTGAGGTTCCCAGTTTATCCAGCTCCATGGACTGGATGCGGGAGATGTGAACGCCCATCTCCCTGTGGATGCCTGAACACTCGATGCACGTCAGGATGCCTAGGTTAGTTGACAGCCATTTTGGATCTGGTAGGGTCAGAAAGACATGGGCAAATGAGGAAATCAGGTCACAAGTAAGAGATGCTGCACTTCAGGCTACTCAGCACTAGGAGAGGCTGCTTGGGCTTATGATATGATGTAATTTTGCTGTGATAAAATGATAAAAATAAGGAATGAAGTGGCAAACACGGCAAAACGATCAAATAAATTGAATCAGCTAAGAGAGCACATGAAATAAAGCAGAGTATGAGAGCCTTAAGTTTATTACACCACAGAGAGCAGAAGGTCATGGCAGTGATTCCCAAGGCCACTGTTCTGCCATCCTGCCACTGGCTTTACAAACCAATAATGCTATGACTGAATCCCTTTAGAGGTCTGTTCTGGAAGCTGGTGTCAAAGTAAATGCAAAGAAAACAAGATTGTCAGTGTTAACAGCTTCAGACCACATTATGTTGAACGTTTGACCTGCATTTGTGTGATGTCAGTGGTTAAGAAAAAAAAAAACCAATCAAGAGGACCCCAGAAATAAACCAAAGAGCTGACTTCAGGAGGGGGAAGAGCAGGAGACGATGGTGGAAATGAGCTTCACATTATCAAGAAGGCCCAGCAACGCCTACACTTCCTCTGAAGGCTGTGGAGAGCCAGCCTGCCTCAACAGCTTCTCGGCACCTTCTACAGATCTACCATTGAAAGCGTCCTGACGAGCTGCATCACGGTCTGGTACGGCAGCACCACAGAGGGTAGTGAAAAACTGCTCAACACATCACAGCAGCAGCTCTCCCACTCATTCAGGACATCTACAACAGAAAATGTGCGAAGAAGGCCAGCAACATCACCGCCGAACCCACGCACCCCAGCCACTTCCTGTTCCAACTGTTGGCCTCTGGTAAGAGGTAGCAGAACATCAGAGCCAGAACCACCAGACTCAAGAACAGTTTCCACCCATGAGCTCTTAAAGTGGTCACACCAGTCACACCTTCTGGACCAGAAAATCTCATTTGCACTCCCATACATACTCAGAGCTCCACCAGCTCAGAGACTCTAGCTCATCTGCACTGTACATTCTATCCACACCAAGTACAGTTCCATTTGCACGACTTTTTGCACACTGTCATTTGATTTATTTATTTACATATTTTTACATTTACTTATTTACATTACACCTTGCATTGTTTAACTGTATTGGAGATGTAGCCCAACTATATACCATACTATTGGTATTGGTATGATGACAATAAAGCTGAACTGAACTGTAATGAAACAGGTTACAGTCTGATGCTCTTCTGAGTGCCCAAGTGCTTGTTCTGTCGCTGATGTCCTGACTGTCTGAGAGAGACAGCAATCAAACCTAAGGAAAGACTCTTCCCAGCAAACAGCCTCTTCATTTCTTCATTTTGTCTCCTGCTGATCTCCTGAGCACCTGTGCAACCCAGCTACATGATGGTGATGTAACCGCGGTAACCAGGACACTGGTGTCACACACAAACGCGCGTTCACTAGCGCTCGCTAGCTGCCGCTGACCGTCCTGTGCCAAGCTGGAAGGGTTCCAGATAAACGGAGCTTCGAACAGAGAAAGAACTGGTCCACACAGACGGAAGTCGTCCGGAACCGTAAAGGCCGGCGGCGCCTCGTCTCTTACGGCCTTCTTCAGTTCCGTCTCCGGTGTCGGCCGCCGGTTAGTGCTGACGCACGTCCAGACGTCTCCGGTTCCACGGTGACGTCTGAATCCGACACGCTTTCACTGAGGCGAGCTGCTCTGACTGACTGGAGGGCACTGTGGGTGAGGCACTGAGCAGCTGTGGCTGTGGAGTGAAGACCACTCACTCTGTATTCAAAGTGTACGTGCATATATTTGTGCACACTAGTACAAGAGCAGTGCCCCAGTGAGCCTGGAGTCCTAGGACCAGCTCTGACTGTACGAACACAGAACATGATACTAACAGCAGTGTGTGTGAGTGTGTGTGTGTAAACCTGACTTCAGCCTTCACTAGCTACAGGGTAATAACAAAAAGCTTGGCAGTAAGAAGAAGGGATATCAGAACAACAGTGATGGGTGGGAGTACTTGGCTCATACAGACAAGCACACAAGTTCAACACATATAATATCACACACACACACACACACACACACACACACACACACACACACACACACACACACACACACACACACACACA
>JAOYMR010000027.1:5511144-5534949 GCA_025802075.1 Tenebrosternarchus preto | reverse complement strand
ACACACCCCGGCTGTCACCCCTAGACACCCCGGCTGTCACCCCTAAACACCCCGGCTGTCACCCCTACACACCCCGGCTGTCACCCCTACACACCCCGGCTGTCACCCCTACACACCCCGGCTGTCAGCCCCACACACCCCGGCTGTCAGCCCCACACACCCCGGCTGTCAGCCCCACACACCCCGAACCATGCTGGCATCACTCATGCACCTTTCAAAAGCCAGTGAGCAAAAGTGAATATAACCATCAGTTTTCCCCACTTTGGATCAAACGTGATCCATCTCAGTAAGCATGATTCATGAACCAAAGGGTAAAGAATTAATGAAATGGTAATTTAACAGGAGCACCTTCCAAAACACCTGGGGGAAAATACAATGAGCATGAAATCATAATATTCCGACATCTGCAATTTTCTGAAAACCAACCTAAAGTGAAACGTTACACAGAATAAAATGAGCTAATTATTGGATAATAATTACCACATAAAAAAAAAAAAAAACATGCCTTTCTCTTCTGACAGGATGCAAGTCACATGATGGAGCAGATGGCAGGCTCTGATCTAAATTAAAATCTAAGAAGAGTCTTCACAAGAAATAACAAAGGGCTTCACCTCTGGACACACAAACACACACACACACACAAACAGATATACACTTACACCTCCAACAATTCCTGTAACAACAGCTAAGAGCAAATTCTTTTAGTAACAGAACTCGATTGCAATTCTCTGGAAATGCAATACTGTCTTAGAGTAGGACTACACAGTGCATTGTCCCTAGATCAAAGTGTCGCAGTGTCGAGCATTTAACTGAGCCCTTACAAAGTTATTAATTGGTGTACTGAAACTGTTGGTTTACCCTGCTGTGCACTGTAAAAACGTCTGGTGAACACTTGCTGAAGCGTCTCAATGGAGTTCCAGTGCAAAAATGCTGCCCTTTACCTCGAAAACAGTCTGTTTGTTTTGTCACCAAGCAACAGAGCAGCTTCCTCGTTCAGTATTACACTGCTCTGTGGAAAACTGAACAGACTGTGGTTAGAAGCACATGCAAGACAAAAGCACAGAAGAGCACATGTGGAGAAAAACGAGGACCCGCTAGGGAGAGATATGAATGTTTTGATGGACAGGCTCCCAGCCCTTCTATAAACTATGTCAGTCAGGCTTCATGTGCCCTGCTACACATTTAAACTCAGAAGGGGGGGGGGGGGGCTTGTGCCTCCTCATCTCACGAGGGCGGGGCCAGCGTACACACCTCGCACATCTGCAGCTGGAAGAGGCGTCGCTCCTTCTCCATCTCCTCGGCGATCTCGGCGCCCGTGATCTCCGTGCGGATCATCCCGTGCTGCTTGGCGTGCTCGCGTTTCTCCTTCTCAATCTTGGTGCTGGAGACGACAGAAGCCGCGGTCACCGCCGTGCGCAAAGAGACCTCGGCTTTTACTCGCTGGATGTGCACGGTTACGAGTCAGGGGCCCCAGCCTGTTGCTATGCGTGATCTGTTTCGGCCACAGCTGGAGCGGGGAAATCAGCAGGCCGCGCTGGGCCCGGTCAGTTTCCGGACGCGCAGCCGCCGCTGGCTGAACGTGAAGGTGTGAAAAACCACGCTATGCCCAGCAGTATCACAGACAGGCATAAACCCCCCCAGCAACACTCATACCAACGCAGCACCCACAAGCACACCAACAGAAGATCGGCTGAAGTCGGAAACGTACTCCTATAAGGTGCGACTGTTAAATTGGAGTATGTGATAAAGACTGTGAGCACTGACATGAGGTCAGTGTTTGTAATAAACCGGCAGGCAAATGTAAGTACACAAGAGAGTCACCTGGAGCAGAATGCTTTAGTGCACGAGCACCGGCTGATCAGAGTAAATGTCTGATCATATTCTGGGCTGACAGTGACAAAGAGGGGCTCCAATTCACAAGGGACAGGAAAGTCAGTCAAAAGGGGCAGATGTTTTTAACCCAAGCTTTTAAAGCCGTTCTTTGAAATATAACACATGGCACTTCGAGTGCTCCAAGCTACCATGGTTCAGTAACCTTGAGCAAGTGCTACTGCTGTTAGCACAAAAGCCTGTTATTAGACACAAGCCATGATGCCTGGTGCTCACAGCATTTCCATGTAAGCATGCAGTGGGACCTGTGACTGACACACACACACACACACACACACACACACACACACACACACACACACACACAAACAGACAAACCCAGACTTACAACTTAGTTTCGTAGTCCTTCCAGGCCTTGTCAAAGGGTTTTTTCAGGTCCTAAGGGAAGGTAAAAGGAGAAGTATAAATGAGTGCAGCGTGGTGCAGCTGCCTGACAGTTGCCCCTCTCCTGCTCCTGACTGTGGCCCTCTCTCCTGCTCCTGACTGTGGCCCCCTCTCCTGCTCCTGACTGTGGCCCCCTCTCCTGCTCCTGACTGTGGCCCCCTCTCCTGCTCCTGACTGTGGTCCCCTCTCCTGCTCCTGACTGTGGCCCCTCTCCTGCTCCTGACTGTGGCCCCTCTCCTGCTCCTGACTGTGGGCCCTCTCCTGCTCCTGACTGTGGCCCGTCTCCTATTCCTGACTGTGGCCCGCTTTGGCCATGAAGTCTTACACTGAACCAGGCACGGAGGAAACCGTATTACTGCTGGTACTTGTGTGAAACACTGGCCACTTTACTGACCGTGCAGTGCACCAGTCTCACCCGTGTCAACATTATTAGTCTCTGTCAGTTTCCGGAAGGTTCCAAGCTCAAGTTCAGAGAACCCTATGTGCTGGGCTCCTGCGCTGGTGACATTACAGATCATGCAAATGGGTTCATGCAAAGAGCGGAGAGCAGTGGGTGAAATGGAAGTAAAACCAAAAGCACAGATAACGAAGCGTAGATAAGTGTTAGAGAAGTGACAGACAGAGAACAAGAAGGATGCAGAGAGAGAGAGAGTGAGAGAGAGAGAGAGAGAGAGAGAATGAGAGTGAGATGTGCTTTTGTAGAAATGGCAGAGAGAGGCATAAGGCAGGGTTTCCATTTCTGGACACCTGCAACCCACAGTTCAGAGTAATTCTAATTTTTAGGGCCCTTATAAAGAGGCTGTTATGGTTGATGGGTTGGTTATGCTGGGTGCAGTAAAAACACGCAGGGCACTGGCCTCCCAGAACAGGCCTCACTCACACACACAAATAGCTCTGACATCTGGTGAGTTCACCTTTGGAAAAACTCCATACAAAAACTAACAGAACTCTTCTGTTCTAACCCATGCCAGGTTTTGGAACCTGGAGCCCCAGCTGAGGTGAAGACAGAGGTAAGTAAATATGGAGAACAACAGGATATACTGATTAGATACTGATAATAGTGGTAAGGAGATCTCAGATACGGAATTGGAGGAGACTCTAGCCTGGCCAGTTAAGAGGTCCATTAGTGCTCTCACATTAGCAGGTTAGAAAGCATCGCTCTTCCCCGCCCTCAGCCAGCAGAGTAATGAATCTGTTTAGCATGAGTTAATCTGCTTTAATTTGTGATGCGTCTTCATGTTCTCTTCACCTCTCAGTCACCTTCTCTTCCCTCTGGGCGTCTCCCGCCGAGGCTGTCGCTGAGCACTGTGTGAGTGTGTGAGTGTGTGTGTGTGTGTGTTTTGTTTTGTATAAAAGGCTCTCTCACCCCCTTCACGCCTTTCAGGTCTCCTTTCAACAGAGAGTCCAGCGTGAAGATCACATTATGACTCAGACTCTGGAGCTGCAGAGAGATATAGAGAGAGAAACAGAGAGAGCGGGAGGAGGGGAGAGAGATCGAATGAATATTTAAACATGTTGCAGAAAGCCAGGAAGGGGCGGTAAGCCATTAACAGCAGTTTAGCACAGCTTTGAAGTGATGGCCTGTTCAGAAGTGTATGGCAGGGACAAGGGGCCAGACGTCTTCGGGAGGGAGCCGTCTACGGAGGTTCTCAGGCTGGTCTTATCCATCTTACTGTCTGGAGCCACAGAGGACATGGAGAGCCAGTCGGAATACCAGTCGGAAAGGACCTACAGCAAGAGGTCACGGTTCAGGCAGGCCACCTGCATCAACCTGGGAGCAAAAGGGGGCGGGGCCTGTGAGGCTAGGGCGTGTCCGAGGAGGGGCGGGGGCTGAATGGAGAGGCCGTGAAACGCCATGTGGCCGTGGTGCCAAAAACTGTCCCTTTGCCGGGACTACAAAGTGAGATCAATGAGCACAGTCTAGAGCTGACATTCACCCACTGATGTGTGCGCGTGTGTGGAATAGATCCACGGCTGTCTCTGGGCTCAGCTAGTGCTGCCTGAGACCAGATAACTGAAGTATACATACTGTCCAAGTATACATACTGATGGAAAAATACGTACTGATGGGATACAAGGAGCAGTGGGGCTAGAGCAAATTTGCCTTCGGGAACACAAGATATTTTTTAGTCAACAACAAGTAACGAATAAATACTGATAGAAAGTATTTACATACTCATCTACAACATACTGAGAGTTCAACATTCAACAGGCCTGGATTCTACCCACTGTCTTCACTTCTGTCTCCGTCTCTCACCCTGTCTGTATGAAGTTCTTATTCCGGTGTGGTGAACAGCACAGCGTGGTGTTAGAGTCTCCGCACACACTTAGAGGTGCTGCTACAGGACACCACAGCTGCCTCTCTTCACCCCCTGTAGGCTAACGGAGACAGAACTCCACGCCAAGCCGCGTGTGCCTGACAGAACACATTCAGTCTGCTGTCTTTGACTCATTCAAGATCTGAAAATGGAGTCAAAGTAGCTTTTGCTATTAAATGATATAATGGCCTTTGAAAGTCATTTTGGAGGCGCAGCTTGAAGCTCCAGTGTGATTCAGATGCGAAGCCAGACAGGCCCAGTCACCTCTGGGGCACGAGTGGAACAGCAGAAGCTCTGGGCACAAAATCAGCACGAGTCAGAGTCATGCCACAGGGGCCATGGGAAATGGATCAGAGACAAGTGGGCTGGAGAGGACAGAACAAGAAGGCAGTGTCATTCACACACACACACACACACACACACACACACACACACACACACACACACACACACACACACACACACACACACACGAGGAGAGCTATCAAAATGCTTTGTTATTGTAACTACTGCAATACCAACAGCCAAACCGAAACCTCAGAAAATGTTATGGGTTTTTTTCAAGCGAAAGGGCCCCACAGTATCCAGAGGAAAGTGTGTGTGTGTGTGTGTGGTGAGATATTCATCTCCTGAAATCTAGTTATAAATCTAGTTACTACTGAATCTAAGCTATTAGTATGAGGAATGATGCTTCTCAGCCAAATCACACTCATCTGATTACAAAGGCAAAAGAGGGAGAGATGGGGGATCTTCGTTGATATAAAAGCGCATCTATACTTCACAGCCAGTTTATTGGCCCCACGTGTATTACAGGTGGATTTTAGATCTGGGCTCAGCTGCACACTGTTACACCTGTAATCTGTTGGCATGTTCAACTCATAAGACACCCCTTACCATGACTGCCTCAGAAACTGACCACTGTCCAACAGAGACTTTACACCTGCAAAGTGTATCCAACACAGTTAAGCTTCCAGAGCACTGGTGAGTAAAGAAAGAATAGTGGAAACAAATGAAATGGAGAAAAAGAGAGAGAGACAAAAAAGAGACAGAAAGACAAAGTGTCTTTACAGTGTCTTTACTCAGAATGGCTGAGAGCTGGGCAGTTAGAAGTGACTGCACTTTAACAGGCACTGTGTGTGCGCACATGTGCAGAGTGTTAGAACACATGAAGATAAAACCTCTCCTACTCACTACACAAGTACCAGGAAGTGAGAGAGATACTGTACACCTCCGTGCTTCTCTCTCTCTCTCACTACACACACACACACACACACACACACACACACCCACAAACACCCACAAACACACACACACACACACACACACACACACACAAATCATTTCCTGCAGTCTGCATGCAAGCTGGTGGGTTCTGACACCACCGAACAGACGTACTATACATTCTGTGAGCTTCTTTATACCATAGATGCCCTGTCACACACACCTGCATGGATTCAGCCCACTCTAAGTCAAAGTGCTGAAGTCAAAGTATAAAACAACACACACACACACACACCCACACCCCTCTCACCCAGAACATCATACTAGACCAAGAAAAACAACATATTACTCACCATTCCACCTCAAGTGCAGTCAGACCCCCAGACCCTAAGACAGCAGTGGATTATGGGTACTCACCAGGTTCTTGAGGAGGGCAGAGAGCTCTTTTGTGAGGGTGGAGAACTTGACAAAGGCTGTTCCTAGATCAGGATTGTCGCGGCTCATGAAGTTGCTTCCAAACTTGTCCAGTGCCTGAGCATACGTCTCCTCATTCTGGATGTGGTCTAAACATACACATAGAGACACGTATACAGTTAGCAGTCATGCACATTTACAGAATAACACACACACACACACACACATATATTGGTCATGTTACTTAACTATACAGTTTAGTGGCATTATGAAAATGTTATCAGATAAAATTTCATTAACAACAGTTCCTTTCAGAACAGAAATATATATATATATATATATATATATGCATGCATATTAAAAGCAATTTCCCTCTGAGACCTGTAAGGACAGCCACATGTTAAACATGGAGGTTATTAGTAATCTTACTGCAGTGAGGTAGTGCTCCAGATCCTTCTGACTACCCAATGACCGAAACTGGAGAAAAGTTCTTCAGTTACACAGTCACAAAGAGTCTCGAGGTGAGTCTCGAGGTGAGAGCCACCCTGTATGCTACTGTGCAGCCAGGGCCCCCAAGACAGCAGTTAATGCCTGTTGTCGTTTTCCCCAGGGCACCTACATGCTCTTTTTGGCCAACAAAAAATATTCAGTAATGCGAATCCACTTAGTGACACCTGCAAACATTAACATTTAGCTGGAAGGCTTTCCATGCTGTAGAGCCAGAGTGCATTCTGGGTCCTGATAAGAGTCACTGAATGGACTGCTGTTCTGAAAAGAACATCTCTTCATAACCTCCCATCATAACGCCACTAAACTGTATATTTAAGTAACATCTGATCAATAGGTAGGGGCTAAATAAATAAAAAAAACTAACAAATCCCTCCGTAGCATTTAGCAGCTTATCAATTTTAAAGCAATTTAACTGGAATAGAAAGTTGGTTCAGATCACCAACTGAAGCATAACAGATTTTCAGTATTGCAGGGAGGTGTGTGTTTGTGTGTGTGTGTGTGTGTGTGTGTGTGTGTGCGCATTTACCGAGGCACGGAGCAGAACCGAGCAGGTGTGTGTGGAGGTGTCAGAGGAGTACTGGTGCAGTGTCAGTACACTGATGTTAACTGCAGTCTTCTCTTTTAATCTACTCCTGTTTTGTTTTAGTGGCCATCTTGTAAACATCTCGGAATGAACATTTTCATTTACTACACATGGCTGCCTACATATATTTATTCATGAGGCAGCAATAGCATGCTTTCCTACACGTGCATATTCATGAGATATAAGGCCGTAAGTTTTCATTCCAACATAAGTAAGCAAGGGTACAGTTGCAGTTTCCCGGGTTCCTGCTGGGTCACAGAGCTCTAATGTTGCACTGTGCTCGTTTGGTGGAATAACAACAAATCAAGAAAAAGATGGGTGTTTTATTTCAATGCTGAAATGTAAGTGGAAGTGTGGAGAGCTAATGGTAGAGAGGGGGGGAAGAACAGGAAGAGGGCACTGTTTTTTGTGTGTGTTCTTCAGGTCAGTTCACTCTGGTCAAATCAGGTCAGGTGTGCAGATTTAAACCTGTTTTTCTAAAGTAAATTTACAGCGCTACTGGCACTATTACAACATGGCTACCGTAATATAGGCCTGTTTATACCAAGCCTGGGTCAGAGAGAGAGGGCATGTGGGTCTACCTTGGCCAGAGTTGTAGATGGCTTTGACTGACTTCTTAACTTTCTGCAGGGAAGTCCTGTCCTGGTCCAAGGCCTGAGAACAGACGGGACAATACAGAGTTATTCAAAAGTGAAGGAGAGAGGGAGAGGGAGAGAGAGAGAGAGAGAGAGAGAGGGAGAGAGAGAGAGAAAGAAATCTGATGAGATGCAAGCATGAAAGAAAAAAAGTTAAAAGAATTCAGCACCTGTTACTCATGGTTTAAATCCAGAGAGAAGGGTTAGAGAGTAAGTGAAAACAGAATAACTCCTTTATGTTATTCTGTCAAAATATGACTGCAAATCACTACATCAAGCACATCTTACTCAAAACCGTTGCCATATTTGAATTCTAATTATAAGAAAAAATGATGTAAGAAGATTCCAATCTATTCTTCTACACAGTGCTGTTAATCAATCATTCTAATCACTTCACTGGACCCCTCCTGTATATGCTCACATAATGAATGCCATTTAAACCGTAATCAATTATTGAAAGCCACAGCCAATAAAGTGATCATCAGATCAGGATGGGACTACACTGTATTCTACTATTCATGAAACAAATTCAGCAAATAACCTGTCCGGTGTTTACCTTTCATTTCTTTGGTAAGTCACCTTCATTGTGTTACTCTGTGGTTAGAAGGGTCATGACCCATGGTGACATGAATCGAAATGCCAAGTGACTCAATATCCAAATTCTGCGTTTCACAAGGGCACACAAACGCACAAGCACACAAACACACGTACACATGTACACAAGCACACAAACACACGTACACATGTACACAAGCACACAAACACACGTACACAAGCACACAAACACACAAACCTAACATGCGCTCCTCTCATTACAGCTTCAGATATAAGAACAGCTGTGATATGTGAAGGAAACTCAGAACACTCTCTGAACACTGTCTGATGCTTGTAGTTCAAACACTCTGCTGATTGCACACCTCTGTCTCCGCGTTGAGAAACAGGAATGGCTGCACAGCACCTACTCAGCTATTCAGCTCTAAGCTAAACTGAAACAGCTCCAATCATTATGTAACTGTGCAAAGCAATTCCCTTACAGCACATGCATGTGTACACACACACACACGCGCGCGCACACGCACACACACACATGTTCTACCGTCGAGTTGTACTTCATACGGTACATTCGTACCCCAAAGCTACTTATATCTAAACCCACTGTCCACTTCAATGCTGTACCCCCTTCTTCCTTGGATCCAGTCCTGGTTGGTTAGGACACGCCTGTTCCAACTGAACAGTCACGTCACGCCTTTTCCAACGGAATCAGCTGTTCAAACCTGATTGACCTCCTCAGCTTAATTATCAACCGCTTCATTAACTGAGTCTGTTGAACAGAGCAGCTGTGCAGTGCACTGGCTTCGTCTGGCTGGACCTGCCATGCTCTGCTAGCTGCGCTGGTCTGAGACAGACCATGAATGCTAATTCGCTCTCGAACCTGGAGCAAACCATGGAACTACGTAGGATGCTACCTCACTTTAACCACCATCTCTGACAGGACAACGCAGGAATACTCTTCTCTAGCATAGATGAATTATGAACAGCTAAAGCTAAAATTGGGTCATGCCAAAAGGTTGGGCTAATTAACTTTCATGGTGTAATTACAAGCTTGCATTTTTGTGTGTGTGCAGGCTTCTCCCAATTAGAGGAAGTGGCCCATGCCCCAAGGGGCCACACCAAGCGCTGGGCCACTGCCTTTGATGCCCCTCCCCGGGGATTAGCGGCTAACGCTAATGCACAGACGCATCTCCCCAGAGTGGGTCCTCAGACCAGTGCATGCTGGGAACCCCTCACTCTGCGATTAAGGTTCTGGTCAGCTATTACCAATGTTTCTTTGGTGTTTGAACAGCACCAGTTTATAGGGTTTCTGTTGACGGTGCTACGAGGCGGTTATAATGTTCAAGACTGTTCACTGTAGGGTCTTGAAGCCTCTAATCTCTGTACAATCTGAGGTTTTGAAAGGCAGAGGGAGGGTATTCACCTATGACAGCAGAAAGCGAAAAAAAATCCAACTCATCTCTCCTCAGTGCTTCATGTTGTCTTGCTGTTGGCCCACTTTGCCAAGCCCCACCACCAGGTAATTATCAGTTCGCCTTCTGCTGATATCCCTGCGTCCTGTCACACCCCCTAGTGAGCTGACAAATGGTAAACGACGTGCTCGAATGAAGCCATGAGGGATTTCTATGTACCTAGAATAACTCGTTTCAGTGCACCAAGGCTCGACATTTCGAAAAGAAAGAAAAACGGAAACTACATTCAAAATGGATTAATTACAGTTTGCGTTATTAGTTTAATGTGCAAAATAAACAGTAATCGCAAACGTGTGAACCTGTGCCCACATCAGCAGGATCAATGTCTGCATAAAACGACATCGTGTGTATCATCATAAACAACTAAAACAACTGTAATCACTTTGCAACAAACTACTGCTCATCACACGAACACTAAACTTAGTGCATGTGGATCTACGCGGGGCTCCCCGTCAGAACCAGGCCGAGGCAGGACCAATTACTGCTCCAGCGCAGTACGCTCCCTTACATAAAGAGAATTTATGCCCCTTTTGGTTTCTTCTAACACCCTACTTCTGTATCCACAGAAATCCCATGGGAATTCCATGATGTTTACTAATTGGTAAAGAGAAAAGTTATTTTCAATCCCTGTAATCTTTGTAAGCTCCCCATGTGACCTCAGCTCCAAACTTAAGGTCCCGTTTCTTAATGAACCCACCAAGTTAAAAAGCTTTGCTCTCTTTCATCACAATCGCATAAGCCAACCTAACCCTTTTTCATAAGACAGATCTCTCAGATCTGCCCGTAAGGCAAATCTGGCCCAAAACATCACCTCCCCGCGCTCACAGTGGCCCAGGGCTCCAGAGAGCATGTCCTTCCATGACATTTACATTTATCTTTACACTGAGGCAAGGCAAAAGATAAAAGGAATCAGAATGAAACAGAAATGTTGTGATCCTCTAACCCTCCCTAGGAGGGAATTTATTGTCAGGCTTACGAGGGTCTCGGTCAACGACACTGGCGCCAAAGTGTAGCCTGGTAAAAGCTGCTGACTGTCAAAGACACCGTTTCAACACCGAGCTGTCTGTCCCGAACACACACGCGCACACACACACACACAAAGCCAGCTGGATGGTTTGTCTGTGTTTTATTTAAAGAGACAGTACAGTATAAATAGCACCCTTTATCTCTCTAGCTTCCATGTTGATGTAGTCTTAAGACGGGACGTGACACCATGCTCGTAACGGGAACATCATCGACTCATGGGAACATGTAGGCAAGTATCTTCACTGCCAGCATATCTACATACGGACACAAAACACAGAGCATCAAATGTTTGGTTTTATCCAGGGTGAAAGGTTACATGGTTGTGAAGCTACTGTGTGAGGGAGTAAGGCATCAAAGACATACTGCGGTTGAACTTAAGTATGACACATCTGACTGGGAGGCTCTGCTGTGACCCGTTTCACTGAGGTAGTTCTCCTAGCCTGGTTCTCCAAAATCAGCCCATTTTCTCTCTCTCTCTCTCTCTCTCTCTCTCTCTCTCTCACACACACACACACACACACACACACACACACACACCCCACCCACAGCAAACATGTGCAGTTAAATTGTTAAGCAATGCCACTAATTGTAGATGTACGCACAGCATGATGAATCATTCTGGAGATCAAAAGCGACTTCTCTGGCCTCTTCTGAGAGCACTGCTGCCCAAGAACAGGGGTCGGTGTTCCAGCTCCACGAACAGACTGTGCACCATCCTTCTGGTGCTGCGTGGAGGACTGGCACCACCATACCAACGGTGGTCGTCCGTAGGACGAAAGACAAGACGCAAGCTGGCTCTGTACGTCTTTTCCACTCGGTGCTCACTCTCCACAGGGTACGTGAAACCGCAACACAGACTGGACCAAGAATGGAACATCCAACATCATCCAAATTTTCATCCAAGAACAGCTGGATGAACACTCGGTGAATTTAAAACTAAATAAAACAAAACAAAAAACTAGCATACCACAATACTAGTTTCTTATTAAATTTCTTGCTAAACTGCCCTTCAGTCCCTATGTTTTGAGTGACAAAAATGGCCTGCGCCCACTCTATGGGTGGTGCAGGCAGAGGGGCTGAATGGTACACAGAGGGAGGGGCATGGGGGCATTTCTTGCTAAACTGCCACAGTCCAGAAGCAGTTAATAAAATGTGCTAATGTGCAATATCTCAACATGAACAGAAGTATATGGGCTCTTACAGAAATCCTCAACTTGTAGTATTGATATACATTGGTTTGTAAAAGAAGATCTTAATGTAGGCTAGCTCTGCCTAATATAGCTACATCTGACCTACTCTGGCCTTAGCTATGAAAAGGAAAAAGCTGGTGAAATATGTAATTCTAAAAGGGGTGTTATGATCGGTTCTAAAAATTGGCCAATATACACTATGAGCAACACAGAACAGGCTTACATACTTACATACAAAAAGTAAAATGCTTGATTTTATTAAAGTGTGTGTGTCTTTAAGATGCACGCAGAGTAACAGCACCACCCAGCTAAACAGCAGCCTCTCCCTCCGAGACACTGAAAATCAGAACTGAAGGTTTATTTCCATTTAGGATCCATTCATGTGTAACTAAATCTAATATATTAATTTCGTTTATGCAGTGTCATATTAGTCTCCTCTTAAATGAATTGGTCTCCATGCAGTTAAGGCTACAGGGTAATAATGACAATAATTCTACAACGCAAATCTGTGATCCAATTAATTATCTTAGACCCGCCCCCTGACAAATGCAAATCCAGGTGTCTTTTTTTACTCATTATTCACAGGTTTGGCAATATGATGAATTGTGAGAACCTTCATTACACAGCATTAGAGGCCCTGAATCAAACCAATGCACTTCAACAGAGCCTCCAAGCGCTGGATCATTTAAGAGTGTCTGGGTGACCTGAACGCTCCGCTCCACTCATGAGTCACACTGCTGGTCACATGACTTCTTGCCATATCGGAACATCTGAGCTGAAAGTCCTTTCGGTCCTTGAACAGCAAATGAGTCATTGAACAGAAAAAGAAATGAACAACATTCGTGTTTGCGGACTAGTTGTGGACTAGCTTGGGGCCTGATTATTGTACGAGTCTATATCAGGACAGGCCATGCACTAGCAGTAAAAATTTAACAAGGGACCAAAAAGAGAACCACAAACGCTGCATGTAGAAAGATCGCTCGGCCAGAGACGTCGAAGGGGCTGAAGGCAAAAGGAAGCTAGTGGGACGTGGCTCGCAGCAGCTCGGCCAGCAAGCACACGGAGCCGACGGCTTTGGAGCCATGCTGGAGATCCACCGTGCCTTAGTCATGCAGGGGTTGTGTGGCCACTTCCTTCACCCTCGAGGCTATAGCCGGCTTCATCCACTCAGCGCATGGAAGGATAAAAGACAACTCCACCTCAGTGAAAAGGACAGGAATCTAACGACTCGCTTCCCGATGTCTTACACAAACACTGGAAAGCTGCAGAAAGTTGTTCCAGTAACATTTTGCCATCAACCACAAAGATAAACGGTAAACAGTTATTGCTACTTGATGTTTATCAGTAAGAAAGAAAACAGCCAACACTGGAATGAGCTCCTGTGAGTCACACTCGGAACTTCATATTTTTATTTCATATTTCTTCTCATATTTTATTAAAATGAAATAACAAATAGCTAAGTAATACAGTTACACTAATGCTAGGTCCATGTTGAACACAATTGTATTAGGTAGAGCACTTGAAGCACTGACCTTGATTTTCCATCTGAATCTGCCCTAGCAGATACGAATACAAATTTGTCTTGCTAGCAAATGCAGTCATCTCTTTTCTATAGCCTTCAGTAGTCTCTAATAAAATTTGCTGAACTGGTTTATACAATTCTACAGCAGCTCTTTCATATTACAAGTGTTTTAGTGTCTCTGTTGCATTTACAGTGATGCTCACCAACTGTGGCATCCCGTGCAAAGCCTCTATATGACCCAGGACCTTTATCTCCATGCCCACGTGCTTTAATCACTTCACCTTTGGTGCTCCATGACCTCATCTTTTATGAATTCAGATCGATGGCTTCTTACGTCGTGCATTAGCATTAGCGGGTTAGCAACGCCACGTTTCCACTGCTCCCAAGTCTCAGCAGCACATCTCTCTCCAGCGCTGGCAGCCCGTTATAACGGAAGTCCGGTACGTGTCACGCAGCTCCTCCTTCGTCAGTGAATCACTAAGGATCCACGGTCCTCGAATCAAGAGTGTGAAGGTCACGCGGTTCTGAAGGGAGGCCGCTAGGGCCGCCTCCTCCCCCGCCTAAACCGCCGCTCGCTCGTTAGCCCTCGGCGGCCGAGCTCAACTCCGCGCCGGCCTCTCCTGCCTCAAGACGCGCCGCCGCTGCGCCTTTCCCACAGAGCTCGCAGGCCCAAGTCTGTGAACCGGCTGAGTCTTCTACATCAGAAAAACGCGTCGAGGAAAGCAGAGGATAAAAATGACACAAAACGTACATTTTTAAAGGGTTCGCCTAGAGCGCATAAGAAGATACTCAATATTTCAATGGGAGACAAACAACACCCAGGCACCGTGTAAAAAGCATTAGGTAACGGCTTATGTCATGGTCATGTGTTATGCTATGTGAAAAGATAATAACAGATGTCTGTACACAAAAGGCCCAGACAAAAGAACATTAAAAGTTATTTTATAATCCAGTGTGGAGGCTGTGGTTATCGTCTCAGTCTCCAGTTTGCCACTAAATGTTTAGCGTCTCCCAGCAGCCACAGCCAACTGGGCCTTCCTTTGCAACCAGGCGCAGGTCCGAGTCAACAGCGCGTTTGAAACAAGCAGACACTTGCACGCAATCTGACGTACTCCTCCAGATGGGCCTTACGGAAGTCATCTGCTCCTCAAAAAACACTCCCTCTTGCTCTACAGGTGGTTCCAGAAAAACTAGTTCAATAAAATTTATTTCAAACTTTAATTACTCAGAAGTCTGGCTAAGATGGTAACATACGTTGGTGTCAAGTGCATGAAATCGTTCAAGTTGTTTACCCAGTCAGCTACATTTCAACAGCTCTCACAGTTTCTAAAATAAAATGGTTCTGAATTTAAAGAAAAGCCAACCAGTGAAGAACTGGCCAAGCCATAATTGCTAGCAAGTATGTCGAGTGGCTTAAGGGTGAAACGAGCTGCACTCTCTCAGTGATGTGAGGTCTCTCAGTGATGTGAGGTCTCGCGGGCTTGTGGGGAGCGAGCTCCTAGAGGGGTCGTTCTTCAGGCCTGCTGTGCTCTACCCACGAGGCCGTTCTTCAGGCCTGCTGTGCTCTACCCACGAGGCCGTTCTTCAGGCCTGCTGCGCTCTACCCATGGGGCCGTTCGGCAGCAGCGGCTAGCATCTGTACCTCGGGGCTAATCCCAGCGTGACACTCGCACGCACACAGCCTGAGGCCAACCACTGAGTGCCCCCCTTTTCCACCCTCCTCAGCAGCAGCGCTAACATTAGCCGATACCAACCGAACAAAGATAGCCAGAGCAAAAGCAAAGTGCATGAGCTGTGGAGAAAGAAGTTGTGGAGTAAAAACTCTGGATTTCTAGCCTGAAACTGTTTTTTCTAAACACAGCTTGAAGAGATTTCAGAACTAATAAATTATATATATATATATATAAACCAACAGTCTCAGTATTTCATCCACACATCTATGAAAAATGAGTAATGATTATTAATCTCAGGACTGGTACTGTAAGACACCACACGCTTGTGAATTAGAACAATACTCCAATTAAAACAAACACCACACACATGTCCCAGGTCTGTTGTTAAACTTCTCCCTGGCGCCAGACTTGTTCCCTCATCCCTCGTTCCCCTTTTAGGACACTTCATATCTTCCACATTAGCAGAACTGAGCTCAAATGTACTGTGCTGCCCTGCTGTTGCATGAAGGCAGTGCTGCATGAAGGCAGTGCTGCATGAAGGCTGTGTACTGATAGGCTAGTGTCACTGCACAAAGTGCCTACATGGGTTCCCACTCACCCCTGCCCTTCATTACAAACACTGGAAGCAACTGTATAATGTCTTCCTCCCGTATGAAACAACAGCTAACTATATGGCTACTCACTCACAAGGTCCAGATTCAGTTCATAGGGCTGAATTCTGGTTCTCGTCTACTGAGGCTAACTAGAGCCCAACCCAGTCCAATCAGTTGCAGAGTTGGCCCACAATCCTGTTGGCTGACTGATCATTCAGTCCTATAAAGAACAATTCAGCACTGGGACCAATAAATGGCGGAGCATCTGGCAGGAAATGCATTAAGTGTTTTCAACTACGCAATCATCAAATGCTTTAGAAAGATGATGCCATCTATTATAAAAACATTCCTGATCTATTCTCTGACCTAAACTCTAAGTTCCATGAAATGGGTGGTGGAGATCTCACAGACTTGTTCATTCCACACAGGATGCTGCCTTTGGATTATGACCCCTGTCTCCCAAACACACATCGATACACAAGTATACACACACACGAACCTGCGAACAGTGAAAATACTATGCCACACCCTCAAAAAAACAGGCCTTTGGTAGAAGAAACAAAAGATACCACACATTGGAAAGGTGAGAAAGAACACACACACATACACACACACACAGATCAAATCACGGCCCCGTCTCGACTATAAATGTAAGGAGAGGCGAGTTCGTGGCAAGAGGCAGTGTTGGGGAGGAACTGTGTGTGGAGGGGTCATCTGGGAGCAGCGTGATCCTGTGGGCTGTGGGTATCCTGCCTCCGCTCCCCTGCCTTGACTCAATGGAAATGCCTCGGTCAGCTGCCCAGGCCGATTTCAGAGCAGAGCACTATTTATGAGTCGCAAGTGTT
The DNA here is from genome assembly GCA_025802075.1 of Tenebrosternarchus preto. Taxonomy (NCBI): domain Eukaryota; kingdom Metazoa; phylum Chordata; class Actinopteri; order Gymnotiformes; family Apteronotidae; genus Tenebrosternarchus; species Tenebrosternarchus preto. Next base: position 5,518,121 of record JAOYMR010000027.1, on the reverse strand, counting down.
CTAAATAATACATGTATAATTCATTAGCAAGCAAAATGCATGCAGACGTTCTGAAAGGTTTTATTATGTAACTGACCAGTCACTTCAGAATATGCTTGCGCACATCTATGATTGTGTCTCCAATGCTAAACAACAGATACTGTACCTTACATCATATGCACTAATTTAATGTGCTTTCTGGCAATGGGTTTATTTGCTAGCATATTTAAAGCAAAATGTCATGTCCATGGTGAAAAGTGTTTACAAAACTGATTATAGAAAAGGTCAGAGAACAGAGAAAGAAAGCAAATGGTAGAACGTTCTATATAGCCAGGGTGATTCAGCTCCTAGACTGTGGCTACAGTAGACATCCAGAGGAAAGCATCATAAAGGCAGTGTGCTCATCAATAATGCAGGCCTTCATATTGGCCCCTGGGGCAGAAACTGCAGTCATGTTGGGTAAGAGGCCCAGAATAGCCGAGTGGCACCTCATCACTGAACACACCACACACCTCAATGTGAAATCCTCAGGCTTATGACAACCCAGGAAGAGAACGTGTAGAGAGAGAGAGAGACCGTGAGAGAGCGACAGAAAGATCAATCAATGGATACAACAAGACGGTGAGAGTGCGAGAAAAAAAAAAAAGTGTGTGTCTGAGAGAGAGAGAGAGAGAGAGAGAGAGAGATACAAGGATTGAGGAGAGTATGTGTGTATACATGCATGCGTGCGTGTGCACACGACAGACGAAGGCACAAAAAAAAAAAAAAAAAGCACATTACTGAATAATTCAGTTCATTCACAGTGTGTCATGCAGTCGTGTAAACGGTTCGCTGCTCTGTTCGGTTAGTGGAGCCATGACAATAACGATCACATGTAAGACCAAAACATGGCCGTGCCAAGATCTGCCCCCTTTCCTGCATCACTGGGCACCACTGCAGAAGAGGAGGACCAGCACCAGCTAAACACGCACAAGCACAGACAGGGGATCCCAGCCCCCGGCGGGTCTCGCTAGGAGTCTCGGATGCAGCTCGGATCCAGGTGCGGGCTCACGGCGACGTAGCATCGGTTCGTTCTAATCCAGCGTTTCAAGGAATTTAAAGAATGTCTCACGTTGGTCAAGTCGTAGCCTAGAATAGCATTCAGCCATATCAGAGAAACCTCAAACCAAAACAAAAGCAAAGGATTGGGCGGTGTAAAGACAGCCTGGCTCCAACCCCAACAGCCCGACGGCTGAAGGAGTCCGTTATGAGCCAGATTCACAAGGGGTTTCACATCAAAAAAGATTTATTCATGGCCTTGTGTAGGTGCAATTACGGGCAGCCGTGCCTGGATAGACAATCACGAGAGAGAGAGAGAGAGGGAGAGAATCAAAGAATTGATTTTTGGTTTTCCCCACCCAGCCTTCGTACGGAGAAACCAACACTAAACCTGGAGATGATCGAGAAAAACTCTGCTCACTTTCACTGTGTGAAGTATGAGCAATACCAATTACACAGGTGACTCCGCTGGGAAATACCTCATCATTTAGCAGCTGTTAGCCCCTCCTTCTCTCCCTGAGACTCACTCTCTCTCTCTCTCTCTTTCTCTCTCTCTCTCTTTTTCCTCATTCTCCCTCATGCTTTCTTTCACACTCTCCTCTCTCTCTGCTTCTTATGCTAATTAATAAATTACCCCATTCAGTCACGTTAGTGCTAACCTCATATTCTCAGGCAAACTCTGTATTGCGTTCTGTATATCAGTATATCAATATATCACTAATGTTTCAGGGAAGACACAAAATATGACAATAAATTGACAATAACAATCCTAACAATTTTACACTTAGCCACTTCTTTTAAGGAGAAAAATGAACAACAGATGAAATAATAAAAAAAAAAAACTTTATAGTTTTAACTTTATAGTAAAACCAAAACATTTCCCATGTAGTACTGTGTACTGGTTCCAGCTGTAAGAGTTCATGGACATGACATGCAGCAGCTCTATTAGATCAGCTATAAATCAGCTCGTCATATTGAACCAACACCAACAGCACAATTTTAAGCAGTTAAGTGTGATCACGCACCTTTGGATTGGGCCCCATTCTGGTCCACTCTAACAAGCATGTGCCATAGGCTCACACACACACACACACACAAGGGAGTTCTTGAGTTCCGCAGTTGCCTAGGTGACGGAGACGACCATCTGTGAGGCGGCTGGGACAGAGGGAGTGAGTCAGAGCTCCCAAACACCATCAGCAATCATGCACTCATGCATACAGCCACACACACACACACACACACACACTCCTAAAAAGCACACTGGATGTGGATTAACAGTATCGTTCAAGCAAATTAGAAAGTTGTGTAACAATCTAACAAAATCTAGCAATAATCTTTTGAGCTTGATTAGGTCTTGCATACCCTGTTCATGGTCTATGAAGTGCTTCATATGACAAATTCCTGAATATCCCTTTGGGATCAATAAAGTATGTCTGTCTGTCTGTCTATTGCTAAAATTCATGTGATATGAAACTACATACATCAAGCTGAAATTATGTGCTGATAAAATACTCAACAAAAGCCTGAAACAACCTCTGTGCAACTGAATAAAAAATCCAGGTTTCATTCTGATTAGCAGCAACATTTACTCCCATCCTCCCAGCATGAGCTTGTACCCACATCCCCCGGAGCTGCAGCACCTCCCCTCTGCTGATGGGAGATACTTGGTTCATCACCCAGAAGCCACACGTGATGAGCTGCGAGTCTGAGTCACACCGCATGACTAGAGCAGGTCTTCATGAGCCGAGTTGTGAGAGCATCATATTTACATTTGGGAAGTCAGCAGGCATTCTAGAGTGGAATGGAACAGTCTTCCTGAGGAATCTGCAAAAAAAACCTCTAAACGTCCCAAAACGTTGCCAAACTGAAACACAAAATGTGCATAACTATTATGAAGTTACTATTCAGCCCCATTCACCATTCATTTTACGACAGCATTCCATGTTACACACAACATATTGCTAAGCTAAAGCAAACATATTAGTAACTTACTGAACATGAGGCTGAGAGGCCAGTGCGAACAGCACCGCAAGTGGACGAGTGGAGCAGCTGGGTGCACAGCTTACGGTTGTAATTAAACTCTTCTCTCTGACTGGAAAGGTCATGGATCCAATTAAACATCATTACATGGTTTGAACTGCTGCTGCTTGACAAGCACTCAGACGAGAAGATGAATAAAACCAAACAGGTATTTCTAAACACACACACACACACACACACGCGCCTCCTGTGGCCACAACTGCGGTGTGATTAAGAAAACTGCTTACACGGGTCATTTGCAAAGGGATTTGATGGCGTTGAAGCATCACAAACGTGTGTGCAAACACAGAGATGGGCATCCCTCCTGCACAAACCAGCAGGGCTTCTGGTCGGGGGGTGGGGGGGTGGGGGGGTGGGGGGGTAGTGTGCGAGAAAGAGACATTTTGACCCTCTGTCTTGAAGATGACTCTGTACTCTTAACCTACTGTTGTTTGTGCGATTGTAATGTTCAATGTTGTGTAATGCTTTGGCACGTGTAAAGTCACTGAGTAAACAGTTCATTTTATTACCACATTGTTACCATATTATCATTAACAAAGTACCCACACTCACACGCTCCTATCAGCTAAAAGAGATTTCTACTCAACAGCACGCTGCTCGTGATACCAAAGCTTACGTGAAACACGTGTGAGAGAATGATTATCTTCTGCACAAAAACTTCTCCAATTCAGTTGACCCTCACTCTTCTGTGGCTTCTGAAGTTCTGGTTTGGCAGTTTTGGAAGGCCTATGCCCCCAGCTTGACCTTCTTTACAGTAGTTTGATGCAGGTCCTAAAACAGGACAGTTTAGCCTAGAAAACCCTGTAATTAGCTCCAACAAACATCCATTCAGGCTGCCAGAAAATACTGCCAAAATGTCGGTCCATATGAAAACACACACTCTCAAAACAAAATATCTAGTATGAAGACATGTGGTGAACATATGGCTAGATTACCTGAAACAGTCGGCAAACCTGTTATTCACTTCAACAAAGCTTCTGTGTGCCTTGGAGTACCTCCACATTTTCCATATGATGGAAATCCTTGGCCAGATAGAAAAGCACATATATTCTTAACCAGTGATCTGAGACCTGATAGTGTGCTGATAATCATATCTGTGGGTGAGAATTATAATGTAAACCAACTATCCAGTACAAGGCGCTATCTACGTTTAAGTTTCTCTCACCATCATGGATCTCCAAAACAAACAAAGTAAAGAAAAGAAGGAATCAAAGCTTCAAATCTCACCTCTCTGCTTTATCAAGGGAGTTTGATCAGACTTACTCATGTTAAGCAAGAGGCATCATATCCTGCTGGGCAAACCCATTTTTAAACTCCGGGTATTTTAAGCTCAGCCGTATCTCGGAATCTTACCTGCCATTGTTAAGTTCAAAACAACAACAGCTCCACAGACAGGAAGTGAGACCAGAACAAGCATCTGGTCCAAATGTCCCACTGATATCACTATAGAACAAGGGTTAGGAGGGTTACAAGAGTGATAACACAGAACCCCTGAGCTGGAAAATTAGCTACATTATTGAGAAAACATCAAAATTAAAAGCTTTAACCAGCAATGTTGCTGCTTTAGTGTTCAAGCCCTTTGAGATAATTGGTGCATGATTTCTTTACTGATCAGAACTTAAAAGCACAGCTCGCAGAAGTTGTTCATGTAGCTATCATATTTTGTTGGACTGTGTACATCTTCCCTTGTTACTGTGTCATATAACTGATATAACCATTAGGTAGTAACATAACCATGATATAAAGCTCACTGCCTGTTACAGCACTTCTGTGTGTTCCTGTGCAGTGTTTGTCTGCTGGGTATTACGGAGTCAACAAAAATCCTTATCCTCCATTATCTGACAGGCATGTCAGAGGAGCTCTACAGACTCCAGTTGTAAAGCGGAGTTGGAAGCGATAATAACCTCAACCTGCCTTTGCTGCAGGGCCACCTGGCTTGACTCGGATTTGGGTTACTGGAAACAACTGAGCCAGGACATCACTGAACCCTCAGGCAGCAGAATTGAAAGACAGTGAATTTAGCTTAGTTCCAAAAGGGCTGTGCTGGGAGGTGGCCTTTGTGCAAGTGTACTTGAGGAACTTTTAGCTCTGCTAATTCCCCTGCAGTCTTACTCAGTCCTCGGATTACAGCAGCATTAAATATTAACTCGGAAACCTTTGCATAATTTACCAGACGCACACGGGGATGTGACTCAGTCTAAACAAAAAAAAATGAAGAGGAAAAAAACCCCAGAAAATACGAAGAGTCCTGAAGGGAGAGAGGCTACGCCTGCAGGCTCTGCACTAGGGCCTGGGGACGTGTTAGGCCGTGTCTTTCATGGCCAAGTCTTAGCCTTCATTTGCATAATCCCATGATGCTCTTTGAATAGTTTAAAGAAAAATCACTGTCTGCCTGCGGCAAGTTTCTTGGAGCCCCACGCTGGTGTATCTCAATGGTCTGCACAAACTCGCACACAAAATCAAACTGAGCCGACTTTTCCCCCATCGGTCATGGGGGCGGGGCTTCTGCATCCGGGACAGGCCAATCAGCTCTCAGACGCAACATTTTGCCAAGCACAAGGCGCAAGCACTGCAGAAAGTAAAAAAAAAAAAAGGCAGCTGCAAGGAAGAAGGTGGAGGGAGGGGTTTGGGGATGGAAAATGTGGAGGAGGAGTGGGTCACTGACAGGAGGAGCCAGCACAAACAGCTGCTTGGTGCTACAACTACGTCGCACCAATCAAAGGCGCATGGTGTAATGCTACAAGACAATAGCGTAATTAGTGAGTGAAGGCGACTGCTAGTAATCTCCCACGTCCCTCCAGGATAGGAAGAAGAGTTATAAATTTGATGTGCTCGACGACTAGAGGTTGTGAGGAGTAAATTATATGTAGTGTTGAAAGCACCTGTGGTTTGGAGACTTCAATACCAGAAACTGTCCTCTACCCGAGATGCAGGGTGACTCACGCAAACTTCAAGAAATGTCTGCATGTCTGGATGTTTATCCGCCGCACTGGAATACAAACACTGTAACGGCACCGAGCAGTGTAACGAAGTGTTACGCATCTGCTTATTAGTAACGTATTTACCTTATTGCAGCTCTCTGATGGTGAACACGGCTTTCTCAGACCTCTCTACTGTGCTTTCACATGCCCTCTATCACAGTACCTCTAAAAGCCTTCGGAAGCAAAACCTACATTGTCACATTATGGTTTAATACGCTGAGATTAGTCACTTGACCATTCTAAGACTGTTACTACATTACAAAAAGTGCTCTGACGGCACTGCGAGTGCAAAAGAAATTGCATAACTTCATCTCGAGGATCTTGAGTTTAGGAAAGATGCAGGCTATCGTGCCAGGCTGTAAATGCTGATATAATATTCCTGTTCCTCTTTCAGTGGAGTTACATGGTACACATATTTCTGTGTGTTGAAACAGTGTAGTAAGCACAAAAACAAAAGAAATGACCTTGACCAAATTCATACCTTACTGTGTTTTCGCTACACAACTCCCACAGCCATCTAACTTTCAGGGGCAAGTTTGGTCAACTCAAATGTCACTGGTTAATCAATGAAAATTATATATTACTAAAGTCAAGTTTGCTGAAATCCGTCCTGCCTTTACAAGGCCTCCAGAAGGAACAGACATGTTGCACAACTGGCAGTTATATGCTGCCTTGCACCACATGAAGCCTCAGTGTCACTTCTAATCTTCTGGGAAGTGCCATTTTCCGGGACGTCAAATCCTCTGGGAGAACGTCATTACTTGTCAAGGAGAAGCTGCGTCCACGTCCAGCCACAGCTCGTGCTTCCAGGCAGCGCCTGATCATGTGACCTACCTCTCTCTTCTCCACTTGAATTCCAGGGCGGCTCACGCTACCGTTGCCCCGCACGCGGGGGGGGGGGGGGGGGGGGGGGGGGGGGGGGGGGGGGGGGGGGGGGGG
>JAOYMR010000027.1:5500832-5511080 GCA_025802075.1 Tenebrosternarchus preto | reverse complement strand
CACTCACTACACACTACAAACTACTCACCACTCACTACACACGATACACTACAAACTACACACCACTCACTATACACGCCACCCCCACCCAGCCCGACAGATGGTTTTCGTTTAGGCCGCGGAGCTGGAAGGCGGGCATAAAAGAAAGGTGATTCACGACACAGACTTCTCCTCATTACACCAAATCCAAAGGAAGAAAAGAGAAAAAATAGAAAAAGAAATGCAGCCCAAGCCATGAACAAACAAAATAAACTTATCTGAAACCAGGAAAGGCTTTAAAGAGGACCGAGCCATATGGACTGTTACTGTAGCCTAAGGGAACTGGGCTAACGAGTCATCCTATTAGATGAGAAGCTGACATCACAGCATCAAGTATGTGTATGTATCCATGTGTATGTGCGCGCGTGTGCTATAAGGCCATTGGTCAGAAAGAACTGCCATATTGAGGTAACCCTGAAACAGCAACGTCAAGCTAAATGCACTCCTAAAAGACACAATGGACATAATTGTGATAGGAAGGCTGGTCATGCAGGCAGGACCGGATTATCCAAAGGAGAGTTTTATAACAGCAAACATGTCTGGCTAAACAGAGATATAGCAAAGCTTTTCTTGGACCCAACTGACGCTGAATAGCTTGACCAATAATGCACTTTTTCCAGTATTTATTTCGAGAAAGGGAGCTTAGTAGGGTAACAAAATTATCAAAATTCACTCAATTACGCCTAATGAATCTGCTGGAAATTCTACCAAGTCAACAAAATCACTTCACAGCAAAAGTCGCAATGCATTTGAATCAGTTCTGAAATCTGAATCAAATCAATCACATTATTCATAACAAAAATATTATTACATGCATATTGCTGATTTTTCCCTAGAGAAAAATAAGAATACTTTTATTAAGAATATGCCAACTTATATCGACTTTAAAAATGTTTTTACAAATGTAAGATGCACCCAATATTTTTTTTAGGTCTACAGAACAAATTTTGCCTTTAATAAATCTGGCTTGCAAACAAGCTAGAATAAATATGATATTAGCATATATTAGCTATATTAGCTCCTATTAGCCTATGAAATGCTAAGATGTTGCTATTATAGGCCACTCAGATTTAACATTAATATTAAACAATCGTCATTAACACTAGCACTACCAGCACAGTCTAGCTTAATTAAATTCACCTAGAGTGGGAACTAACCATGGCTTACATCCTTCTTTCTTTCTTTCTCTCTCTCTCTCTCTCTCTCCCTCTCTCCCTCCCTCCCTCCCTCTCATTTTTCTCTTAAATTATTTCATGCAGGCCCTCCATCAGTTAGAAATATCTCAGCTCTTAACTGTCCAAGTTGAAATGGATCTCAGTCATTCTCTCTCTCTCTCTCTAGTCTACAATCAGTCTGATCTGGGTCAGACAGCTCAGCCGAGTTCTGCGAGGCCTGTTCGTTATGTAACTGATGGGGAGGCATTAAAGCACTACAGCAGCACATGGTCCTTGCCCCGCCCACCTGGAACTCTCCCTGACCCTCTCTCACACACGCACACATGCACTCAAACAAACAAACAAAGCACTCAGCACAGACCACATCAATGCAGCAAAGATGCAATTGATCAGAGCAACTGCAATCAGCAACACAAAGCTTACAAGCCACTTCTGCAAAATAGGGCCCAACATTTTATGTTTCTGGAAATGGACACATAAATCAGTCTCTGTCGAACATCACATGATGCACTGCACTTCAGTACTCGGTTACAAATCCTAGCCATGTTTTGAGGCATTATACAGCTGATGAATAGGGCTGCTATGTAAAAAAAACCAAAAAAAAAAACACTGCAGTGCAACCATACTGTTACATGCCAAAATTGCACATGCATTGAGATCTATTAATAATCCAAAGGGGAAAACATTGATCTAAGGTGCTTAATAACTGCCTACATTATTTACACTCATTTGATCATATGAAAGCCTTGTGTCACACAAACACCAACATACTAGTTTGAACTGGTCAAGAGCACAGCATAAAATAAAAGATGTTGGATTTGTGAGAAGGTTTAGGCCATTTGCATTTTGCATCCTTCTGCGACATCAGTATTGTTGAGGCCTTATTCTGCAATAGCACTCAACAGACGTGTGACCCAAGGTCAACTCCCATCCATAAACCGAACAGCATACCTTAAGGCCAAAGTTCAAGTACCCAAACGTACAGATTCTGCTTGTCAAAGCAAAGACAGTAGCAAGTCTGGATATGCAGTTTAGCCTCAACGTACTACATTACCATGTGAACAGGTTAGCCTAGCAGTTGATCAACCCAGCGCATCAAGAACCGTGTTTCTTATTTTCAACGCCATTGTAGAAACGATGCAATTCTAAATGCTATAAAAGCTTTTTCCACAAATCAGTTCATTTCAGGTCATGTCTCATACTGTAATGTGAGAAGGAAAAACTGTACAAATGTAATTTTTTGACTGACTATTCCTTTAATGGTTAAATCCAATAGTAGGTGTGCTATGGACCATGACTGTATATCAAGTGTCATGGCATCTAAGCTAGCAAATAAAGCTAAACCCCCTGATAAATAAAGCTAGAGTGTGATGGCTCTGTGAAAGCTGAGTTTACACCGAGATACGATGACACCATGAAAAGTGTGATTCTATGAAACCCATCTCGGCACATTAAGTTACACGGTTTAACTTGTTCCCTAATTGTAATGACTAAGCCAGAACAATTAAACAATACATATGAGAAAAATAGCAAAGAGTGTCAATATCCCAGTAAGACTTTTGTGTCAGTGTCCCTTGAGGTAGAATCAACTGCCTCCTGTGTACCTGGGATCTCACAACACTCTGCAAAGTACATTTTTTGAGTACAGCCTTCCCAGTTCACATTTAGAAGCTCTAGCTCCACTGTCAGAACTGTCAGCAAAGGTTGTTTACATAAATGCTTGATATTAGGAAATTTCTAGCCAATTCAATAGGTCTGAATATTTATGTCTGAATGAGCCAGAGCATTTAACTTGAAATGGACTGCACGCATCAAGTGCTCTGGAATGGACGGACAAATAACGTAATGGTTTACCCAAGTAATTTACCAAAGACGGGGTGGCAGATTGAACGGTTCTAATGGTTTTCTATGGTCCGTCTCCAAACAGTTATACCAGTCCCTTAGGCCAGATGGATAAAACTGCACACCGCACTGAACTGGAGCGTTCACTATGGAGCACTATTGACCACTCCGTGTCTGTTTAGCTAGCGATGTGAGCTAGGTGGCTGATTGACTCATCGATGTCTCGACGACTGATAACACACATCATTGCACGTACCTTGTAAATCGGACATATTTATGCATGCAATTCTTGAGCTGCGCAAGTTGAGTCAATCGGAGCCTTACCTCCTCCAAAACGTTGACCGTATTCCTACAGCTCTGAAGGCGAGTAGTAAAGCTGGACGTCGTAGGAGAGTTGTAATCCTCTGTTGTTTCCGAGAGAAACTCGGATACCGATATTTGATCCGGCATCCTATAGTAGGATAATGCCCACAAAAGAATGAAGGTGTTTTGTTCAAAAACCCGAAACCATTCAAATAACACAACTTCTGAGACAGTTTCTAACGGTGCGCCGAGATGCCTGCAGCACGCGCAACAAACTAACGTTAGCAAGCTAAACGGAAAGTACAACGAAACAAGACGAGTCTGCCGCAAACAAAAATACTCAACCTTGACTATATCTCGATTTACCGAACAGCCACTAGATAAAGTATAATTTAACTAGAATTTCATCCCCTCATTTCCACACTACGTTAACTCCGCATTAGCTTTTGTAAACCTCCGACTGGGCTATTTCAGTGGTTTGGTTGCAATTCCAACACACGCCGTAAAATGAACTAGCGGCGGATGCCCACATTCCTGGTGATGTTCAAGCGCCTGACAAAATGTTGTCGGTAATACTACGGTAACAAAACGTTAATTCCCGGTAAAGAATATGGTTTGTGGTAGCTCCACAGAACGTTTGTCGACTGGGTTGCCTGCTCGTCCCCCGAATTGCAAGTTAAATGCGCAACGCGATGTGTGACATCGATGCACACTCTTGCTGCCTCTCAATTCATCCACCCACTATGACGGAGACAAACCAGGAACATCTCTGCGCATGTCTCGGATGACCGTCTATTCTTATTCGGTGTAGGGGTCCACCCTGGGTATCAGCCCAGCTGTTGACTGTCCCATCTCCTACGTTAGTTCATCTGTGTCCTAATATTTTAATTTAATTTATAATTTCATTTTTAGTTTTCACTACTACTCAAAAAACAGCAACTAGGAGTATAACTATTTATACTTCTACTACTATTACTACTTCTACTACTACAATAACTGCAGCAACAAGAAACAACAACAACAACAACAACAACAACAACAACAATAATAATAATAATAATAATAATAATAATAATAGATATTTACATAATATGCGATTTTTACATTGTCCTAATAGTTTAATTGTTCAACCTACTGAGACTGGAATATGACTTTTAATATAACAAAATTTAGACGCAACTTGATATATTGCATGTGAAATGGTTAAAGATAGGGCTGGAAATGTTCAACCAAAAAGGTTAGACGCGTGTTTGAGGCATAATGTTGCATAAGGGGGGCTTCAACTATACGCCTTTCATCTTAAAAAATAACAACTGCGATAAAGATTAAGCGATATACCCACCACCACCCCAAAACTATATATGTAGCCCCACAAACTATTCAGCATCACTTCTACGGTTCAGCATCACTTCAGTTACTATGTACTAAAGCGCTTTGCATTGCCTCAGGTTTAATCAAATGTTATATCGAATATGCTTGTGTGCATCAAATTCCAAAGTAAAAAGTAAATCAACGATCATTTCTTACCGGTTCCACAAAGAATCCCTTGATGGAAAACTTGACAACCGCGAAGATGATAATCTCATGTCTTCACGGTCTACTTACAGCTTTAACTGAATAAATAAAATAAACGGGTTTTTGCGTGCTGCGTGAAGTGTGGTCAGTTTAAAATGTAGAATCCAGCGTAACACATTTTCATTGGCTTTGTAGCCAAATAATCTATAACATTTGATATAAAGCTTCATACGTTTATGTCTATGTTCTTTTCTTTCTTTTTTGACAATAACCTAAATAATTTTACTTAAACTTAAAATGTAACAAGTTAAATTTTATAAAATATTTTAGCAGTTTAACATCTTGATCTGCAGTAATGGTCAAAACTGCTGCAGACCTGAAATCGAACTTACCTAGACCTTTCTTCGTGTGTTTTGTATAATTATAATGTACATCCAGTAAAATATTACAGCAACAGACGTTTCCACTCGTGGTCTTCATGCTAACTTTATTCTCGCTCCAACTATATGAGCTTTGTGCACGCGCAAATGTGTGCGATCCATGGGTGCGGAGAGGAAGAGAGAAACCATGTGTGCAGAAAAATAACCAGTTACAATAGGCACAGGATCCAGAAGTCTAGGGATCAGGAAATGAGGAAATCCAGGAACCCTCTGAAAGGAAACATGAGATCTGTGTAAACTCGTGGAATTTCCTCGTGTGTTTTGCCGCAGGAATAGCACGCCATTTGTGAATGAATCCGAGAGAACGAGGAAAGAGTGCTAGATATAATAGTGTTATATTTAGAATTCTATTAGTGGGCCACATACACTAAAAAAAAAAGTAAAGAAACATCTATTGTTTTAAGATGATATATATGTTCACCGTTTAAACTAGGCCCAGTATGACAACACTCTGACATCCTACAACACCTGCCATATGACAACATTTGGGCGCTTTATTTTATTTTGTTGACGTTCTGTGGTTTCCGTGGGCAACAGCGCTGGTGGGTATCAATTCATGGCCCTATAATTTCTAAGCCCCTTTCATACTGTGCAGTTTTGTACCTCCCTCAGCGCCCAAGAGGTCATTATGTGTCATTTTCCTGTTTTTCATATGGCTGCAGTTGTCTGGGCAGTTTTTGCTGAAAAGGAAACACAGTGATTCCACCCGGGACGAGCCTGTATAGGACCTGGATGATAGCGTATCTCTATCTAAATGGGCATCACTGAGGCAGAAAATCACCACAGCATGGCATCTGCATCTTGAATGTGAAGTGTTTGGGATGGGGCTGAACTTCATAGACTTATACCTTAGGTCTTATGACTGGTTCGTAATAACAGATTATGTCAAATGTCATATACACTCATCTTACACAGCCTGTGTACTACTTCCTTGCTAAGACAAAGCAGTTAAACATAGCTGTGTAAGTTGCTTAATGTACACTTTTTTTATTTGCCCTAAAATTGGCCACAATCAAACAAATCCTCCAGTCCTCTGAATACCTCTGAATCTTGCCATTTCTTTTCATCAACAGCTGGCACTCAACAGCAGGGGGGTAGATTATGGAATGTTCCTCTCAGTCGTCCTGAGACAGCGGAATTTTGGTGGTGTCATGTTATGATGGGAATGTTATGTCACTGTGGGCCAGTGTCGTTGTCAAATTGAGATACAGACCACATCTTAAAATGAAATGTCAGTATATCTCAGTTTAGCAGGGAGATAAGTAAAATGATCTGTCCGCTTTATACCAATTATTTGTTTTAGTAAATGTACATCCCCCTCCGCTCATTTAGAACATCTCTAGTGGTGAAAAAAATCTAATCAAAACAAAACAAAAACCCTCCCCGGTCGATGTGGCGCCACTGCGTGGTCATAAGCAGTAACAATCGCGATAACTGTTACTTTTCCATTGGTAATGCCATTCATCGCCAACAAAGATCGCTTATTGCTTTCAACGAGTGAATAAATGAAATAATGAATACAGTTTAGTGTGGTCAGGTTGAATAGACTACAAATCAACTATATTAGCCTAGACTCTGCTTTTGTCATTGCTCAGTGCAATGTAACAAAATGCAATCGTATACCAGCTTCTCTGGAAGCTGGCATTAGAGCATAGTGCCCCAGCAGTGGCTCCAGGACTCCCATTAGGATGCCACCACCAGCTAAGAGGTCAAAACAACTCAATCGGAAACACAGCCAAACTGTTCGGTATATGAAGAATGAAGTGTTGGAGAAAACAGCACTGATGGTAAGAACTAAACCACTCTGCTGCCCATACTCATGGTTCACAGATAACCGCTTCCTCTGAAAAACAGATTGGAGGTAATAGCTTGGGTTTGAGCATCCAAGGCTGCCACTGGAACTGCTTCGCTTGTTTTAATTGCAACAGGATGAATTCTTGAGTAAACAGAAACATCCTAATCAGATCAAATCAGATGCTTCAAAACTCACCGTAATGCACCTCACCATCACCAGCAGGACAGTGACATCAAACTTACTGCTGAAGCAGTTTAAAAGGCTTGGCAGTTCCAGGAAGTGAATTGCTCTTGGCCACCCAGGTCACTTATTGAAGGTCAGGACTAGAGGAAAAAGGTTCTACCTGTAATGGCTTGGTGAATCCAGTGTTGGCAGAATGACATCAGGAAAGTTATCCAGTATTTGCTGATGTTTATGAGTTACGGACTTTGGAACGCTTTTCAACCACAAAAACTGTTATGGATGTAACATTTCACGTTAACGTTACATATAAAAGTATGTCGTGTTTAGCTTCGTCATGGTGATGTACTAATATGTATTGTTGGCCTTAGAATGGTCTCACACTAAAAAAACAGTTGTTACCCAAGATGAGTAAATTCCCCCAAAATCTGAAACTGTTTATTTTCCAAAAAAGAAAGACACTAGACTCCTTCAGAACATCTTTTAATCATAAAATATACATCATTCAGTATTAGAAAAACAGCTACTGGTAGAAAAAAAAAACAGAGACCAAAAAACAGAGACCTAGAATTCTGAAGTGTTTCAAAGTAAAGCAACAGTTCTGAAAACTTTGTTAAAATTGACTACATAATCACTACTATGTACACTATTTACTCTGTGGTGCACCTCACTTTATGGTGGTGGAAGGTTCTTAAAGTATTAATGAGCAGTTACACAAACCTCTATACTCCTCACTCACTGGCTCATACAGTCAAAACGGACAAAATTAAATCATGTACTATATGTCTATTAAACCCTAAACATAAACACCTGCAACAATACAACTTCACTATTCTATAAATAATTTTCTAAAAGCCTTTCATCCTATTTATTGTGGTGATTAAATGTTATCACTTTCGTTTCAGCTTTATGTTTTTACAAGTGCTACAACTCTTGTGCCTCTGCAAGGGTTCTCCACCATAAATGCAAACATCTGACAAACCAAAGGCTGCAGCTTTGGAGTTACCAGGTCTTCCTGTAAGAGCAACAGTTCATGTTTACTAAGAGCATAACTCTTTTTATTCTAGCCTTAATGATGGCATAGTGTTTTTTTAGGTTACAATGCCCCTGGACCTTGGCCAGATGAGACTAAACAGATCCAACACAAAATGGAAAACATTTGATTTTAACTGCCTACGTAAAATTCTATAAAATCCAACCCCGCTCCTGGAAAAAGCCATAGCATCCATTCTTGACTACAGCATAAGAACAAGTTATAGGCAACTTCAGTTATATTTTCACAACTGATCAAAATATTGATTTTTTTTCTAAATTATACATATACAGCTATAGTTATTTGATTAGATTACATTCCTCCTGAGCTCATTGCAATAAAATGTAACAAAGGTTGGTATTTGATAAGCTACATTTTGATGTCAATACGGAATGTCTGCACACCTGTACGTATATATTAATGCAATGTTTCATAGTTAATTTTATAGAAAATTATGCAGGTTGCCACAAATTCTATTAAATCCTAACAGTTTGTACAACAAGTGCTATTTGAGAGCACATCCTGTAAAACATGCAATTTAGTTGTTTTTTTTTTATCTAAATTTTGTAGATTAAAAAATAAATGCTATTTGCAGTCCCCCTTTAAAATGACTGTGTACATGGCTTTCACAAGCTTTCAGTGAAGCTAAGTAGGAAGAAGAAGAGTAACTAATTTCCCCCAGGAGCACCAACAGAACCTCATCATGGACTTTACATTCAAAACAACAACTATCAAAAACAAACATAAAATAGGTTTTTACTGTTATAGGTTTGATATATTAATAATGAATACACACTGAGAATTCTACGATTGGAGATCACCTGCTGATTAGTTAGTCTAAAGATTTTAATCATTAGTAATTTAAAAGAAGAATTTTGTTGCCGTCGCTATAATTGAGAGCTCAAGTAAAAAAACAGGAGTACAGTAAAACTGACTGCACTTCAGCAAAACTATAAAAATACAGCCATTCCAAAAACATGAAATCTTTTCTATAAAACTAACTTAGCCAATGAGATTCATAGCACAATCTGTGTCATAATAACTTAGATACAATGTCATCAACAGCTAGATGTCATCAAATAGTGCAAATAAAAAGGAGTGTTTGTGTCATTTTTCACTTCAACAAAATAGGGAACCACTTTTCAGTAAATAAATATTCATCCAACGACACTGTGCTGAGGTACGGAATGAAGCAGCACTAATTTTCTTCCGGTCCCTAAACCTTTCAGTCAGACACCTCTTCGATCAGATCTAGGAAACAAAAGACAAAACAAAAACACAAAAAGGTTAACTCAAAAAATTAGGTTAACTCAAAAAACTTTTCATGGTTTCTATGTAGTTAATTTTGTGCCAAATGTTTTAAAATAACAATTGACAAGCAAAATTTTCATTATCAAAATCTAATACAAAAAAAAACAAACAAAAAAACAGTATTTTAACAAGATTACTTCTCAGACATTAATTTACTAGTCTTTTGATTCATATATTTTGTTAAATTATTTTTAAATAAAGAAAAAGGAGTCTTACGAGAAGCTGTTCAATTTAAAATCTCTATTGGTAACTGATATTGGAGTGTCAGGACCCAAAACCACTCCAACTTTCAGATACAGTAACTTTAAAATATCAGTTTTGAAGATATGACTAAAGAATTGATTTATAAGAACCCAGACAAAGAAGATAAATACTTAAATATTTAATGCACTTATGGGTGATGGTAAAAGCTCAATTTATTCATATTCTGTCCAACTGTATATTAACTCTTACCTCAAATGTCCTTCACCAATTACCATAACTCAGTTGGTGCTGCTGGTTTTAGAGCACCTCACACTCCATAATCAGTTGAACAGAAATTTAAGGTGTCCCACCCCTGAAATGTACCGAGTCAGATTTAAGGTGTCCCACCCCTGAAATGTACCGAGTCAGATT
>JAOYMR010000027.1:5489688-5500732 GCA_025802075.1 Tenebrosternarchus preto | reverse complement strand
CCTGAAATGTACCGAGTCAGATTTAAGGTGTCCCACCCCTGAAATGTACCGAGTCAGATTTAAGGTGTCCCACCCCTAAAATGTACCGATTCAAAATCAAAAACCAGCAAAACAAGTTGGAATGAGTAGTAATTATTTTTTTAAAAATACGTTTTGCTCTTGTTATACATTTTTATAAATATACTTTGCTCCTGGATTTTATTTTATTTGAAGTAATTTTACATGAACAGGTCATCACTGAGTAAATATTTATTTACCGTCATGCCACTGTCAATACTGTCACAAGCAATTAAAAGCTCCAAGGAAAGCACTGACTTACTGTGTGGGCCTTCTTCATCCACAGCCTTCCGTGAGGTGAATGAACAGTTGTGTTTGGGCCGGGCCCCTAACTCCCGCTGCTCTTTCACCGAATTGGGGTTCAAGTTCTCGTTGTTTGCTTCGGACATGGTCTGACTTTGGGCTTTGTTTTCTTCGGTCCGTGGAATGAAGGGCCCCCCCTCCTCAGCCACCAGCTTCTCGATCTTCTCCATCAGAAGTGGAAGCTGAGGGTGGTCGCCAAAGATGTGGTTGTTGATGACGAAGTATCTTTTCTTGCATTTGTCCACCACCCATTGAAGCTCACGGCCCTCTCTGCGGATGTGCCTCTCGATGGTCTTCTCCCTCAGTATCTCGGCCCACGTGAACACCAGCAAGGTGTGTTTCCACACGTCGTTGCCGAACAGCGCCAGGTTCTCCTCTATGCGAGCCCTGTCGGTTTCGGTGAACATGCCCACAGGGATCACTAGCAGGAAAGCGTGTGGCCCCGGCGAACACATACTGACACTCCGCACCATTTCCTGTTGGTATGTTGAGGGTGTGGTCTGGGATGAGAACCAACCAGGTGTGTCCACTATAGTCACCTTGCGGCCATCAACCTCAGTCTCGCGCTTCACTGAGAATTCAGCCGCACGTTCCAAACGGAACTCTTCTCGGCCCAGAATCGTGTTACCGGTCAAACTTTTCCCTGGCCACCTCCAGCCCAGCAGGACCAGCCGCAATTCAGGGAGACGGTTAGCTTCTCGGGCGGCTAGTGCTAACCTCTTCTCCTCCTCAGGGTCAGGCAAGTCGTCACCTATACAATAAAGATCCTTTTGATGCTCCATTTGTAGTTCTTAAGTCATGTAACTTTTTAATGCAAAAACGTATTGTAACTTTTGAAACAAATGACGCAGTGATAAATATATGGGTTTAAAGCACAAACTATTCTGCAAGCTTGGAATGTCCCCGCACTTTTGCGCAATCAGCAGAATTGACTCATTTTCTGAAATAGGCAGTCAGCTAGCTAGGAGGAAACAAATATGTGAGGATGACAACGCTGTCATTGCTGTGACGTCTACCAAAATCACCTCATGAAATACACCGCGGTTCGTTAAAAAAAGTGATACGTCAACAGGCAACGGGATCTGGGTGTTTAAATTACTGCGTATCTCGAGTTACTAAACTAGCTAGCTAAAGAGTTTACGTCGTAGGTATTAAATATTTAACTAGCTTGCTTACTGCTCGGCACTAGCTGATCACAGTAAAAACCGAATCTCACTCCATGGCCAGATACAATATAAAACAGCCACCCTGTTTGACTTCTCTCTACTTTGGACAAACTTACCAGCTAGATACTTAGCTAGAATATCCAGCAATTGCTATGACACAACTGGATGATCGCTAGGTTAGCTGGCTATGTGGTATCGAGCAGAATACCAGTCGAGTAGTTAAATAAGCAACTAAGATAGGTACTTTTGCTAACTAACTAGCTAGCTACAAGGAAGGGCAACGTTTGACTAGTGAAACGTGTCGGTTTAAGAACCATAAGAATGAAAGGCACATGCTCGCTAGCTAGTTACGAAGGGCGTAGCTACAAACTCCTGTATGAAGGTAATTCGATAATCATCTAATTATTAATTAGGCATCATAGATACAATTATTAACTGTTAAAACTGTACTCTCAAAGACGTACCAATTAATTCTGTTGATTTATCAGAATCCATCATGTCTTGACGTTTGCGTCCTTTATCCGGGAGAGACTTCCTGGTTGGTTGGCAGATAGGCGGCAGAAACGACGTAAGTGGGCGGGGTGTGCGTTATAAGGAGTGAAGTGAAGGCAGAAACTTTTGTCGTCGATGAAGTACGATTTTTTCAAAACAAACGTATCGTTCTGAGCGTTGTGACTTCCGTGTTATTCATTTACTGTATGTATGTATTTATTGTGTTTTACCTTAAGCTAACCGAGAAAGGTAATAAAGTGTTTCAACCAAGACCTTATTCAAATTGTTGTTTCCCCATCATGTATAATCATGTTAAAGAACAACTGAGAAAGACTGAGAACAACACAGACTGAGAAAATGCTCAACGGAGCCTATTATTTAATGTTTTGAGGGCAGTGTGCATCGTTTCCGTGCACTGTATATAAATGCTTCATATTTCAAACATTCAATGGAATTTGACTTTCAAAGTGTTTCATACATCAACAGTATTCCATTAAATTATTTTTTCACAGAAAGTCCAATCACTTTCTACATTTACATATGTGATTCATAAAAATACAATCTCTCTTCATTCTATTTACAAGTTGATCAGTACAATCCTTCATTTATTAGATGTTCATCATTGTTTAAAATATGTTGAAATTGAGTTTTAAAAAAGTAAATGTATTAAGTCCTTAATGCTTAAAAATGGTTGATGTTAACTTGTTAGACATTCTTGGCACTGTGGTGGTAATACAAATGGGCCTTTGCTGACCACTAGGTAGCCCAGGCTGCTAACTTCTCCATGTCATCATCGTCCTGTACTTTCTTCTTGGACACTGTAAAATGAAAACAAAAGATGCCATTAGTGAGCAAGCCATTTACTTTTTTGACATGGGGAAGGTGTATGTGTGTGTTTGAGAGAGAGAGAGACAGACCAAAATAAAGACAGAGAAGAAGAAGAAGAAGAAGAAGAAGAAGAGAGTTGCTCACTTGTGCGCTGGCTTGGTCTTGTACTGGGTAATTTGGAGGCTGGCACACTGGGTAGTTTGCTCATATTCTTCATACTTTCCTCTAGGTCTTCCTGCTCCAACTCTGCCAACTCAGCTAACAAGTCGTCCTAAACAGTGAGTGAGTGAGTGAGAGAGAGAGAGAGAGAGAGAGAGAGAGAGACAGACAGACAGATGAGTTACTTTGCTTACATAGCTGATATAGGACTACCTCTACATTTTGACAGTCTTTATCTGTATGGCAAACTGTAGTTTACATTAGTGTGTGGGTGTGTGTGTATAAAAGCATGGATTTTCTCCTCTACAGTACATGGCTTTTCTATTCTACCATTCAATAAACCATACAGCTTTAGAGAGGCAGCCCAGGGCTCCTGTCCCCCATGATACCTCATCAAATTGATCTCCAAAAGGTTGTGAGATAGCATCTGAGATCTCATGAGCTATCTGCTGTTGCTCCGTTATGTCTGCCATGAGTGAGTCAATGTTATCCAGATCGCTAAAAAAAGATAGCAACACATTCACAGTTAATGACTTGATGGTATGAATTTCAAATAAAACCCATTTACTCATTTTATTCACTGCAGTTCATCAGTTGTGGGTTCAGTGTCTTTGAACTATACAGCTTTTCTGTATTAATAAAGCTCCAAAAACCTTAAATGAACAGGAGCAAGTAATTCAAGTCCTAGTGTTTTCTCATTTTTACTTGCAGTGCACATGAATTATGGCATTTCCATGTGAAATCACTGCATCCAATATTATGCACTTGAAGCATATTGTTATGTTTCAGGGTTGCTTACATGTTCTGATGAACCCCTTTTATAGCTTTAGCAGCATAACTCATGTTCTTGAGAACCTCTGTGTTGGTGTTGGCATTCTCTAGCGCCTCCCGCTGGAACTCAATGGTGGACAGAGTCCCATCAATCTGAGTCAGCTGTTGTTCATATCGCTTCTTCCTTTTCAGAGCCTGCAGTGCAGCTGGACAAAAGAATCATCATTCATTCAGGTTTCATTGCCAGTGTATCCTAGTATCACTAAATAAACAACTTTCCAATGTTGGCAACTAGTAACCTAGAGCAACTGATTGACATACAGCATGATGTGGGCACAAAACGTGCTCAGGACCATCCACCATTAGACTACTTTTACAGTACTGTTGGCATTTGAAAGAACAGGATATAATGCTCATGTTTATTTTTTGGGCCTAAACAAAGAAAAGAAAGGCGTGACTACAGTACGAAAATGAAGAGACACCAGAACAGTGAGATAGTAATCCCCTGAGACACTCGGCTCTTGCTAATACAATAGACCATTTACTTATGTTTGCATGCTTTTGAAGCAAAACATTGCCTTCATAATCTATAACCGGGATAATTGCCAGTCATTGTTAAAATAAATTAAAGAAAGAAAAAAATGGGTAAAAATTATTAGTAGGTCATTGGGAAATCTGACGTTAATGTTTAATACGTAGATGCATCGTTAGACTTAAGGATGAATCTGTGATTAGGTGTAAATCGAAATACACAATCACAGAGGTAATGCAGTGTCAAACACCCGAGTTTTATTCCTTTGCTTCTTCTGGCTTTTTTGTTTAAAGCAGTTTTGATAAATTAGTATACTAATCAATATGCTTCAAACAGAATCTAGTTAAGTGTATCTACAGCTTGCCATCTAAAACCACTATTAAACACAGCAATAATAAACTCAATAATATGCACATCACCTTACCTCTTTTGTTTTTAATACCATTTTTCTTAGCAATAATAATTTCCTGTTGAATTTTCTTCTCGAGATATTCCTGTTTCTTTGTAAGCATTTCCTCGGTTTCCCGCAGTTTGTGAATGGCCTCCTGCGGCGATGGCCCTGTCCGTGAACGATGTTTTGAATTCGAGCCTGATTTGCTGCTGGAAGAACTTGACTTCCCTTTAAACATCTTGGAAACTTTACTCATAGCGATTCGTTTTTAGAAATCTACTTTAGATTATTAGACTACCTGGAACAGAAGCAGGTAAAATGACATGGACCAAGAGTGGAAATTCTTGACTATCCGCTTTCTAAATTCAAAACAGGCACACCTGATACGTCGTATACACCTGACAAAAGAGGCGTATTCAGTGAGAATGAGACGTAGCCACCAGTTTTCACAAACCAGTATGTCTCCTGAGAGCTAAAACTGATTTAAAGCTGCTACGACGTAACGTCTCTTGAAAGTATTCGCTGTATTGTTTACGGAATAAAAGTGTCTCCGAGTTCCGAAGTCTAAGCCTACATATCGAGTCTTTATTTCAGCCCTGCCCCTTTCAGTATTTCCCCCTCGCCTACCATCCTACACTCTAGAAGAGCTTTTTCATACTATTGTTTATCAGACATAAATGCCTGCTTCTTACAAACATTTTCAAATGCCTGGTCCCTTAAACGCCTTCCCATGGGCCGGGCCCTGAGGTACTGAGACAATCCCATTTGAATCCAGAAAAAAATATTTTATTCAAATTGTTCAAAAATACAATTATACCGTAAACATAAACACCTTCCATAACACTAGTGATTCTAAATACTATTTAAGGCTTTAATAAATAAGTTAACTCATCATTTGTTTAGGCTATACCTAAAAGTATGGACAGCTGAGACATTTGCATTCTTTAGTAATCTTGATAAATTAATTTCAGTATGATTTATGTCATAGTGTTTTAGATAAGAGTGTTAAATCTCGAGAGGACAACAGTGATCTGAGCATGCAGCTAAATAATTTGAGCGCACGTATTAGCACTTGAGCGCGCAGCCAAAGATTTTTCACTTGAGCGCATTCACACAAATTCAATCCAATACCTTTCGCTGTCTTTTACTTTGAAACAGTCGGTGACGCGCTTCAAAATGGCGGAACTGGATATTGGAAAGCACTGTAACATCGACTCCTGCAATCAAAAAGGTTATAACTAGCTTATTGAAATTATTTGGTTTTAAATGTGAAATGAATATTTATTGAATTTGTAAAGACAGACACCTACTCCTGATACTAGAATGTAACTTACAGCGTTAGTAACGTTAGAAAGTGGATTTAAGTTAGGCCTAGTTGTGTTTTTCCTGAATAAAAAAATAACCCGTGCCTTGTAGGTTAGTTGAGTTGACAAAACTAGCTATAAGACAAGTATGATTAAGCCTTACATGAAGTAAACTCTTATTTCAGACTTTCTACCATTCGTCTGTGACAGCTGCTCTGGAGTTTTCTGGTGAGGCTCGATTTATTCAGCCTTAGCTCAGTAGTACAAACTTGATAATAACAAACGAATGGCTACTTATATATTACTATACTATATATTACTTTGTAATATGCAGTTTTAATTAAAACAAGTATTAAGTAAAAGTATTAAGTACAATTCATTGAAACAGACTATATATATATAATCTTGATTCAGACGTGTCTTATGTTTGTTTATTTTTTAAAAGTCTAGAACATAGAAGCAGAGCCTCCCACTGCTGTCCAGAGGTAAATATTTTGAACGGGTATATCTTGACATTTAATCCTTTTCTTATTAAATATCTGTGTTTCCCCTGCTTTCTGTGTGGATGTTTGTAATAGCCTGCAGGTGACAGCCGAGTCAACCGATTGTTAATTCTGTTCCTTAGATTTCAGTAAGGAGGGAGGTCTCTGGCGCAGGGGGCACTACGTCACATCCATGCACATTTGAGAACTGCAAAGGCAAGGACCTGCTTCCTGTTATCTGTCCCGAGTGTCAAAAACACTTCTGTCTTGCGTATGTATCCCGCTTTGTTTATTATTTTTATTCTATAATCATAGCAGTATTTTCTTACTCTACCATTCACTCAATGATGTTTTCTAGGCTAAACATTTCTTTTTAACTCGGAGGACCTGTGATTTACTGTGCTTGTAGGTTTTTATAACACAGGTGTAGCCCTCTTCTACGTTTCTGCTGTACGAGGGATTTGTCAGAAAGAAAACTTGTTGCCCGTTTTTGTTATGCGTTTTTCCTTCTGTTCCCAGTCATCGCCACCAGGATGACCATAAGTGTGAGAAGATGGAGACGCCCAAGCCTCGTATGGCAGCTACACAGGAACTTGTGCAAAAGATAATAGGTTAGTCACAAGGACAGAAGTATTTTTCTTGTGGATTTTTAACTATGCAGTGCCAATATTCATTTCTCAGTTGTTGTTTGTTTTTTTTGTTTTTTAAAGACGATGCAGCTACATTGCAAAGCATTTAGGGTTATTCAAAACTTTGATGTGTAATAAGCTATGGTTTTAATGTAAAACCCAACATGTATATTGATGATAAAAAAATGTACACCTTGTACTAGATATAAAATTCTTTTTTAGTGGTGTGTCAGCACATTAACAAAATTATTTGACTGTATTTACTTCAAATGCCCACAAAGGGGCGATAGAGAGCTAAGTTTATTGCACTACCCATAATGTTTTACAATAGTTTTCATTTATTGATCTAATTATCAGAGTCCAAGAAGAATGTGCCAACAAGTAAAGGCAGAAGGGGAGCAAAGAATAGCAGTACAGCTGCTAAAGTTGCTCTTATGAAGCTTAAGCTACATGCCTCTGGAGACAAAGAACTGCCCCAGGTACTAACATACACACAAATACATTGCACTGATGCACAATACAATGTAGCTCATATACACAACTATGAACTAAGAACTATGAGGTTTCTAATGGAGACCTCTTCATTTTTGCCTCTCCAGACAGAACGGACGTATTTCCAGGTGTTTTTGCCAAAAGGGGCTCCCAGTTCCACTCTGCCCATGTTTTTCAGCTCCAAGTGGAGTGTGGGTAAAGTGGTGGATTTCGCTGCATCTCAGGCTGGTCTGAAGAACAGTAATAACATGTTCACAGCCATGGTAAACTGGCTTTGTTTAATATTACATTACAGATGAGGCCAGGTGTTTTCCTTAAGTTATTTGAGTCTGTAGTATCAACTTTCATTAAATTGTGATTTCCATATGGAGGCATGAGATATGTCCTTAACCATACTTTTGAAATGGTCATAATTAATTGTTGCCTGGACTGTTCAGTTAGTTCTTTTGGGGCCTTACCCTCTGGTAGATGCTGGACAGTCTGACTGATAAAAAGCTTCAGTATGATTGGATACCTGGTATTATGTTGTAGTTTCATTACACTTTTGATCTAATTCCAGTATGCTATTTTACCCCCTCTCTATGTGGTCTAACTGCAGAAACTGCGCCTGTGCCATCCTGAAACCGGCGAGGCTCTTCAAATGGACGCCAGTCTCCTCTCACTGCTCTCCCTCCCAGACTCTCCTCTCTATAATGGGGGCAGTGTCATCCTGGAGTACCTGGACAGCAAGAGCTCTGGGGTGGATGACGTGGCTGCCTACATCCCATCCTCCTGACCCAGATACACCTGAGGATTCACCTGAGTACATAGAACTGACAGATATGTGTACAGTCAGGCCGGTCTCTCCCCACTGCTGATACAGAAGAAAACAGAAGCTTAGACTATGGGGGGGCAGTTTATGTTCTTGATTTGTTCTTGACTGAGAGCCCCTCTGAATGGTTATGTGTTGTTTTTTTATGTAGTATTTATCAATTTACTTATATTGTGTGGAAGTTAATAAACATAAGACCAGAATTTTGAAATTTTGTTCGAGATCAGATGTATGCAGTTATTCTAACTGAAGCCAGTGTTCCAGCATTTATGCACAGACAAAAAGTCTGACCACAGGAGCACAGCTTTTTGGATATTCATGGCTGGCAAACTGTTGTCCTGAAAACAACAAAAACAATGACACTGAGAAACACAACAACTTAACTGAACAATATAAAACCCAGACGTGTAACGGAGTCAAAGGAAGTGAGAAGAATGAAGAAACAATACTAGTAGCTCTGCTATAATAGAGTAGTGTGTTTATTTAAACTTTCACACCATCAATCAATAGGCTTTGACCACATCGACAAGAATTTGAACAACTTATATTAATAGTAACTACATTTCTTAATATTGTTTACATCCATATTTGTTGGAATGCAACGGCGACAGAGTTGTAAAGAAAAATATGGTTTATAATTTGCCAGCAATAAAAACATTGCTAACATATACCGGTTTGTACTTCTAGCTTCAAACTCCCATGACCACCGCAAAAAAAGGGAGGGGAAAGAAATAACATACAAACCAATGGTTCGAGAGCGAACAGGACCGAGACAGGATTCAGTTTTTTGCATGTGGCAGCAGTTGGTGGGTGCTGTGCCATCTGGAAATGCCATCGTAAAGTGCCACAGTGCGGACGGCACCTGCTCTTAATGTGTGTTAATGAGTAACACGTGGCACTTTCAGATACGAGGCCTGCTGCCAACGACAGGTATGTAAAAAAAAAATGGCTACTTGGCTGTTGTATCCATAAGTTCGCTGTCGATAATCAAGACCAGTGAAAAGTGAGTGGAAATGGAGATTGTTTAGACTTGTGGAATTTAAACTGTTAAATTTAAACTGCTTTACCTTTGAATCCAAATACTACTCAAACAGTCAGTATGGGTGCTAAAATGATAGCATCCTATGCTAACCTCTTCGTCAGATTCATTGAGAAACATTTTTGGAACAGTATACTGGACCTGTGGAATTTCTGAGACATTGATATTTTTGGTATTGATACATTTGAAGAGCTCCGCCTGTTCATTTCTTCCTTCTCCAAGTTCCAGCTCTGGAATATACATGGAATATAGTACATCCTGGCATGAGGAAAGCCATTTTTATGTTTTTGTAAAGGTTGGAAATTCTATCACTGTCTATTATAAACCCACAGACTCTCATTCTTATTTACAATACAATTCTTCTCGTTCCAAGGCCTGCAAAAACTCTGTCCCTCATTCACAGCTACTAAGACTAAAGAAATTTTTCAGTTTGAAATGTGCAAATGTGAGGCAACTATAATTCCTTTGATGCTGCCTTATTATTTTAAAAATTAAACGGTGGCTAATATTATGCTAAAACAGGTCAGAGATCTTTTTTTTTTTTTTTACTCCTTTATCTCCTACAGATGAGACAAAACATCAAAGACATGCTTGTCAAGAGTGAGATAAATGACCATTCAAATAATAACTGGTACTTTTGCTTACAATTACTTTAAATGTTCTACATGTACATTTATTAACACAGTCACTAAAATAACAAGCACAGATGTATCAGTTGTAATCACCCATTCCTCCTCATACATCACTGCTGGAGCTGTCTACTGCATTATATGCATATATGAGATCACTATTGGAGAAACCAGGAGAAAGACTTGCTGATCGGCTTGTTGAACACCTTCGGACCATCAGAATTAAGGATTTAAATGGGCATTGCATTTATGACACATCTGTCTGCATTGCTAGTTGTTACTATGGCAGCTATGAAATTAGAAAACTCAAAGTAAAAGAACTGATCTACACTTTTGGAACTTTAGAGCCCCATGGAATTAATGTTACGATTTAAAAATAAACATTTTCTAATATAAACTGGTTCCACCTTTTACAAATTCTGAAGAATTTTGCTTGCATGCCTGATGGACATCTGTCCAAAACATCCTGTTTCTTTGGGAACCTTGTGTACTTCTACGTTTTTAAATAGCTCTACTATCCTACTACAGTACACACTACAGTTACTCATCTATATATATATATATATCTATAGCACAGGTTTGTAATATATTTACATCTGAAGATTCCGTTCTGAGGTTGGATTTACATTTACATTTTAAGCATTTGGCAGACGCTCTTATCCAGAGCAACTCACAGGTAGGTTGATCATCTGTCAGCATTGTTTCTTTGTGCTGAGCTCACAAACCTCAGCAGCTCACTCTACAGAGTTTATGATTTAGCCAACTCTTTAAGCTCCTTTAACTCTTTGTGGTTTATTCTGCTTAAATTTGATACGGTAGTGAAAAAAGATACATGCTAAACTAAACTGGACTAGATTTATAGCCTTTGGCTGATGCTTTTATCCAAGTCTATACTTTTTTTTATAATATAACTTATTTTTATACTTTATATTTTACTGTATATAGTATACCGTACCTCC
>JAOYMR010000027.1:5453558-5457162 GCA_025802075.1 Tenebrosternarchus preto | reverse complement strand
TCTCGGAGCGCTCCTTCTATGCAAGTAACAGACTTCCACAGACAAGCAGAGCAGCTACAAGGTCGAACTTCCTAACAAAAACCGAAGGCTTTGTGGGAAAATTCAGGGAAACGAAAATCACCTGGCGAGAGTTGTGGAAAATGAATGTGGTTGAGCTGCATTAAGTTTTTGCTTGGAGTGAATTGCAATGTCCTTTCAGCTCCGCAAAGCTTTGGTCAGTGAGTACATGAAGATCCGGGTTCTAAATTGTGTGTTGGGCGCCAGAGCATATTTTATCAGCTTGTAAGGTTAGTTTGTTGCAGGGATGATGTACGTGGAGATACAATTGGGTACGCATCTTATTAGCTTAATTTATTCGATAATAAGCTCTCAGAGGTCAACTCTTTGTCTATTAGCGATGCAAATAAATTGATTAGGTTTGGGGTGTGAAGGGCACTGTACTGGAGACAGAGCACAGGCTACAAATATGGGAAGATGGGTTGTAAAGCGCAAGATTGGAAACTGGTAGGGGATACAGGTAAGAAACTACAGGCCCCGCAGTTTATTGTTGAAGCTGAGGCTGGATGTGACGTTGCACTCAAAGTCACTGGATAGTTTATTTCATGGAGTTAACAGTTCCAGTTAGAGGATGCAGAGGATGAAGCTTTTGAAAGGAAGAAGCTCCAGACTTGGTGGCTGAGGTGAGAGAACGTGGATGGCAGGCATATTTAAGGTCAGTACAGGTAGCCTCTTGAGGATTTGCCTCTTGAGGACATCTATTAATGCATATGGATGGTTAGATGTGTACAGAGAAGGTGGATTAGGGTATAGGTGGGTGGATGTACTGAGAGGGTGGATGAGTGTATGGGGTTGGTAAATGTATTAAGTGCGTGGATTAGCAAACGGGTGTACGGGTGTGTGGATGTGTTGAGAGGATTGATTAGAGGATTGATTAGAGTATTGATTAGAGTATGGATGGGTGGATGGATGTATTGAGAGGGTGGATTAGTGTATGGGCTGGTGGATGTAATGTATCTGTATGGTGGATTATTTTAAGGTCCTAACCAGACTGTCTCTGTAGGTCTCTGCTTTAGCGATGGCTTCCTCTATGGCTTCTTCAGCAACACGCAGAGCAACAGTGAGGGTATCTGCCATGCTGTAACCTACACACACACACACACACACACACACACACAAATTTTGTGCGTGAAAGTAAAACAACCTGATTGTGACACTTACTAAACAGATTACACCCTAGAGGAGTTGTGCCGGGGTGTGTGGTGGTTTGTTTGTGTGTATTTGCTCTGGTTTGTGTTTATTTCTCTTTGACAATAGTGACCTCATTCGTTCACATCATTAGAATGATTCTTACCCGTCAGGAGCTCTTATCCTGATGCCTAAACATGAATGCACACTACACACTTCACAACCTAGTGAAAAACAGAACCTCTCCTTCTCTCTCTCTCTCTCTCTCTCCATGTGCACAGAGCATCACAGGCTGACCTGGGTTCATGTGCACAGAACCCTCTAGAGTGGCTTTCCAGGCCCTCATCAGACAGGGGCACAGATGGACACCAGGCTTACCTTCACTCTGCCTGTAGAGGGTGGAGTCACTACCACATGCACTGCCGTCATTCTCATTACTGCCCTCAAGAGCACTGCCCTCTGAAGAGAGAGAGAGAGAGAGGACAGCAAGAGTGAGAGAGAGAGAGAGAGAGAGAGAGAGAGAGAGAGAGAGAGAGAGAGAGAGAGACAGCAAGAGTGAGAGAGAGAGTAAGAGAGGGAGAGTGAGTGAGGAAAGGAATTGGAAAAAGAGGCAGACAGAGAGAGTAATATGTACTTTAATTTTTGAGATGTATTTAATGCATCATCATTCTAAAAGCAGAGTGGAGAGAGAGAAGGTAGTGGAGAGAGAGAAGGTAGTGGAGAGAGAGAAGGTAAGCGATACAGTAAAAAAGACACTTCTATAATCTTTTACACTTCTGGACATCAGCTGTGTGTGGAGGCCAGGCAAAAGAGCTCTGCCATCCTCTGCCTTCCTGCCAGTGCCCAGTGGAAGTGATGAGTGTGTTCCTTTGGCCCTAGATCATGCAGCGCTTCTGTGCCATGCTGCCGCTCTTCCTCGCCACACAGCTGAGGCTGCAGTTTAGAGAGCTCCGTTATCGTCCTGAGCATTTTGTCTGGAGTACAAATGCTGGATCTAAAGCAGGTTTTAGACATTCGTCTGACTGTAAGCTGAGAAAATGATGGATGTGTGTATGGACGCTCTTTAGGAGTGTATCTGTGCACAGTAACACATCTAGTGGCTTTTAAGGTGCATCTTACTCTCACATATAGTAGCTGGTAAACAGGAAGAACGACCCCACTGATGAACAAACAGTGGGATGTTTCCAAGCACGCGTGACCAAAAGATAAACTTACTAACCCTTGCAAAACAAATGTGTATATGTGGACAGGTTCATTCATGCACTGCATCTAGAACAGATGTGCTACCAAGATTATGCAGTGTGTGCGCGCACACACACACACACACACACACACACACACAGCGTGAGGTGGTAGAAGTGCAGAGAATGGCTGAAATCAGAAACACAGAACTGAAACAAGACACTGAAATGAAAGTCCAGTCCTTCATTAACAGAGGCGCAAACCCTGAAAAGCGTCGGAGTGCAATCAGAGCAGCAATGCATATGACCGTGCCGTCACCTCCGTCTCCGTCACCATGGCGACGGAGCACTAGCCCGGAGACCGCCGCGACTCCCGTCAGTAAGTGCCGTGCTTGGAATCGGAAGACGGCGCACGGCCGCGCAGACAGAAGTGGATGAGAACGCGGGTGAAGCGTTTTCAACACGACTGTCGCGAGCTGCAGACGCAGGAATAGCGTCCCGCGTACGGGACACTGCATGTTTTCAAACTCCAGACCTGATTGCCATGACAGGATGTCTGCCACCTCTGAGCAGAGGACAGGCACCCACAGGAAGTGGATCAGGACTGCAAGCAGGACCCAATGCACTGTTGTCTAATGGTCTAACTACCAAAGGAGCCGAGCTCGCCTTCTCTTGACAGTTTGGGAGGAAAAACTTTTGACTAAAGACCTAAACACAGAATGTTTTTGTGTTCCAGTTCTATGTTCTATATTCCAATTACAATGCCATTGCACCGTAACAAAAATGGACTAATCCTTACACACCTGGTATGTCTAATTTCACAAAATCAAGCTCTCCTTTTCAGATGAATAACTTGGTAACTCCAGTAAGAACATTCCTGGGCTTTCCTTTTACCAAGAAAGGGCTCATCCCAATTTATCATACAGTCACTGCCAACCTCCAAATATGGCTGCTCTCCACCCCAAGCCCGTTCCGCAGCAGAGGAATCAGAGGAGTCCTGGGTTACGGCAGGACTGTACAGACTGACGCGAGCACAGACAGCTCCTGGAAGCTTGCCTCCGCGTCCCGAAACAAGTTGATCGCTCCAGCGGCATGCTGGGAAGTGGCAGTGAGATGAAGGATGAGAGGTTAAACGAAGCTCGAGTTGGACACGCCTACTTTAGACCGATTCTTATGCTTGGGATCGTCGCGCTGACTGTTGCTCCGACAACCAGCCCTGAGAAGCTGTCAGCTGCATC
>JAOYMR010000027.1:5446058-5448558 GCA_025802075.1 Tenebrosternarchus preto | reverse complement strand
GGAGGTGATCAGCCTCAAAACCACATATCAAATAATCTACTGCTTCACTTTCTGCTATCAAGTGGCAGGAGATGTCAGCTGAAGGCAGCAGTTGGCTTCTGTCTACAGTTTAATGGACCAGAAATGTAAGTTCTAATGTGAAGTAGAACGTGAAGAGTGGAACCAGTCAGAGATGTGGACATCGGCAGCCTGCAATGTGCTTTCAAATGGTACAGAGGCAATTCAGTTTAATGGAGTGAATTCAGCTGGAAAACCAAGCTGTATTTGAGTAGTGTAGAAATCAGAAGTTACATTTTTCGAATGTTATTTGCCTATTACAATAAACATCATGTAATCATACACATGATGAAAACAGGGTCACAGCTGACTGTTGATTGGTCCAGAGTGCCTTTTCATCACTGCATGTGCATTACAAGCACGGAGATAGCCGGAGGTTAATCGTATTAATAATAAATAAAACCATGGAAATCTCCTCAGTTATTATACCTCCCTCCCTCTTTAATTCATGGTTATTATTTAATGATAATTACATAATTGCTCATTAATATTATCTTTGGCAGCTGTCAAAACCAGGTTCCATATGTTAAATAAGTGTCTTATATTTGAACTGCTGGTTCGTTTGTGGTCATAGTACTGAGAAGAACAAGGAATCTGTCTGTAGTCCAGAGCTGTGTTGAACAGCATTGTTCTAAATACAGGTGCAGGTCTAAACTGATGTTCTTGTCCATGCCAGTGTGTCTGTATCTCTCTCTCTCTCTCAATACTCTTGGGTATTTGCTCTTCTGTCTGTTTAGCTGTGCTTCGTCTCCCTCACACACACACACACACACACACACACACACACACACACACACACACACACACACACACACACAAGAATGTGCAGTGTGAATAGATGCGTAGAATTCATTTCTTTGCTATTTTTGCTACTTTGCTAGAAAAGGAACTGGTGCACTTCAGAATGCAGACTGCATCATGAGGAAGGATTATGTATACATACTGAAGCAACACCTTAAGAAGTCAGAAAGTTCTCCCAGGAGGACAGAGGTCCTAAGAACTCCTCTTAAAGTATACAAAAAGTCCTGACCTGCATCTCAGAGAACATTTGTGGACTGAACTGAAAAAGTTTGCCCAAGGAATCTCACAAACCATTTCTACAGTATATACCATTCTATATACCATTTCTACAGTATATACCATTCTATATACCATTTCTGCCAAAAGCAATAGTCACAAATTCTGAAAAGAATTATGCACAGCGTGTGAAAGCCTACCACAAGCTCTTGATTCATGCTAACCAATTAGAAACCAATGCCACCAAATGCTAATTAAGTGGATAAAACGTTTTACTTTGTCTGATAAAGTAAATAAAGTCACTCTCATCTGTCTCAGATAGGATTTTGAAACTTGCTTTTCGGAAGTAGACAGCCTACCTGACTTAACCCAGGAAATGTAGTGTACCTTTCTCTGATATTCCCATGGAACATGTCAGGTGGTTTTAATTTTGTTTCGTTTTAGTCCAAGCTCTGTATTGTTTTGTAAATGCCCTCCCTTATTTGAACGTGTCTCATTTTCCCATAATCTCACTGTGCATATGTGTGTGTGTGTGTGTGTGTGTGTGTATACATACACACACTTCTTGTCTACCTGTTTTGTGTTGGCAGTACTTACCTAGCTATCCGTCTATGTTTCTATATATGTCAGATGGAGTTGAAAAAAACACAAGTACTTGCGCACATCCACTATTCCCTGCCTTTAACCATCTACACACACACACACACACACACACACACACACACACACACCTTTCCGACCTGTCTGGTTGATGCTTCTCCACTCTCTTTTAAGAGTTTGAAGGTATAGAACAGAATTTTCACTACTCTTAGAATTGTGCTCTCCTGGATTGAGGTAAATTTTGTTATCCTGAACCACTTCTCCAGCTTGTGGTCTACAGCCCCAAGTGTTCCTGCCAAATGCTGTCATTTCTACTTTCATTCTGTGGTATTTCTCTTACTTCTCATATTCTTTCCCTTGGTTGTTTACATAGTTTGAGATGACCACATCTCTGACTTATTTATTCGCTGTTACTTGCTATGTATCAGGATCTACAGGTCCAGCAGGATCTTACCTGCCAGGTGTTCACACACATAATCCAATGCGACTTAAACCACCAGCCAAATACAGCAACAACTATTCTAACGCTCATGTTCATGAGGCAACAAATTACACTCGGGCAAAGAGGCAAAACGGTCAAGTTTTTAATTACTGCTCTGTGGAGTCATGGCAGCTCCTTCATTGGACATGCGTATCTGGTTCTGCTGTCAGTCGTCTCGACTTTCTGCCGGAGTGAAATTGATAAAGGCAGAGCTGGACTGATGTAAAAGGTCAGTTGAAGTCTGCTTGAACAGTTCAGACAGCAGTCGTACTACACCAAACACATCGCCTTTCACTGCCACGTAGGAAAGTGGCTCAAATTGAAGTTGAAAATATTGAAAAACAA
>JAOYMR010000027.1:5410296-5413417 GCA_025802075.1 Tenebrosternarchus preto | reverse complement strand
GACCATGTAATTTGTGTGTGTAAAACAGAGCCAGGGTGTGTGTACAACAGAGACAGTGTGTGTGTGTGTGTGTGTGTGTGTGTGTGTGTGTGTGTGTGGTGTGTGAGATACATAGAGTCAGATGACGACGTAGCTTGACTTTAACCGGTAATGTCGTGTCACTCTCTCTCCGCCCCTTGTCTGGTTACCATGGGAGATGGCGGGCAGCAATCAGAGTGCATCGCTGAGGACTTGGGAATGCAGGGAGGAAGAGAACGAGGAGGTAAGAAACAAGAGAGCTTGAGGATGAGTCATCACACACACACACACACACACACACACACACACACACACACACACAACCATCAGTCCAAAATGCAATCTCATGTAGCATTTAAGCCACTACAAGCCTCAAAGTGCAAGACGATAATGACTCCTCGTTCGGTGAGGCTGTGTGTTTTGTGTACATGCACATGATCAGCCCTTCCTAACAGCTCCAACAACGAGTGATGGTAACGGCTGAGGAGCCGAGAGCAGCTCCAGACGAGGGCTGGACAGAGGGGAGAAGACCGGGACAGGAGAGGAGCGAGACGAGGGAGGGAGGGGCCGCCAGGAGCGGTTAAACCTGAGATTAGGAGGGGTGATGACCTAGAAGTGTTCCTCATTTATGCTTTTATGAAGAACAATTCCTCCATTTTGTCTCCTCCATGCTACCATTAGCGCAGCCACAGAAAACTACATGACCCTGAGGTGCTGACAGATAATGATTCTGTGAGCACCATTTCATTACATTTTCCAGTCCCATTCTGATATTCCTCTCAATGAAAGCTTAATTTAAAAATCCAAAAATTCTTAATGTTCAGCTGTGTTACATTATACTGAAAAAAAAAATGTTTTGATGATCTCTTTCATTCTTTTACGGAGCTTAACGGTGATCCAGCTCAAAGGTTTCTGTGTGAAGCTGAATGTCAGTAAAAGTATTCAGTCAGTACAGCTAAATGTTACATGCTCTCATCTGTTACACAGCACAGATTCCAGTTAAATCTCGCCGCCTTCAGAACTACTGAACACTGGTAGAAATAGACTTCAGAACTACTGAACACTGGTAGAAATAGACTTCAGAACTGCTGAACACTGGTAGAAATGGACCAATACAGAAAACCACATGAAGAATACTAGTCTACCCCCCACATTTCTCTCTCTGTCTCGCTCTCTCTCTCTCACACACACACACACACACACACACACACTGCATTATTAAAGGTACTGCAGATGCGTGTGCATGTGTGATGGCTGGGTGTGTATGTATGTGTCACTTTTAAAAGGTCACGTCTAAGCAAGGAAAAGCACCAACTTAAAAAAATAATAAAATAAATTCACATCATACCTTTAAAGCAAAGACCTTTTTACAAGCATCCCCCACTAATAATTGAGGTTTTTGAAAACAGAATTAACCTTTTGTATCAATTCAGTCACCAGTAAAGATATTCCACACAAAACAAGAGAGACAAATGCATGAAAAGGGAGAGGAAATGAGAGATGACAAAGGTAAAACAGAG
This sequence comes from Tenebrosternarchus preto, assembly GCA_025802075.1. Taxonomy (NCBI): domain Eukaryota; kingdom Metazoa; phylum Chordata; class Actinopteri; order Gymnotiformes; family Apteronotidae; genus Tenebrosternarchus; species Tenebrosternarchus preto. The sequence continues at coordinate 5,411,879 of JAOYMR010000027.1, read as the reverse complement.
ATGTTAATGACAAATCATTTGCAGAGCAGATTTAAATGTAACCAAAGTTAAAAAAAAAAAACACTTACTTTCAATTAAGCTGAGTCCAATACAGTTAAATGTAAAAAGTTAATGTAGTTCCACCTTTCTCTTTTTATGTGGATTAAAGCTGTTGCTGCTATTTTAGTGCTTCATGTTTTGAAAGCTTTTGATAGACCAAACACCTCAGAGCTATAAACAGAGTGTAAAAAGAAAACAGTTGTGCTTAGACCTTATGCACTGTTCAAAATACCTCCCTCTCTACATATACACTCTCTCTCTCTCTCACACACACACACACACGCACACACCTGTGATACTCTCGCATACAGAAATACACATGCTCAAAGTGCACCTAGTGCAATCTGGCAGTGAGAGGACAGGCCCACAATCCCCCACAATCCCCTGTCCTGTGGAACAATGTCCTGTGGTGTGCCTCCATACGATACCAAACTGGAGACGAAATGAAATGATACCAATTAGGTCAAAGGAAGCGCCTTAATTCAAGGGCACTTACATCTGCTTGGGGTAAAATGGATAACAATCACAGCCTTTCCTTTTCCGGTTCCGCCATCTTGAGCAGCCGTAAGTAATCGGACGGTGGACTCCTCTGTCATTTCGTGTCCAGCTGTGTGTGAACCATCATTTCATGCTGATAATTCTGATAATGGAACCATAGTTGGGTCAAACACTTGACTTAATGGGTTCACCACTGAGGTCATTTACAGAAAATACCTCAGTGAAAGATTTTGGAAAGATCAGGGCTTCTAAAAAATGCATACAACACCTATCAAGACCATTTCTGTAGACATTTGTCAGCTACCTCTCTGTAAAATACATATCCAATAAATAACAGAGCAAAACGTGTTGGGACTGCAGCACTCAAGGCTTCCAGGGTGTTAAAACTCGTTGTTTCTCTGGAAAGCTTAAGTACTTCACAACTGAATTCTTGACTAGTTTGACTACCTCCACATGTGACGGACACCAGGCTTGAGAAGGGAACCACGAGATCTTTGGTCTAGTGGTCAGTGCACATGCTTATTACCCAGAGGACCCGGGTTTGAGGCTGTGTGCAGTCGCTGCCTTTACTTCACCATATGTACACGTGAGTGTGTGTGTTTTTCTGGAAAAAGGCGTTGGGGATGGGGACTGTACCGAAGGCACTTAGTTCCACGGCATCGTGTAGCCTGGCTCTGTAGCGCATCCTTCCTGCCCTACTTTCCCTTCACAATGGGAGACGGTTCGCACGTCTTACGTCAGTCGAGGCACGCTATTTCAGTGGGCAGTACCCGCCAGGGGACACGGCCAATCGCAACAAATGACTGAACGGCCATAGGATGGCATTTTGTCTAATGAGTCCTGCTTATATACTCAGCCTGAATAACACTGCAGCTGTCAGGAAAGAAAGCTATGGGGGGAGTGTAATTGATGGAGATGTAAAGGGGGGTTGTTGTGATGATGACAATGATGAAGATGGTCACTGTACTCATACACACACACACACACACACACACACACACATGCACATATGCCCATCACACACAGCATACAACAGTATATTTTCC
>JAOYMR010000027.1:5387796-5405296 GCA_025802075.1 Tenebrosternarchus preto | reverse complement strand
GCGCTGATCCTACTGTGAACACTAGCTGGCACCTCACGCTCTTCAGTTCTGTGCTGACTGGCACTGCAGTTCTCTGCTTTTGGTTGGTTTGCTCATTTGGTTTTGTTTTAGTCTTTGATGAATAAAAATCTTAAGAGATATTTTTCATATACACCGTAAGCAGAGATATTGGTTCATATACACCTGTTCAATTTTGTCATTTTTAATGAATTAATATAAATGTGCAAATAATTTTTATAGTCCTCTGCTGAGGTCACATAGAATTATACTAATATGAAGAATATCTTGATTGAATATCTAGATTTAGATCCAATCACACCTTTTTCCAGCAAAGTCCTGATTGCATGCAGTCCAATAAGAAAAGCATTGGACTGTACATTTCCACCTCCCTCACCAAACTGGACTGTTATTGCATTTAAGTAACTGGGCCCCAGAGCGTCAATTTCATCCACCACTTCAGGTTTAATAGCACTGCTTGGCCTGTTCTATAAACCAATTCAAATCAATATCAAACCTGCACAGCCCAACAATATCCCACTCAATCCAACGCTTATGGAAACACGATGGAAAACTGCCCAAGCAAGTACATGTAAAGAACAACAGGGCCAGCAGTGTAGTACAACATTCTGGAGCACCACAGCGACATTTTTAAATATACAATCTCTACCTGTGGACCCTCCTTCCTTAAATTTAGTGCTACCATCCCATGTCTGGTTCAGTGAGAAGACATGTATCTTTCAACCCTTTTAATACCAATTAAATGTGCAGTCAGGCACACACCAAACCACAGTCTTTCAAAACACCGATCAGGAACAGGTGGCACAGCGCCATGGCGACCCAGGAATTATGCTGACTTCACAGAGCAGGGCTAATGTACATGTTGCACGTCTCAGTATGGAGGTACACTTATTGGAAAGCCTTGTCACTGTGCTAAAGCAGCCTGGGAGCAATTCCTCACAGGGGTTTACAGCTCCTCCTACTACGAGGCCCTCAAACAGCCCCATCAGCACTTCTCAACTCAGGCTCTTCCGCAGGAGGCGGCCAAGCCAAACCTGACCCAGCGCTAGGTTGGTCTTATTTACATCTTGCGACAGTTCAGATGAATATTTATGGAACAGAAGGTAATATCAATTAGTTTTCCTTTAAAAAAAAATCCATCTCCAGCTGCTCAGAGCGTTTTGGGAATCATAAATCTAAGACTCATAAATTAGGGTTTGTGGGATATGTTATTCCTCCATAGCGTTTGCATATTGATTTTTTTAAAAAGAAACAAAAATTATTTTCAGGCATGGTGAAAAATCCCAATGGAGTCTTTTGTTGCTCTCTCTCTCTCTCTCTCTCTCTCCCTCTCCCTCTCTCCCTCTCCCTCTCCCTTTTCCTTTCTCTCTCTCTCTTCCTCCCTCTCTCTCTTCCTCCCTCTCTCTCTCTGTCCCGGTCTCTCTCTCCCTCACACACACACACACACACACACACACACACACACACACACCCCATCTGTGCCTATTTACACAAGAGTCCTAAAGATGTGCTCTCTCTACTGTCAGGATCCATCAGCTTTATGGCAGACATCTGTGATGCTTCATGAAACACGCACACGGATGTTTCGAATGACATGACCACATACCGCATGCATCTGCGCACGCAGTGAATACATGGAGCGCTTGCTTCCGGACTGCTTCCAGGCATTCCCGGGGGAATTCACTCTCTACCGCAGGCTCCGCCCACACAGCAAAGGAGAATAAACAAATGAGATGGGAATCATGCAGGCAAGACTGAGACACAAGCAAATAAAGAGATTCCAGATGAAACCACATAAACTCCAGCATTAGATGAAGAACAACTGCCTTCAATAGATGGACTACACCTAATCACCTCAACGGCAGCCTTCTTCAGCTCTGAGGCTGTAGGAGACAAACTTCCCCGTACCTTGTTAAGTCTCTAGAACTGAGGTCTACACGTGAATAGAACACCCTGCTCTTCCAGCCTGAAGTACTGCTGAAGTACTGCTAGCATAAACTTGCCGCCCAAGGCAGAGATGAATATTACATCATTGCCACTTTCCAACACCATGTTTGACAAATCAGATCACTGATACGCTCTACTCCACCGTGACTGTAGGCAGAGGAACAGAAAGCCCCAGTTACTATGACAATCTACTACAAAGAGGGTCGCGCTGTTCTTGATGCGTGATCCACGGTGTTAAGAACAAACTCTTGGTTTAAGAGCAAAACTCTTGGCACGTGGCAGGGGATCGGTGTCGTAGCAGGTCTTTACGGGGAGTGTTGGTGTACACCTCACACCACTGTGTCTCTGTGGAACTCATTTCATGAACCAACAGTCTCCACCGCGAGATCGCATGCATGGCACAGGGGTGTGACATCACCGTCCTGCGTGTCCTGCCAGTGACCACGTGCAGAGCTGCTGGCCAAGACGATGTTTCGGGTCACGTGTTAACGACGTGCACCGACCGGCTGACCTCGGCGGGGGCACCGACGTTAACTCGTCTCTCCTCCTGTCTGTATGCTTCACATCCTTAACGGTTGTTCCTGTAGCCGAGAACCTCCGTGGTGTCATGCCTGAACTGCTGGTGTCCCGCAGGCCTGACACCCACAGTGAGTGAATGCCTCTAAAAGACTGCTCAAGGCCCTCGTTTGTTCCATGCTGCCTGTCACACCAGACCTTCTTCTATCACCACAATAGGTTTAATGCTGGTGCAGTAGCTCCTTTTCTATGCACTGGCCTTAGCCACCTGGATATGTAAGAATGCCGTTTGTACACCGCCACCCTGCCTTCAACACTAGAATTCTCTCTATGCTAGACAGGTAACTATGTCAACTGGATCCACTCCATATGCTACTGTTTGCTTCCAATCAGACCTGGTCCAGGTGGTTGGGCTGTGGCAACACTGGCGGTGGTACCTCCTCATCTCTCACACTCTCTCACACACAGGTGCTCCATATGCAAGTGTACCAAGCCCTCTCCTATATTACCTCTACGTGCTTGATGGCGTAGCCAGTAGCACCTCTAACACTGTCGGGAAATACGCTGATGACACAAGTGTTAGATCTCATCTCCAACGCAAGACGTCAATGCCCAGGAGAACCATGTCTCCCTCGCTGAGGCCAAGACCAAACAGCTGACAGTGGGCTTTAGGAAGCAGAAGGGAGAACATGTGCTCGTCACCATCAGTTACACTTTTGTGAAGAAGAGTTGCTTGGCCTTTAAGTTTCTTGGCGCACCAATCTCTGGACGCTTATATGTTAATATCAATGCAACCACAACCTGTAACCTTGAAACTAGTTTTAGTGATCTAAAAATGACATCAGAGGGTCTTGATGTTAGAGGCTCTATGCCTTTTGTCCAGTGTGAAAAGCTTTACACAGTTGGGAAAAGAAACAGACAAAGTGAGCTGAACTGTAATTCACGCAGCAGAAAAGGTCAGAGACCCCTGCTACTGGGTTCAAATAAACTAGAGAGACGAGGCTTGCTGTGTAGAGGAAGGTGAAAGCTTGGGGCGGCCCTTCCTGCAAGGCTGTGCCTGACCCCTCCACTGGACCGACCCCCTCCTGAACCGAATTCGACCGCGGAAATCAAAGAGAGCGGTCAAGGCCGCAGGACTTCCTGTTTATCCTGCTCACAGCTAGAGCACGATCGATTCCACTGCGGTCGGGGACTCGGAGGAAGGAGAAAGAGAGGGAGGTGCACAGTGAGAGAGACGGAGAGAAAGAAAGAGAGAAAGGCAGAGAGAGTGAGTAAGAGAAAGAGAGGAAAATGCTAACACCACAGGAATCCTAGGAAAAAAAACAAGTTTCCTCTGTTTCCTTGCACAAGTTTTGATGAAGAACCTCCCTGTCATCTGTAAATGACTTGGTAGTGACAAACATTCAGGTCAGTTCAGGTCAGCAACTGCACAAATTTTGTTTTCTTAATCATTCCCTCTTTTTTAAAGTTTATTTGTCTTCTTGCCTCAGCATGCATGTGTGTCTGTGTGCATGTGTGTGTGTGTGTGTGTGTTTGAAAGGGTGCGACACTCCTGTTTCTTCTTAAAGGCGCCTGCTGTGTTTGAATTGCACATTTTGGCATAACATGAAGATATGCCTATTTTTCCTGGTGATTAATCAGCTTTTCTGGGCTAAAGGAAGAGGTCAAGAACCCTGTCTAAGAATAAAGTTCTGTTAAAAGCTTCATTCAGGAAAAAAAAAGCCACAGTGGTTTCTTCAGTCTTGGAAATAAGTGTGAAAAAAAGAGTTCAATTCAATTTCTTTCTTTTTAATGCATTGTGAAGAGCAAAATTTATAATTTGGCACATATAGTGTGTATCCATATTATTAGAAATTCTACAGTTTTACATTCATGATGCAAACCACACTGAACATGTAAGTGGCAGACAATTCCCTTCCACACTAGATCGGCTGCCCTAAATGGAGGTCTCCTGCTGAAACGCCAAGAGGCTGCTGGCGAAATCAATCAGGAGGGTGGCGGGAATGACAGAGGCTCTGACTCATCAACCACAGAGCTGAGCTTCTGACCACCAGGAGTGAGACCGAGCTGATGTCTCTCACTCCCAGCTCTGAGACCCTCAACACAGGTTTGAAACCCTTCACACTCTCTCTCACACACACACACACACACAAAGTAAGGCATTTTTAAGGATACAGAGCAGGGATGTGTCAGGATTATCACACCGACTCCAAGACAGAACTGCCAGATACCAGACGACCCTCAAGCCCAAGAGCATAGCAGGACGACTACGCAGCCACTGGCCAAACAAACCTGCTGCCAGCCAGTTTACCACGACCTGCAGGCTCCACCTCCAGCACCAAACAGACACTTTCTGTAGAGCAGCAATGCACCAAACACACATACACAACTTGCACACCACCCTCACTCAGACAAGCAGCAGGGCGTCCATGGTGCCAAATCCCAGTTCCTGACTGAACAATACATTCCCAGCATTTGGCAGACACTCTTATCTAAGAATATATTTATCAGCATGAAACCATGTGCACTGCCTGGGAATCAAACCCATGACCTCGGAGTTGATGCCACCTCTGGCTGGTGTGCTTCAGAAAGACACCAAAAGCTTCCAAGCTGCAGAAAGGGCACCACTTAACCGTCCATCCTTTGGAAGGGGAGGGAGCTCCCGCAAGGGGGGGGGGGGGGAGAAGGCCACGGCATTCTTGGTGTCCCGCGTGGCACGGGACAACACATGTGGTGTGTCAGAGTGGAGGAGGTGCAGGAGTCGGGTGAGAGCGGGGCCGAGTGCTCGTACATCATGCTGACAGCTTTGGCAGAATTCAGAGCCGGAGCAGGCATGGACGTTTACCGAGTTGCTGAAAACCGCAAAAAAGACATAGGAAAGAAAGCGAAGCAGTTGAATAATAGAGACGGAGTGTTGGAAGGAGAGAGCCGAGTTTGACTTGAACAAAGGCAGTTCCATCTGCACCTCAGCAGGACTGTGGGTGTCGGTCTAACGGATGGGACACGGAGAATGTAAAAGGCTTGTTTGCTGATCGTCTATTGAGTGAACAGATGTGCTTACGCACATACACACTCTGGACAGGCGCACCCTCCCCGCGCAGACAACACACACTGCGTACGCACACGCACGCACACACAGCACGCAAGCCCACGCAACCGACACTTACCTGAGACGTTCTTCCTCTTTCTTGCGGAGTTTCATGTCTCGCTGCACCACTCTGAGCACGTGCTCCGCTTCGTTGTCCGTCAGTCCAGACAGGTCCAACTTCCGTCCCATAACTGCTGCTGCTGGGTCAATGATGCCGGTGGAGCAGGTCTGGAGGCCAGGAAGAAGATCTCAGGACAGACGCTGGAGCTGGGAAAACCAGCACCAAACCTTTTGGTACCTGTTTGTAAAACGCATTTAAAAAATCCCTCAAATTCTGGACTTATTTTGCATACATTTTTAGCAACTCAATAGCCCATGATGAATATAGAGATATGGGCGTGGAGAAGATATCTTCAGCCCTTTCCTTCCCAGAGACTGGCACTCGTGGCTCTGACCAATATGCCTCATGCCAACCTCTCCTGTAGAACATGCCAGTGACTATGGATTCATTCTTGTGAATGGCAAGCGCATGATAAAGGATTTATCTAAACATCAGGTGATCAGTAAGATATAGGGAACTCTTCTTGGAATGGTATCATAAAAGTTCTGACCAGTGCTTTCCTTTCCTGATTGAACAACGTTACAGAGCAAATCAAACCTAATGGCTCACATGAAATGGCTGATTTTATTGATCTACTACCATATTTAGTTGCACTGTGGGTTGAAGTTCTCCTGTGGTTCCTGTACTGAACTCTGCCTGTTGCAGACCGGTCAGCTAAGTCTGCTGAACGTCCTCGAGCCTCCTGTGGGATTCTGGAGCCATCGAGCTTAAAACAGCTGTGTCGAGCTTAAAACAGGAAATCTTTGTTCAGAGGTGGTGGGTGTGAGGTTGTGTGGATCTAGCTTCTTGATTAGCTGATTGCAGAACACTAAACTGTGATGACTCTATCAGTCAAACCGCTCTCTCTGTAATGGCACTGTGCATTGCATTTCCTGTAATTAATGACTCTTGCACTCTCATGTTCTCTTTAGTTACTCTCTGCCTGTCTGTCTCTCACACCTGCTCATATTCATGATGCAACGTACTTAGTCTGATATAAAGAGCTTTACTGACTTAGAAGAATGTTTAGTAGATCATTTTCTAAAGCTATGATACAGTTATAGTTCCTTCACTTCACCATGCAGAGAGAGAGAGAGAGAGAGAGAGAGAGAAAGAAAGAAATGCAGAAAAAGCCAGACTTATTAAACATCAACCAAATCCTACGGATATCAACAGATCTTCTAATAAGGATCGAATGAGATCAAATGAGATGTGTGCGTCTCATGTGAGAAGATACCCCTGCTGACACTAGCAGTGCTGGTGGTGGACATCAGCCCGTATGCATCCATACACTACGACTCACCATCTCGTCCATGTTAATATGCACAGTTCGTATCCAGCTCTAACAAATCTGTTTCTAATATGCACACGTTCTTAAGGATGTCCAGGTGCGTAATTTCGGTATGAAATAAAGTGTGCCTGCCCCGTCTACGTTTTCTGCCTCTCTCTCTCTTTCTTGATTTTTCTCTTTCTGTCTCTTCTGAGTGGAGACTGATGTGCCAGACTCATAGGGTCTAATATATGAGGCAAATATGCACCATTATATGGAAGCTGCCAGAGGGAGCCTATTAGTCAGCCTGGCTTTTTATAGGAGACTGAAATACAGCAGGTCGGGGGCATTTCATTCAGCTTACGGAACAGGAGCTCATGTGAGGGGGTGGTTGGGTGGAGAGCGTTGCTGATGGGCACTAGGTGTGTGTGTGTGTGTGTGTGAGGGGTAGGGCCGCTCATCAGAAAGAAAAAAAACAAAAAACTATGACAGTGAATGTGGAGAGAAGGGGTGGGGATGATGCTTTGGGTGATGACTCAGTCAGCTGTGTTCCTTACCTCCACCAATCACATCACTTTCCCTCTGTTTACAACCGCTCTGCCCTTGACTGACGTACACACAGAGAGGCACAGCTTATACCTTGGATTTTTAGGTTTCAAACCCACATACACATCTGAATACAGTCCTCTATCATTTGCCTCCATGTACAATCGCAATTTAAATTCCCACACAAACTCTACAGAGACCAATGTTAGCATTCTGACAGTTTTACCCAAGCAGCCTCCCTCCCTCCCTATTCCTCAATAGTCTTCATGAAGGTTACTAAAGCACATAAGCCTACATCAGTCACTGAGCCGGAGAAAAAGCTCTGAACGCAAACAAAGGGTCTCTTGCAGACTGGAGGCGTTCGTGGAGAACGCGCCTCTTTAGCGTTCGTGGAGAACGCGCCTCTACATAAAAGCCTTGCTTTCTCCTGATCTGAAAAGCAAGTAATCAGTCTGTACTGATGTTCTCTGCTGCTCAAGAGTTAATGAAGTACTCCAGTCAGTGAAGAAAAGGGCACACAGCCAGACTCTCACACCCAGACTAAAGGAGCTACACAGCAGAGCAAGGCAGGGGTTAGAGAGGGATGATGTACTTCGTAGGGTTTGGTGAGGCATTATTATGTGTGTGACTCTTTCACAAGTGTCTGTGCATGTGTTTCTGAAACTCCCAGTAATCTTCTGCCATTAAAGCCCCATCATCAAGCCACCTTACGTCTGTGTGTCCGGCCAAAATCAGCATGTGGCAGGCGGTTAACACACTGCAGGTATTTCTGAGTCATCACATTTATAGTCCACCCTTACTCAGCCATTTAGAGTTTTAAATGTTTCAGGGTTAAAACAAATGTAACATTCTGTCTTACAACACACACACACACACACAGATACACACATACACTCATTACACAGTCATAGTACTGAGGCTTTGATATATACGTCTTTTCAAATTCATGAAATTTGACAAACTCTTTAATACTAGTTCCCTATTTTTTCTAGCAAACATATATGCAGTTTTTTTTTAAAAGGTCAAACAATTATGCAAACTACAACTATACAAAATGAAATGATTTGTGGCTGCTGATGTAACTGGCATTGGGTCGGTATGTCTCTTTAGATCAGTGGAGCCCAAAGTTCAGCCTCCAACAGTATGAACAGCATGAGGCAAAATATTTTTTAAAAACTGTATGTTTAGTACATCCTCATGCCACCATGGCATTGTGAGTATTCTGTACTTCCTTTGTATTCTTGGTGCTTAACCTTGCACAATACTAGAGATCAGTAATCAAATCCTGTCCAGAGTAAAGTTATTTAAAAACCAAACTATCAACACTCATGGCACCTGAAACATTTTGTCATTTGAGAAATAGGTGTGTTACACTAGGACAGCACACCTGTTTGCATAGATATATACTCTAGTGTATGCTTTTAGACCAAGGGAATGGTGACCACCACGTTGGTCATGTGATTTATAGAGATGCGTTTTCAGACTCAGCAGTAGCCCAGTGGACACTGATTCCGAGCCCAGGTGATCTGCGTGCCTCATCTTCAAGTAATTAATATTTGTACTTGCAATATATCTATTATGTGCAGATATTGCAATATATCTGTTATGTGCAGATCAGTTGATTGGGATAGTGTGCTTTCAAGCCATATTGTCATGAATGAACAGAGGAAACTCAACCTACTGCACAGTAACATCGGTTCAGCTGACAGCCATAGTAGTTATCCCCAATACTACAGTAGTTATACATCAGGTTTAACTAATAATTCACACAGTAACCTGGGGATTTGATGGCACTGTACTGGGTTTATGCTTGCCCTTGAACAAAAGCACTTTTTATCCAAAGTTTCATGTGGATAGATGTAGCACACCTCAGCAAATATCTGCTCATCCCAGATAAACGGATAAGATTATGCCAAAGCTCCTCAAATAAAAGAAATAAGAGCGTGTTCAATGGAAGGCATTGCTGGAAAATTAAAACTGTGGCAGCTGCTGTTCACTTAGTCTGCATGTAAATAATTGGTTTGTGGGCTTGGCTAAATGACCAGGTGGATGCTAATGCTGTGCCCATCCCACCATAGAGTGGTGCAGTAAAATCTCCCCTCTCCTATACAGTTATATACTGGTATGATGATATACCCTGAACATTTGGGCATCCATATAGTCCAATCTTATGGTGAGTAGATGCACTCAGTGATGCCTGGACTGGTAGCTGAATATGGAAACAGACCTCGCACGTCTTAAGACAAAAACTGTAACTTTCACCTCTTCAGTTCGGCAGAACTTGAGAATGTGACGGATATAAAAAGGATAGGGAGTTGGAGGTTGGGAGAAAAGCTGTGATAATCAGTTCGATCAGACATGATTAGAAGAGAACCGAACAGCCAGGTACAGTCATCATGTGGGTTTAACAAGGCTGTTGGCAATGCTGGGATCCCTGCCTGATCTGAGAATCGCAGTGGGAAGAAACGTCTGCAGATACATGATGTGAGGATCTTGGCTCTCTGTGGGCTATCTGCATTCACACTGTCATTTGTCTTCCTTGAACAGTGCGAATGGAGAAGCCATGAAGGCTCACCAAGCCTAAAAAGCACTTATTGCGAGCTACCCTGCATTCCGGCTCTTTACTCCACAGTTTCCTGACTTTTCTATGCCTTGCACTAGGTTTGTCATACACTGCCACGTGAGTCAAACTCACAGAACAGTATTATAAGATCATGGGCCTGGACAAGAGATCATTAAATATAAAACAAGTATGGATAAAACTTTATGCATTTATTTTACCTCTTGCACCATATGTGAAAGGTAATCCTGATGGAAACCGACTACATACTTCACAGTTTTGATAAATATTGGTAGGATTATACTATCATATACTATATTTTCGCACATCATAAAAAGTGTCGAACAGTGTCTAACACACAGCTAATGTTGCTTTAAAAGCATCCAACCATGGCGGTTACGAGCAAGCAAACTGTGCCCGCGCGCCCTCCCGTGCTCAAGATGACACCGTTAAATCTTTAACCTAACCCAGCTCGTCACCAAATCGTAAGATTCAGCACTAACAATATGAACAGCTCTTGTGACATACTCAACGGCACGTGAGTGGCACGTTTTAACGCTCAGTGGCGAGAGTCGCTGGTCTACTTTAGAATGTAACCTTGCAAATCCTGAAAAAGTGGTCTTTAAAAACACAACTGTCTGCATAAGGATTACTATTTATTCTCCCAGCACAACGTGATGCAAATTGCGCCTGGCTGACTTTTTCCTCAGTCATTCACATATGCTTCACATCTTGACAACACCGCAAATATCTTCGAACATCCAAGAAAAAGCAGCCCAACATGGCAAACTACTGTATTTCTTCAAATGCCAGTTATAAATATCACGTCCTCCCCACGCAATCAAAATATTATATTACCAATGTCGCGTTTGTGGGCGCATGCAGCCTGTTCGATCATTAATGTCCTAGTGCCACGTCCTATTATTCGGTATCACCTAGACCGGTCGCGAGGATTAGACCAGCATACGACAGCTTCTAGATATTCTAGTTATTGTTGTCCTCCGCCCAAGTGTTCTGGCACAAACTTTTGTGTCTTTATATATAAATTTAAACACTTAGTAATTCTGTACACATGTTTCCCGAATTCACGAAAAGATCCTATACTACATAACTTACGCAAAAAAACGACCGCTGGATGTATCGTCAGCTGAAGATGTCCACAGATACCCGTTCTCGGTCACAAGCAGCAGGGGTATACGTATTTGGCTCGGTAAACTTCCGCCGAATCTCTCCCGGTCAGTCTCACTGTGGTGTTGTCAGTCTGTTTTTTCCCACGCCACCACAAGCAGCGTCGGAGGCACTGTCACGCGGTTTGACTTACAGGGCGCCGACTGGTGCAAGCTGATTTGCAGGATTTGCGTCTGTGTGTGCTCTGTGTTTTCAGATATAGCCTTAAACACGTTTCTGTGTGACAGTCGAATGTGTAGGTGACGCCTAATAAGTGACTCTTTCTTCCTTTTCGGTCCCCCAGTTTCACGCGATGACATCCAGTGGGTGACTCCATCCTCTTCTACCACCTGAGCGTACCGCTGATTGTCCAATCAGAGAGCTGAGCTACCGCAGAATTAACTCGCGCATCACATCGCTGCACTATGCTGCCATTCAAGCCGCCGCCGCGCCACAGCGCGTGATTAGTGCGTAGGCGAAAAAAATGTTTGGGTAAACCAATTATAATCTGGCTCCGCGAGACGTTAATTAAAATAAATTAATAAATAAATACCTCATTGTTTGATGGGAAGAAAACAATCATGACTTTGGCGGTAGTTATGTTTAAACCGGCACTTTCTCTAACAAATACAAGCAAGGGAAATTACTGAAATTTTGATGATTTTTGATAGTTGCAGGCTATTTGGGGCCTTGTCTCCTTAACAGGTTCAGGGATGCCACGCAATTTAGTAGCAATTTAGTCATTAAACCTTTAGCAGCTCCAGCAACTGAGTAACATCTTTGCATAAATTATTTTGCATAAATTGCATTCTTTTGCATAAATTGCACAATTTTCACATTAATGTTCTTTTGAAATTAGCACATTCACAAATAAATGACACATATTTTTTACTGGACAAAAGCTATGACACTTCAGACACAAGAGTATGTAAATACAAATACAGTAAATAATTATTGATGCCAGAAGAGAATAATAAGACCAATGGACAAATAAATTGTCACCTGTGACTGAAATGTACTTAATTACGTGTAATACCTCCACAAACACGAACAGTGATTCGATTTGGCATGGACTAGAGAAGTTTCTGGATGTCATTGTACAGTGTTCAGCCAGCCTTGTGTCAAAGAATTATACAGTTCAGGCAGATTTCATGGAGGCCTTCTCTGACGTTTTATTTGTTGTTCCAGGTAAAAATGGGGATTTTGTTGTCCAGTACAGATGTGTTAATGTTCTTGAATGTTCAGTGTGTCAATCAGACACTTTTGTTGCCTTGTGAATGTGAGATTTAACATTTTGGAATACAGGATAGGAATGTTCTGTTCCTCAACAAAGTGACGAGTGCAGGAGTTGTGGTTCAAAACAACAAAGTGAGTCAACGCAGGAGTTGTGGTTCAAATATACTGGCACCTCAAGAAAAGGGACCCATTTCCACATCATTACAGCGCCCCCAGAACATCACAGAGCTTCCCCCAGTTTGAACCACATCTTTCTCACAGTCCTCATTGAAGGTTTCCTGAGGTCTATGATAAACATATTGTCTATCACCATTCACATACAGGCACATACAAGATTCATCATGTCTCCAGTCATAAACTCTTCAGTTACCCACTGTAACCGGGCAACTTTGCGAACAGAAGTGTGCAAAGGCCTCTTGAGTACCACTCTGGTCTATATTTATGCAGTTCCCTGTTGAGTTTTCTTTCAGAAATTGGTTGTGTAGGATCAGCGTTGATTTCTTTCATTTATTGGCCACAAATCTTATGAGAACTTGCTGTGGACAGGGATTTTTGCCACCGCTTGTGGACAAGTATGATCATACATCTGCAAATCCAGCTGCTTCCTTCACGCTGTGGCCTTCGGCATGACCAAATGCAATCACTCCTTTTACCAGTCATTAACAATTGTTTTGCAACCTATTTCCAAACATCAAACAAGACATTCACTGCACTGTACCACATCTTCTCAATCCGTGGATCTCGTCAGAGCATAAGAGCTGGGTTGTTTAGTGGACTAATGAACTTTTTTCCAATTTCCATGATGTCTACAGCTTGGGTAATACATTTGCACACTCTGTTTATAAAGAATGTTTTATGCAATTATTGATTTACAAAAAAACAAAACCTGAAATCATATGGGGGTAAACTGTTTATTTCATATCTACAGGCAATTACTGCCATTTCCAAGTTGAGTGAGACAGACCTCCTCAGCTAGTTCTGTTCATCCCTTGCACCTGTTATGGATCTGAGAAGGGAGAGCTGAGGTTAACCAGTTACCAGAGAGACCAGCTGCCATGTCAGAGAAACCAGGCAACGGATCCATTGTCAGTGCCAACTGACCTGTCTTTAAACAGGACAGTCCAGGCCAGTCATAAGGCAAATAGAGGGTAAAGAGCAAGAGAGTGATGGAGAAGAGAGAGAGTGAGAGAGAGAGTAAGTGAGAGAGACTGGGGGTGAGAGAGACTGTGTTCTGTTGCATATTCTGGAAAATATTCTGGCAGCCTGTGCATCTTTCCCTTCGGTACAGAATCAGTGCATCTCGTACATATGGCAGTGGGCAGATGTGGAGGGATGCCAGAAGGTGGGGGTTTGGGGGTGGGGGAGGGGTGGTGGTGGTGGACTCATCTACTTATCAACACAACCCAGCAGCTCAGTCTGCTGAGAACAGCAAGTTTCTAAAGGATCCCAGCTGAGGACTTTCACACGAATAGAGGACAATTAGGATAAACACCATCCACTCCTTTTCACTTGCTGCTTTACACCAACAAAGAGAACTGAATTGCCACTGAAAGTTACTGAACCCTGTTTGCGACTATTAAATCCATCAGCATGGCTGTATTATCTTAACACCATTCGCTAGGGACACTAGGGCACATTTATTCTAGTTCGTTTTGATCTAGCAATCTGACAGGATGATATGAAGTCTTCATCAATGCCAGTGTTGTATCCACTCCCTCTGCCCTGTGTGAAAGTGACTCTCTTGAAGTTTGAGTCTTGTACGCTGAAAGACTGATCCAGCTCTCCAGTACCAGGTGCACGAGGCAGCCAGGCATATGATGGCCTCAACGGTGAAAAAGCAAAGCACGAAGTATATTAAAATACTCAAACAAACAAACAAAAAAACAGCTCACAACTCCTCTCCCATTTCATGGCCTTGTGCCAAATGAAGAACAGACAGCATGAATGCAACACAAGCTTTGAGTTCACCACGGTTTCATTTGTTTCATTAGAAGTTTATCAAGTGTGGTATTGCATAGAAGCTGTATTGCAGTCGTGGTCTTTGTTCTCTACTGTTCTAAACCATGCACAGCCCTTGACTCAGACGATCTGGTAACGTCTCAGTGGAACTCGAGAGTAATATTTTTCCTTTAATACTATACAGAATTTCTTAGGCTGCCCTTATTAATGCATATAAACTAAGCTAATTGGACATGAACGGCTGGTTGATTATGGGTCGTTCTTGGAGTCTTCATAATAGAATATGCAGTGAGAAAACCTTTCAGTCACCAGACTGTTGTCAGTGTGTTTGCTGCCAGTTTGTTCCTGGAGAGTTAAGTGTTGTCAGTGCCCTGAAGGTCTGTTGATGTTTCTCTACTTAATGTAAATGTGTAGGATAGAAAGTTATTAAAATTCAGATGGCCACAAGTGAAAGTAAAGACGGCGTAGTGTGCGTGTGTGTGTGTGTCTGTATGTATTTGTGTGTATGTGTGTGTGTTTGTGTGTCTGTGTGTATGTGTGCATGTGTCTGTGTGTGTGTTTGTGTGTGTGAGTGTGTTTGTGTGTCTGTGTGTATGTGTTTGTGTGTCTGTGTGTATGTGTGTATGTCTGTGTGTATGTGTGCATGTGTCTGTGTGTGTGTTTGTGTGTGTGTGCGTTTGTGTGAATGTGTGTATATGTGTATGTGTTTGTGTGTGTGTGTGTGTGTGTTTGTGTGTGTGTTTGTGTATGTGTGCATGTGTCTGTGTATGTGTTTGTATGTATGTGTGTGTGTGTGTGAGTGTGTGTGTCTGTGTGTGTTTATGTGTGTGTTTGTGTGCATGTGTCTGTGTGTGTGTTTGTGTGAATACACAGTTTAAAGAATGACCAAATTCTGTTAACACCGTATATCACAGAAATGATAACTGATGGTACCTGAATTTGGTAGAGTGTTATGAATATTAATGAGAATTAGGATGACATCATCAGAAAAGAGAGGTTTTATGTTTAGACCAATCACTGTGACTGATGCTCCGGTTCTGAAGTATTCATGTTCCAAAGCCAGGTGACAGCTGTTCCTCACAACAAAGAAAAACACAGAGGACTCAAAGGCTTTAGTAAGACACCACTTCAACTACTGCAGGGTAACATTTTAATTACTGCCATTCTTGTATTCATTCAGAATTAAATTCCATTTAAAACCTTTTAGGAATGTGACAGTGAGCTGAGCCTCATACAAACAAATCACTAATTACCTAGTAATTAGAGTTAAATTAAAATTATAATGTTAACAAACCTGTAATCCCTGTTTATTTAAATCTGAATGAATAGTTTCACCACAGTCAAAATTACCGTCACAGGAACTAATGACACTGTTGTCTGTTCAATTTCTGGTCAGCAGGGTTTAACTGCCTTACACCTCATTCGGTGAAAATAGGTCACAGAGCAGAAAAAAAGCCCCTCCAGACTCATTCCACCGATGTGTGACCACACGCAAGGAATGGATATATAGAACACTCCGAAAATCTAGACAAACATGGCTTGACTTCAGTCTCTGAGAGCTTTATTATTCGTGGAGGTAATGCTCACCGAAGAGAGTGCAGAAACGAACCCTTCAGGACTGCATGGACACAGTGCATCTGTCACCTAAACAGCAGGGGGGGTTAGTGGGTCAAACCCTGCTCACTGCCAGCAGTATAATCCCTGCGAACATAAATGTACATTTTTTAAAACCAACAATACCATTGTACATAGCTGCGTCAGTCTTAATAAGACACACTAAGAAAGTACGTGGGTATGTGTGTTTCTGGGCTCAAGTCCACTTTCTCGTTGCCCATTGGGTATTTGTTGTGTTATTGGCACACGTTTGCGTTTGTGTGTGTGTGTGTGTGTGTGTGTGTGTGTGTGTTGGCTTGGCAGACTCCATTTTTCAGAGCTGGAATGCTGATATTTCCTCATAAAGTGTGCCACTTCAGATTGCTTGGTCGGAGCAGTCCATCTTCCCTGTGCCTTAGTAGTGGTTTAAGGGAAGGTTTTCATGAGGATTCCCACTTAGACAAATGCTGTGTATGGCAATGTGTATACGAATTGGTTTTAACTTAAATTAAATTATTAGAAATGTAATTTGAACAGTGAAGTAAATTGTGTACCCTTTGGAAAGATCTGCATGATCTAAATAATAGTTAGATAATAGATAATTCTATAGAATTGAAATTATCTAGCAGTTGGATTTTTCAGGGGAGAAGAAGTAACATTTGTTTTAACAATTCAATAAGCAGCATATTCTAGCACAAGTGCCCTGTGGGATGAAAACTACCAGCTAGACAACACGCTCACAGAAACATAGCCGTTGCTACAACACAGTGTATATGCTGCTAATTTAAGGTATTATTCTTATGCACAGGTTGCACCATGAACAACACTGCCCTACCACGAGTGACACAGGAACTGCATCCATAGGGACAGAGCAAAAAGCCCAATGAGGAACTCTCAGTACTTGAACCAGAGTGAGCTAATCCCCACAGAGGATGTACAGAAATAGGTCATCCTGCTCAGAGACATCAGAGACATCAAGACTAGTTCAAGATAAATTCAAATCATACCTTTCACAAAATCAATTTGAGAGACATTTTTAAAACAACCTGAAAGATCTTAAGGTGGCAGACACTAATTACAGCACCTGGGATCCCTTATCACTTATCACTGTATTTCAAGGTTTCTACATCAATTCATTATTCATCTGTATTTATATGAATTATTTTTTTCACACCTCTTTCATTCTCAACCTGTCTGCATAGTTTGACGTAAGAGAGGTGTGATTAGATGATAGAGGTGTATGTGTGTGTGTGTGTGTGTGTGTGCATCCACCTGCTAAGTTCTTCACACCTCATTTCTGTTAACATAATCACATGGCTCCTTTTCATTTGGAAACCCTCTAAAACTGGCTTTTATTAGTTTTTCTTCTAAATTCACTTCTTAATGTATACATTTTAAAAATTGCATTAAAATGAGTAAACATTAACTGCATTATCATATATATATATATATATATATATATATATATATATATATATTTCAAACTCTCTCTGATTAAAA
>JAOYMR010000027.1:5354105-5368533 GCA_025802075.1 Tenebrosternarchus preto | reverse complement strand
GGAGCTGTGGCTGGCTAATGCCGGAGCTGTGGCTGGCTAATGCCGGAGCTGTGGCTGGCTAATGCAAGTCATATGTTGTCATTTTCAGTGTGACACGTGTCCACCAAGAAATGGAATGTTTCATAACAGTGATGTTACTGCACAGACAGGAAGGATAAACATCCACGGGTACTTACATGGCGGTAAAGTGCCTTCCCGAAGGTGTGGCGCCTGGCTGCCCTTTGGCACAGGAGCTCCAGGGCCATCTCTGCCAGGCCCACAGCCCGCATGCAGTGGTGCAGTCTGCCCGGGCCCAGACGGCCCTGCGCGATCTCAAAGCCTCGGCCCTCGCCTGCCAACACACGGATGGTGAATAACAAGCCCCACCCAACAGCAGCATGTCATGAATCACGCCGCTCCTCAGGACGTTTCACTTCATTTCCTTGAAACTTGCTGTCAATTACAGTAAAATGCGTCTCTGAAAAATGCAATTTCAGTGCATCAAATCCTGGTCTATGAAAACACATGCCATCACACAGAGTTCAGCAACATGCTATCTCACCCAGAAGAACGTTGGAGGTTGGGACACGCACATTGTCAAAATGGACCTCAAAATGGCCACCATGGTGTGCATCTATGGAGATGAAAGAAGAACGATGACTATCTCACACTGGATGAAAAAGAGACCCTGATCTGTAGTACACCAATTCTGCCCTTTATCTCACAACACACAGTCACACACTCAGACACACACACACACACACACACACACACACACAAAACATGAAACAACCCAGCAACTACCAAAACTAAGGAAATGCGAGAAAGCACACTTTTGTCAGTCTGTGCGAGGTGTGTGTAAGCTGCGGCTGGTTTATACGAGCTCACCATCTTGTCCGAACACGGTGAGTGCTCGGACCTTCATCACACCAGGCGTGTCCATGGGAACCAAAATCATACTGTGGTGACCGTGTCTGAAATGCACACAATAAACACAAACATGATATTTAAAACACACACCTCACAACTCTCACAACATACTCTCACAACAACGTCCATATAAACACAAACCCCCACAATCCTGCCGATTCCGTCACACTTAACGTCAAATGTTTTCCAATATCGAACGTCATGGGAACATCTACGGAGTTTGCTAAGTAAGTTCTAACCGACACGGAGCCGGGCGCTTGGGTTCTGGCCACTCACAACAGGCTCTGTGTATTCTGAACAGAATGGTGCCAAGTACATAACACTGGGAAGTACAGCAGCTCTCTGTATCCTCAGTGTCACAGGAGGCAGTGTGCACTCACACCTGTAACTCATGCATATTCATAATATAACCCCCACCCTCCTGTTAGCTCCTCCCACACATCACCCCTCTGAACACTCTCTCCCCCACCCTGTACCACCCACACACCATGTCACACCGACACCCACCCACACGTCACACCCTGTACCACCCACATGTGCAAACCAAATATTTCATATATTAGAATAACCAACTCATTTACCCTTATGTAAACTCTCTCTCTCCCCCTCTCTCTGCTGTTTATAAGAGGGGGCTGGGATAACAGCACAGGGTGGAGTTGTTATTCTCTCTGAGGTTTTAAATGGCGCACGCTGACCCATCTCTCACACTGTAACCCTCAATAACCTTGTACACCCAGGCCCACCTCCATTCACACACAGTCAAATCAACATAACAAAAACACCTGTATCTGCCTGCTCTCAAATGTCCCGAGGAGCCTGGGCCCAATCCCAGTAATGACAGGGAGGGAGGATGAAGGTAAAGATGAGTCAAGATGAAAGAGAAGGAAGACGTGTCGATTTCCCTGACACAAGAACTATGAAGTGCTTTGTGTATCTTCTCTGTGCTTGTGAGTGCATGTTGAGGTGTTTGTATGTGGAACAGTGCCTGTTTGCAGCAGATGTGTTTTGAACCTGTGAATTACACATCATTTCATGAAACGCAGTGACGAGTGAAAACAAGCCGATCTGATGAGAGCCCAGTTGCTAACTCTGCTCCCGGCTTCCCTTCTTCATGCAACACTGAATGTCTGTTAAACCTGATTCCTGCAGACCTTTTCGCTCCAGATCTCTGCCCTGGAACCCCCCACCCCTCCACCATCACCACCACCACTTCCTCAACCCCATCCACACTGTTTCCATGCCAATTTTCCAAACCTTCCATGACTTTATTGGAGCAGCTGGAGTGGTGGCCTCAGTGGTGGGTAGGAGCTGGAGTCTGGGGCTGTGTTTAGACATGGTTCACTAGGAGGAATGCAGACAGCCGGACCTCCGTGGTGACCTCAGCCAGGACCATTCTGTGCTGTGGACGGTGTCATGGACTTATAAGTCAAACCGCCTTATAAAGAGGAGTTCAGGGTAAGAGTGGAGTAAAGTGGAGTAAAGAATGGAGTAAAGTGGAGTAAAGAGTGGAGTAAAGCCAATAGCTGTTGATCCTTCATTCTGTGCGCTTGGGACTTTGCTCAGTCAAGAGTGCACACACACGCCCGTATGACCGCCCACCCAATCGCCTGCACGCACACACACACACTTTTTGGTGATCAGCACATGACTAATAAACATTGCAGTAAACACACACACAAAGCTTACAACAGTAAATTAATGAATGTAAAGATTTCAGCACAGTTTGATACCTGGTGCTGTCCAAGTCAGCTGACGCGCTTCTGCACATTACCACGGCGATCTTACACATTGGGTTACCTGCACCTAGAATGAAAAAAGGAAAGCATTTTCAAAATCCAGTTACAATATTAACCCATCTCTAAATCCAGTTACAATATTAACCCATCTCTAAATCCAGTTACAATATTAACCCATCTCTAAATCCAGTTACAATATTAACCCATCTCTAAAGAATCATATACACGTCTGTGTAAGTCTGAAAATTAATGAAAAGGTCGGCCAGGTGTTCTTGGGCTAATAATTATTAAACACTATAACTTATCCCAGTCAGTACTGTACATTTGTAGCATTGTTTATAGTGTAAAAATTATATTCCACCTATCTAGCGTATTTTATCCTATATTTATTATTTTGACTTGTCTGTCTATGTTAGCACCAAGTGCCGCAACAATTTCCTAATGTTGTGAATCTGTTCACTCATATGGCAATAAAAGCTTCTGATTACTGATTACTCATAATTCTGAGAAAAGGGTTTGGGAACCATCAAACTCCAAAATCTCCTACTTCAGTTATAGTGTGCCAACCCAATTTGAAAAAGGAAAGCACAATTCTTTTATGAACTACTTCTCTCACACACGCACACAGTTTCTATTGTAACAGTTTCACAAATCTGAATCACTCAAAAGCTATTCTCAAGAGCGTGCTGAAGCATCTGAATGTCCCAGTGTCTCTGTTCATTGCTGTATGTTCATCAAGGGGTTGCACTCTAGAGGGAGCTCACAGTCTCTGCACAAGGACACTGCAGCAAAGCTGGAGAGTCTGTACACTGCCTTTCAAGCACAAACACAGTGACAGGAATAAATCTCCCTCTACACACATACACAAACAAGCCTTTACATGCCATATATATGCGTGTGTGTGTGTGTGTGTGTGTGTGTGTGTGTGTTTGAGAGAGAGCTATTAAACAATGTAATGAAATACACAAGGTTTCCAATAAAAGCACTTTTCTTGCACAGCTGATGAAGGACCTCTGCCCAAAACATCCTGTTCCTCTGGAGTCCTTGTTGTTGCATACTTCACCACTACCTCCAAGAGAGAAAAAGTAAAAGTTTTGTGTAAAGTAGTAGCACTAGCTAGTTAAATAATATTAATACCTATTCTTCCTACCTGATAAAAGAGCCAATCTGTGTGTGTACAAATTAGTGCATGAGGAGAGAGGAAGTGACTGAACTGACCTTCACAGCTGTGGGACACCCTGAATTCACATGCATGCACACGTACACCCAAACATCAACGCAAGTACATACACTCTCAATAGCCTCACATTTCAGCTTTCACTAATATAAAAAAAAAATTAAAAAAGAAAATTAAAATGGCAACAGCTATATAAATCGCACCAAATAAATTCATATCATCAACTTTGGTGTGTCTTGCAAAACAGACGTAGATGGCCTGAATACACTGCATAGACACGTGGGGTTTGGATAATGATTGTGTTGAATGCTGTGTTGGACTAACACGTGGGGTTTGGATAATGACCAATTATTTTCTTTATGGGAATTTTGGGTTGAACTGAAGCCATGAACTGAACAGTGAGGAAAGCATGAAACAGATATAGTGTCATAGAACAGATAGCACACACACACACGATCCACCCTCGGTAAATAGTATGTGGGTGTTGGCTGTTACGTTTACATTTGGTTACCGCTGTGAGGACACGCTGATTTTAAGGAAACTTGAAAGAAAGAAAAAAAAAAAACATACAGTAAACCACACCGAGATCCCAATTCAAAAAACCGAGCCAATGTATATGCGAATGTTCGCTTTGGCAGCCGGTCACACAGAATTTAGGATTGAGATGAAAGTGCATCGAGTAACACAGCTCCGAGAAACGAGAGGCTGAAGGCGCGCCCCGTCATGCCTCGCAAACAACCCAGAAAATGACGAACACGACTGGGTGTTCCGGTGGCGAACGAATACATTCCGCGCTGCTAGCCAAATACAAAAACAACGCAATCCAGGGCAGGTTTTCAGCTGCTTATGTAGGCCTGCCAACTGATTACAGGATTATTAAACATGAAGAATTCCCAGGAATGAGCTCTCGACACCTCCGCCCACATTTATCCAGTCACAAAAATATCAGTTTGTTTTCATCTGAAGGATGTTTGAAAATCTTAAATAACCTCTGCTTTAAGTGCCTGTTTTTTATGTTATATTGTTCATTTTCTGTAGCAATGCAGTTATTAGGCAACATGTAAGTATAACATGTCTGTTGGTTTGAAACATATAATGTTGCAGAGGAGCTGCATATATACATATATACATATATCTATATGCAAATGTATATTATATATATTATATATTCAACACATAAGATAGATTGGAGCGGGGGGGGGACACAGTTGAACACAATGAAACTGTACTGTGATTTTAGATTATTATGCACCAAAGTGTCTGCTGCAGGGTTTAAGCAACAAAACATAACAGTTATTCAACAGCTGGACTCGGTACATCTCCTACCAAGCAGTGAGCACCTCATATAAAAACAATAATCATATTTACAACAAATTACTTTCTTGAAGAGCAGTTGAAGGAAATTTAATGTAAAAGAAAAAATGGGTGAGGAAAAAAACAAAAAAACAAGGAGGAGGAAACAAGGCTTTCCAAGTTTCATTGTGTAAGATTCCTCTGTGGGGAATCCTACAGTTTCACTCGCTCTGTCTCACGTGCATCCAAGCACACGCCCCCCCCCCCCCGCACACACACGCACGCACACACAGACGTCCCTCAGTCAGTCTATTATGTACTGTTCCCTTCACCAGCACTGAGAAGAACTGCTGTCTGGATCACCCCTCTGCCGGACCGAACGAGTATAGACAAACACAGCTCGTCTGGAGAGGACTAATCGCGCTCTAGGTAAGACGCACTGCTCTGACCAACTCCGCTCACAGGAATTTGTATTACAGTGTATGACAGGAATCACAGGTCAAAGTGCTTGGGTGATATCGAGCACTGTGTTTGGTTCGTAATTAAGCATAAATACAACTTTTTCCAATGTGGAAAAAACAAAAACTAAAATTGCTATGCATGTAATCAGCCTCTAAGTTCACAGGAGTAACTACCGGAGATACGGCAGGTTAATTACAGGGTTCTTCTGTGTAACTCCTCTGTAATATTAACCTTTATCAAGCTCCGAAGTGTGACTCAGACATTTTGTTTATGACTAAATCTAAAGTTCAATAGATGGGAAGATCTTTGCCATCAGGAAACCAGTAGGGAACTTGAGCACAAATGAAAACAACAAAAGAAATACATTTTGCCTTAAATGTTTCACTTACAACCAAGTTTATTTTTAAGCGTGAATTAACCCAAGATATTTTTTTGTATGAACGTGAGGGATGTGACCTGTGTATGTACTGAATTTAGAGGTGTAATAGGTTCTTTCAGGAACTACCAAACTGCAACAGGCTGACGGCAAGAACTGCGAAGCAGATGCCAGGGCATTACGCAGTTCAGCTGAAATTAAAATCAGGTGTGTGAAAATAAATCAAAAAGGAGAAGATTTCTGTTTAATGACTATAATGTAATAATAGATTTATGCTAATATTGGTCAAACATGTCAGTCTAACAAATGAAAGAGCGATTCAATCAAAACACACTTTATAAAACACACCCACTTAACAATCTGAGAAACTATACGTAGCGCTACAAACTAAGTGGCTAAGTGAAGATAAACAGATACAGTAGGAAACAGTACAGCAGACTGCCCTGGAGACATCACATGCTGTTCTGTAGTGGTCTGTAAATGACGTACGGACACACACACACACACGGACACACACACACATGGACAGACACACATACACACACCTAGCTTGTAACAGGGAGAGATGAGACCCAGGCAGAAGATACCACAGAGAACATTTAGCCAAGATTCAAGTGACACTCTCCAGAAATCTCTCGTGTCTCACATCCGCCTGTACTTTTAAGTTACTTATTTATAATTAGGCTGAGTCACATAAAATTATTTACTTACTGAAAATTATTTAAATTATTTATCTTGAAATGTATTCTCCACATTCACACTATGTTCCAAAAGCATTGTTCAAATGTTTGACTTAATGCCAATATAAGCGACTATAGATACAAAACGGGCCATCACACACACGCACACACACACGCACACACACACGCACACACACACACACTTTTCCCACTGAAGTGGCACTGCTGATACAAACACAGAAGCATAAACACTTCCAGTATGCCGGCAGTATGAGCGGTAGAAGACGACAGTAATGGGAGCCTGTGGCCAACTTGACCATCTCTCCTGCTCTAAAGCACCTGTGTCAGGTCTTTAGCGAACGCTGCCTAGCCTGAGCTAACGTTAACACTGTGAAATACGCCAGAGAGGATTCCCTGCCATACGCCACATATTCCGCCCACCGTGATAAAAGCTTCTTCTGTCAAAACATCACCCTCTTTAACTCCTTCATCAAAGTGATGTGGTGCCTGCCTCCAACAGGAAAGCCAAACACTTCAAAAAGTCCTCGTCATTCTTAAAACAACACATTAAACTATAAATGTTCCTTATAAAATGTTCCTTGTGGGGAACAATAAACAAACAAACACATTCTGTGGTGCTTGCAATGTTGAAGAGAAAGAAGAAAAAAATAAAACCAAGATACCAGTCTCCTCAAAAAACAACAGAGAGAAACGCATGTCATGAAAATAAAACGTCTTGGAATCATAATGAAGCTGCCGTGTCTCATGACATTCTGGACCTATTACACACAGATGTGTTTGTTTGCTGAGGTACGAACATTTGTTTAAGTAAAACGAAGATCCCCCAATACTGAAAGTCATTACTGTAACATTTGTTAAACAGAATGTCTTCTGGTCTAAACAAAGACATTTTCAAAGAAACGCATGAAACCTGACTTCAGAAAAGGCTAAGTGTAAAGTTAACAATGCACTGGGGCAATGTTACAATGTTAATGCAATGTTACTGGGGCAAAAAAAAACCAATGGAGTTTTGTCCATC
The DNA here is from genome assembly GCA_025802075.1 of Tenebrosternarchus preto. NCBI lineage: Eukaryota > Metazoa > Chordata > Actinopteri > Gymnotiformes > Apteronotidae > Tenebrosternarchus > Tenebrosternarchus preto. Next base: position 5,360,861 of record JAOYMR010000027.1, on the reverse strand, counting down.
AGTCGCCACTTAATAAATACAAACGTAACCACAAGAAAACAAGCAGAGCACTACGCAACACAGGAAGAAGCCTCCTGCTCTTCCTGGAGAGGGGGATTAAATGAGTAAGATACAGTCCGTTAAGGGCTGGAAGCACAACCCTGCACCAGTAAAGTGGAGGCTCTCCTGTTGCAGCCCGTCATTCCACAGTACACGAATGTGAAATGAAAACTGGCTCAAATGTGGCTCCATTCAGATCTTATGAAAAGCGAGGAGAAAACTGCATGTGCCTCTCAGTACAAGGGTAAAGTAGTGATTCTCCCATTGCTGTGCACATGCGAAAAATAGTTTGATAGAATACTCCACTGCTCTTAGCCAGTAAAGACCCCTGCTAGAGGGAAAGCTGCCACTGAAATTGATGAAGGCCCAGAGGGCTTTAATGAGACCAGCTGCTCGAACTTAATGCAATTCATCTTTCTTTCAGGCCATTATGGGCTCCCATCCGGACTTTAACTACGATGACAATTTCAATGGCAGCTCCAACCACAGCTATTACGATGAAGACTATGAAGACTATGACACTGTGTGCCACAAAGAGGAAGTGCGTTCTTTTGCCGCCATCTTCCTCCCTGTGGTTTACACTCTGGCACTCGTGGTGGGCCTGGCAGGAAACTCCTTGGTCGTCTTTGTCTACATGTCCCGGAAGCGCTTGCGGACGCTGACGGATGTTTTCATCCTCAACCTGGCCTTCGCCGATCTCCTCCTCCTCTTCACTCTGCCCTTCTGGGCGGCGGACGCCGTCAACGGCTGGGAGATCGGAGTGGCGGCCTGCAAGATCACCTCCGCCCTCTACACCACCAACTTCAGCTGCAGCATGCTACTGCTGGCCTGCATCAGTGTGGACCGCTATCGGGCGCTCACCCAGTGCTCGCCCGGTGCCCACGGCCTAGCCAGAGGCAGCCCTCGCAGGCAGAGAGTGCTACTGTGCCTCCTGGTCTGGGCGGCGGCCTGCATTCTCGGTTTGCCGGACATGGTGTTGGCCACAGTCAAGCACCACTCTGACGGGCGGAAGGCCTGCAGGGCTGTGTACCCGGCCCACATGGCGCGGGCGGCCAAAGCCACCCTGGAGCTCCTGGAGGTGCTGCTGAGCTTCGTGCTCCCCTTTGTGGTGATGCTGTTCTGCTACTGCCACGTGGGCAGGTCCCTGAGCCAGGCGGCCACGACAGGGGTGAGGGGGGTCCGGAGGTGGAAAGCCTTCCGCGTGCTGATAGCTGTGGTAGGGGTCTTCCTCCTCACGCAGCTGCCCTACAGTGTGGTGAAGCTCACGCGAGTCTTCGACACCATCTTCGCGCTGGTGATAGACTGCGATACGAGCAAGGCTCTGGACCGGGCCAATCAGGTGACGGAGAGCCTGGCCCTGACACACTGCTGCCTCAACCCTGTGCTCTACGTCTTCGTCGGCTCCTCCTTCAAGAGCCACGTCATGAAGATCGCCAAGCGCTGCGGGCAGAGCGGCAGGCGTCTCCGCCAGGGTAGCGAGACTCCGCCGCCAGCCGAGGTCTCGCTCAAGCTACGCGAGCAGTCACCCAGCAACGCATCGCCCGGCAACGAGTCGGACAACGAAGACACCAGCACTTTCACCATCTAAAACGTCAGTTAAGGAAGAGAGACTAAAACCTGAAAGGTGCATCTTTTTACAAAAATGTAATACACCTATTCTTAAATCATCACATCAAGAATATGGTCAACGTTATATCATTATCTAAATACGTAAAGATTTTAGTAAACACAGAAAAAACAATTCACCTTGTATTTATGATGCAACTTCAGTTATCTAAATACTGATAGTGTTTTTGTATAGTTTTTTTATAAATAATATAATGTACAGAAGTATTTCTATATTAAACCATTATATAATATTTGATTTGGTGAAAGGGACTGACTCAGAACCAGCATTTCATATCCAGAAGCTGGGTAAATCATCCACGATTGATCTCTAGATTTGATACATGCATTCATGATCCCATCTGCAGAAGCGCTCAATTCAGCAGTCAACCTCCACCTTGTTTCATCACTGGTCAGTTTCTGACTGGACATTTCTGAGTTTTTACACATAACGGGGTCACCGCTGGGTTTTTAAGTGTAAGCTCTCCAGCCAACTGCCAATACTCACCATTGATAAAGGTATAGGCATTTAATTCTACACCTACAGCATCTAATTCTACACCTACTGGGTGTTTGTTTCTAATAAAGTCACTGGCTGGTGTATAATCCTGCATTCTGTCTCTCACATACAAACTTGAAATGAAAGAAGAGCACTGGCTTTGAAGGAAACCAGTATTTTTCCCCAGAAAACTTCTAGCCACATTCCCTGACATTTTCCAGTCTTTCAAGTTTAACAAAGTGAAGTCTTGCAATCTCCTTTCATAACTGTAATGAGCTGGATGACTGTATTACAACCATAAACATACACCCTCTTTAATTCATCCAGGTTTGTCACTGACAGACTGCCTGTCCCCAAGTCTATCCTGGAGGTTTGGTGTTTCTCAGATGGGAAAAAACTCAGTGGTACTTTATCACCACACTAAATGTCAAACTCAATCATTTCTATTAAAAAAAAAACTTTAGACTTCCACCAAATCCAGAAACACTTCACATAAATGTGTACTTGAGTAAGACTAAATCCCAAATATGTGCTTTGGAACAGGATTTTTCCTACTTAAAGACACAATCCAACCCAACTAAATCAATCTGCGCCATCACTGTGCACTAAACTAATGGTGCGTTTTACCATCTCTGAACAACAGTGTTTGAGCTTCAACTCCACAAAGAGCCTGAGAAAGCCAAAAGGATAGTAATTGTCAAAACAAGACGTACAGCACTACGTGGTTTGGTTTACCCTTTTAACGTCATTTATCACTTTACTAGTTATTAAGCAACACTGCTTTGCATGTAACAAGCATAATGGAAAGTTGGAAAAAACCTGGTTTAGAATTTCGTGTTTGTCCTGCCACACACCCTGATGACTCAGACCAAAGAATGGAAGAAAGCTTTGCAATTTAACCCAAGGGATCTGTTTTAACCCTCTGCTACTTGGAAGATCTTCTGCCTGCAGCACCCTATTAGACCAGATTATGTCTATATGCCTTGATTACTCTGTTACACTCCTGAATGCAGGGTGCCCACCTTACTAGGCTCTTTCAAACCAAACAAACTAGGGGGAAATTATCATGGCCTGTGGAACGCTGAAAACACATCACGTACACCATAGCAGGAGATGCCAGGAAGTGTATTTGAAAAAGCGGGGTGAGGAAAGCTTGTACTGCTGCAGAGGAGCCCACTGAAGAGCCTGAAGTTACCATATGCTAATATTTTTGAGATACTGATGAGAGTTCTTGGAAGACTTGAGCTTTGTTACATTAAATAATTCATATTCTCTATGGTGGCAGCACAACAAACTCATGTAACCTAAGCCTTCTTTGTTTAAAATCTTTTTATTTATTTAACAATACAAAGTCTGATTATTTAGAAATATAAACTTCTTATTGTTGCTGGGATGCAGTGCTTGTTTTTGCCATCGCTGCATTATGAGTAACATCTTCTGAGGAACGAATGGAAGAAACATGCGGTGAAGCTCCGCCCAGCCTGGGCCTCACCCCTGACTCGAGCTTCCCAGCAAGTGGAAAAGTGGCACAGGCTTATGTGCGTGCAGTAACGAGTGGCTCTCAGTTTCAGTGTTTTGTCCTATTCAAACATAGCTTACATGTGGTATGTGCATGTGCTCTGGTAAGTGGGAGTGTTGTTTGGTATCCCTGCTCTGTTTATTCCACATACATCATCTGACCTTGCTCCATGTATATAGTAAGAGATTAGTAATTAGTAGTTTGAGTGTGTTCTACTGAATAGGCCGAGAACATAACTGAAAAGCATGTTCAGTCTACATATAAAATGCTCCCACAAGGCAACAGGCCTGGATTTGCAGACTTGCTAACAAGATGAAAAAGCAGTGATAAACAATGAGAGAGAAGACCGTTTTGTTCTGGGTGAGCTGATTTTTCTTATGGTCTGAGCCTATAAGGGTTCAGTTGGAAGAACCACAGCCAGCAGGTGTGGAGGAGAATGTCCCAAGGTCATTGCCTCCTAGAGCACTAAAAAAAAAAAAAAACAATGACTGCATACTTGTGCATGAATTGGTGCACGGACTAGAAACCTTGCGCTATACTGAAGGCCTCCCCCAAGACTCGAGCTCAAGTACTCAGAACATGACCTTCCAATCTGTCTCAAAATATGTAAATCTTTCTAACATAAAAGAGACGCTCATGTTCCCAAAGGTCCATAGCTCTAGTTTTGAGGGCAAACCCCTTTTATGATACTCTGCCCATTTTCTGGGTCAGTTTCATCCAATGGCAAGAACCATAACTCCCAGGAGATGTTGCACGCTAGTGTGCGAGAGCTGGTCTGAACTCTTTTTGACAGATGAGAAGATCAGACAATAAAAGAAGCCAATGTGAACCTAGGACTCCCAGGAAACATGACAAAACTCACCATTCAGAATTCCCACTAGGCTACACAAATATGCATGGCTCTTTAATTAAACTATCAGATGTAGCTCAGTGCATCAGAGTGAGTGGTTATTATTTATTTCAGAATACTGTATGCAGTTCTTAATATTTACATTCATATAAATATTTTAGATGTTTAAAAATTAAAGCTTAGAGTTTTAACATCTTTATTATCTCATGATCTATGACCCACGTCATTGGGTCCAGACTGTCCGTGCTCCATGATCTCTCTATAATCTTAAATCTAGCCCTCACACTCTTTATCTCACACTTGCTCCGTGTGTGTGTGCTTAAGTAAACTTGATCTCCCTATAAACATGATCTGCGCAACTCCACACACAGCAAGAAATGCTTCGGTCAGTTTCGACTACACTTTTACAGCATCCGAGCGCCTCTCCAGGCTGCGTCCGAGAGAGAGAGAGAGAGAGAGAGAGAGAGATATGTAAAAAGAATATCACTTTACCTTGTACTGCACTGACAACAATGTATAATGTGTCATGGCAATAAATTGGGGAGGAAGAACAATACAGGCACTGTAAAAGTACACATGCAAACAAACAGTACTGCACATTTCTGCGGCTCCACTGAACTTTATACATTTATATATGCGATGGATGAAGGAAAGAGGAGGACACGTGGAAAGAGGAGGGACACGTGGAAAGAGGAGGGACACGTGGAAAGAGGAGGGACACGTGGAAAGAGGAGGACACGTGGAAAGAGGAGGACACGTGGAAAGCTGAAAGAAAAAAAATAAATAAGTGGTGAGAGGAAACATACTTTGGCAGTGATGTTTTTCGGTGAGATGCGTTTTTTTTTTTTTTTGGGAAAGGCCAGAAGAGGACTGGTCCCAACCAGTGAGTGAAGGGAAGTGGAGATTCCTGCAGCATTGTTTTGTGCATGTCCATTTTTTCTGATTTAATGGTAACATAAAAAGTGTGTTAAAGATGGCTGCATGATGGAACTGTAGATAAAATACTTCACACCTCATCAATGCCTTCATCACACTTGCTCATGAATTTTCTGATGTTTGGAAACTTCCAGTTCAAATACATACTAAATATATTATACAAATTATATTGAATCCATACCAGCATATTCTGTGAAAAGAAACAAATTGGGGAATAATCACTAATCATTATTAATCTTGCATGCCGATGCCAAGGGTCTACCATTTCCTGCTTAGTTCAAAATGTAATAAATTTTTACCATGTCAACTTATACTCTCTTGTCATACCAAGTATGACTCACAGTGACAAATCATTACTTTGCCAAAAAAAAATAAATAAATCCTGGGATCTTTATTCAAAATGCAACTGACAACGTCTGATGTTTCACAACATCATTATGGCTTGGAAAGGAAAAAAAAAAAAAAACAACAAATAATATTAACCGACAATATCATGTGACGTTTTCCTGGGTAGTTCACGTTAATAGCAGCTAACAAGAACATGGGCAGGTGTGCCTTTGTTTGTTTGCTATACTTTTGTTCCCTATACCAGAAAAACCAACATTAAAGACACAGTAGTGCACATATTTACATTACCTTTTTGAGAGTTCCAGATTATAAGTCATTTTATCTGGCATTGTATCAAGAATGCAAGTCTCTTTTACACTTTGCTATTGAAATAAATGGCAATTCCATCAGCTAAAGGTATCTTGGAGACACCCTTGTATATACGCTTTAGCAATGTTCTGCAAAAGTAATATTATTCACCTAATTACTGCCCATCTAGCAATATGTAAGGATAAAGCATATAAACATGGATTCAATATCCTCCACAGAGTGCAGCCTTGCGTAAGGATCTGCATGCTTTTCACAAACCAATCAAATGCCAGTTGATCAAGAGACTAGATCTCGTCCATAGTTTTTCCGTTTTACTCTCAACCATGTCAAAATAAGGAAGTGAAATACATTCTGGTTTCGGATTCTCATTAATCTTAATAAAGCTTCCATGGTTACAGACTAGTGCCATCAATTTGCTCTGCGTTCAGTGCCAGCACACAAGCAAAGAATGCAAGTCAAGTCATGTTTACAGGGACCCAACGCTAAATAAGGACGGTATTTTGAGTTTGTTTAACTGAGCCCTCATTTCCTCGTCCAAGTTTGAGGTGTGCAGCTGAACAGCTGGCCATTATGTGAAATTGCCCAAGACTAATGGTCCATGTGTAATGCATGGGGATTTACAATAGAAAAAACCTCAGGAAGTTTATTTCC
>JAOYMR010000027.1:5323142-5346279 GCA_025802075.1 Tenebrosternarchus preto | reverse complement strand
TGGAACGTTTCAGCCAGCCAGGTGCAGTGGTGTACCACTCATTCCTGCTATAGGCTACACACACGCACACACACACAACACAAAGTCTGTTTAGGACTGGCTTTTCTCAGTGATCACAGACTAATGTTTATGCCTGAAGTCTTACAAAAACAACGATGAGACAGCAAGCAGAACAGAAGCCTCTAATGTCACTGTCTGGAAGGGATGGGAATTGGGAAATGGCAGATTATTTCTGCTGTGGAAAAAGGTTATTTTTGCATCAACAACAACAAAAAAAGACTTTAAAAACTTCATTTAAAAAAAAACAAACAAAAAACATTTACATATTTTTAAAACAACCGATGCATATAAAAATAAAAAGCTACACCAACATTTATGTTGAACTGCATTAACGGATGCAGTTCACACACACACACACACACACACACACACACACACACACACACACACCCGGGGCCTGGCAATTGAAGACCTCAGGAGCAAAAGAGCATCGCCCAGTTTCCTCTGCGATGTACGAATAGTCCAGCTGCGACAGTCCACTGACTGCAGGCAGGAACAGATTCCACAGCCCTGCAGCACGAGCTTTGGCCTACATACATGTACAGAGACACACACAGGCAAACGCAAAACGCACCCACAGACACACACAGGCAAACGCAAAACGCACCCACAGACACACACAGGCAAACGCAAAACGCACCCACAGACACACACAGGCAAACACAACACACATCCACAGACAGTATTAAACTGCATGTACACAACATAAAACATCATTGACAATATTCTGTGGAAAATATAAAGTTACACAATTATAGATGGTTAGTATACGTGTGTGTGTGGGTGTGTGTGTGTGTGCGGTTACTTTTAGTTCCTCTAGCACGGGAGGTGTTTGCCATCTCTGCGGACCATCAGTGTATCTGGCATAGTACTGCGTTATTTCCTGTAACAAAGACACCAGGCTCATACAGGCTGATCCTACGTAAAAGCTTCTTTCATGAGTTGTGGGATTCTGGAGGTTGGTGTATAACCAGGCCAACATTCTGAAAGGGATCTTTAGAGTTACAAAGAATTCAGGATGGGGCAACCCAAGCATCTAAATGGACCTACTGAGAAAGAACAGCTGATCCTGAACAAATCAGAATTCAATTATATGAGGAATATGTGTACATATAACAGGCACGTTGGAAACCTTATATACTACTACTACACACACACATTTTCTATCTGCAGGGTGAGATCGTAACACATTAAATTGAATCAACAGAAAACAATAAAACTTAAGTGATTAAAGGAACTCCTCAGGACTTTTTCCATTTAATTATTTAGGTCAGTCTTTTAAATCTTCTAGATTTTCTCAGGCAGTTTGCTCTGATGTGCAGGTTTCTGTTATAATGTTCACCTCAAACATGCACAACACTCTTCGTAGTGCCCATATGAAGCAACAGAAAGTTTATATCACTGTAGTGCATGTTTAACAATGTGCCTTCTGTCATAAATTCTATTCACTTGGGGATGTTGTGTTGCTATGGAGATGACCCAGGAGCTGACCTTCTGGGCAGGCAGGACGTGGCGTCTCATGAACTCCTTGACCTGCTGGAGGACAGCATGACCTTTTGAGGACTGGAGAAAGAGCCTATCAGAGACAGGCACGGCCAGTGAAGAACTGTATGAAAATAAACAAACAAACAAGCAAACATAAAACATTCAACCACAAAAAAAGAAAAACAAATTAAACACAGATACAAACATCAAGATGTAAACAGAAAACACTTTAAAAGGATGCAGAAGTTTCCCCATAGACTTTAATCCATGGTGAGAAATGATTATGAATGACCAGACTTTAGTCTGACTGAATGATTGCAGTGTGTTCCAGACACAAGCTGACAAATATTATACGAGTTTGCACAACAGCCCCCTCTTGTGGCCTGCTGGGAGTGTGAGATGACCTGTGGGCGATGCTCAGAGCCAGATGGGCCAGGGGCTCCACGCTTTCTGCAAAGCTGGCAGCATCAGGAGCACTGGCGTTCCCCATCAAATACCTGGCATAGATACTCTACGCCCATACACACACACACACACACACACACACACACACACACACACACACACACACACACAAACAGAAGGAGAAAAGCATTTTAGAAATACACCCAAACAATTCTTGGTCTTACATAGCGATAAAATATGTGGTCTTTGTAAAGAGATCTGTAGCCATTTCTGATTTTGTAAGCATTGTGAGAGCATGAGGAAGCGTTGCTCCCACAGGCCAACACAAAAGAGATGAAGCAAAAAAAAACCATGCTGCCAGACAGAGTTCACCCCAAGTGCCTGTGTCTGCTTTTAGCTGATCTTATCTACCATAGAGCAGAATGTCCGTTAAAGATAACCATCAACGTGAACGTTTAGAAGAAAGATCTGGGTGTACCTGTGCAATACAAGCCATTTTAAACATGGCCAAAGCAGTGAAGAAACCGTGGTGGGGAAGAGTCGGCAGTATCCCACGGCAACGGCAGTAGATGGAGATCAGCTCCTCTGGGGGAGGAACACCTGTCCAAACAGAAATACTGCGTCTCAAGAGCCTTCCCCTTACTGGTTCACATGCAAGTCACAAGCAGACCTTGTGACCCCACCATGGGAGAAGCACATCCCTCCATGCCTTCTCCAGTGGTTTTGTTATCACTGACGTACACAACCACCTGGTGATCTCAGGGAGCCAACCAGCACCCTCAGTCTGCCAACACAAGCTGCCACCCACTTCACGCTGCTGTGCGGGGTCACGTGACCCAACCACCATCTCTTCAGATGGGGAGCAACGCACAGTTTCAACGGCCGTGACATGTCATGTTTCCATGATTACAAGAGAACAAAAACACAATTCAAGTGCTCTAAACCCGGCTACAGAGGCCCGTATTTTCTTTGCTTATAAATGTATAAATAATCGGATGAACAAGGTGGACTGATAAGACGGCCTCACCCTCTATCCCTGAAACTCCTCCCAGATTACTGGTGACCCCAATGTGGGAGGGGCAGTAGTGTGGCAGGAGGAAGTAGGCCAGGTCTGCGATGGGATGGCCAGTCGTGGACAACTCCCAGTCCAGCACAGCTAGCACTCGTGCCTTTATGGAGAACATACAAAAAGTAACAGCAGCACATTGTCATATTGTCATATTACCCTGGTGCACAAAAAATGCTGGAAACATCTACTCAAATACAGAAGAACATCAGCAGAGCACAAACTGAGATGAATACTGACCAGATTATGGGGTTTATCTACAGCTTCCAACTGTGACCAACTTTCTTTTGCTGTCTAAACGACATTCTACTGGTAAAGGAATGGATTCCTGCGAGATTCCATACCCGCACGCGCGATCACGTTTGATCACCGAACTGTACCTCTGTCGGATGGAAGATCAGGTTGCCGATTCGAAAGTCACCATGAACGAGGGTCACTTCCTCATCACTCGTCGGCACATTGCTGGTCAGCCAATCAGAAAGCTTGTCCATAGCTTGAATGCTCCTGTGGGCTGAGGCCCTGTACTGTTTTGTCCAGGTTGACACCTAGATTAAGGTAATTGTTCACTGAGGATCCATTTAAGATTTGGCATTATTGTAAAGCCAATTAAAACTGCTGATGCGATAGCATTAAAAGAATTAGGTGGTAGAGATGTTGCTCTGACCGTCATGGCCAATCCTCTAAATAAAAGAAGTAGCAGATAATCAAATGACCCAAATTTAAAGGCCCCACAGGATTTGTTCATACTGCCAGTTTTCTTTAATCATTTAAACATTTGCAAAACTGGCTCTGCAAATCTGGTTTGTTCTGAACACAGGTTGTTGCCCCAGCTGTTGAGAGGTCTGCCAATAAAAACTGATAGCTCACTTGTCTTTTAGAGTAGCCTGCTCCTTTCCCGTATCCCACAAGCCCAAGCACAGCGACGTCAGCAGAATGAAGCCTGGCTAGCACCTCGACAGCTGCCACATACATGGCACCACGCTCAGCTGCACTGAGGCCCGGGAGCCGTGAGTCTCGGAATATGCGCCCCTGTTTCTCACACACACACACACACACACACACACACACACACACACACACACACACGCACACACGCACAGACGCACAGACGCACAGTTAGAGAAATTGGCTATGGTCCAGAGTAACCCCTCTATGAGTTTTGCCCGCTTTAAGACACCTCATTTAGTTAATGTGACAAGTCCTTCATGAGCAGTTTTAACAGGTGCGCACTTGATCTTAAGGGTCATGATTTAAAAAAGAACAGGTGCACCTGCACATGTTCCATGATGTAGAACTCTGTGCCAATGACATCAGTGTCTGAGCAGTACAACAGAGGCCTGGGAACAGGAAATCCAGCAGAATGCAGGGCTTTCTGTACAGTATACTCTCTATCCACCTGTTACTTACACACACAGAGAGAGAGAGAGAGAGAGAGAGAGAGAGAGAGAGAGAGAGAGAGAGAGAAAACGTGCTCAGAAAAAGAAACAGAATTATAACGCGTATATGCGTATACCATATATGCTTCAAATGGCACATCTAGCTTGTCTTTGATTATGTCTCCCTCTAGCGGTACTAGGACTGGAGAACAGATTTATGCAACTATGTATCAAAGTCCACCCTAGCTAATTTGTCCCATTTAAGACAACTCTGGTTTGGTCCTGTTAAATCTGTTTTAATTTAGCTATTCACTAGGAAAACTAAACTGTAATTGACGTTATTTTCAACATTCAGCTGTTAATATCAAAAGGTACAACAGGTAAAACAATAATATACTGGCCAACCTTGTGTGCACCTGGCAGCAAAGTGCCAGGAGGTTTCTTTCTGAGCACGTAACTGTTATCTGGCGTCTGAAGTAAAAATGTTGGATTGGATTGACCAGAACTGCAATATAGCAAAGTACAACTCTTTCAGTTACGTTTAAAAACTAAAGCAGTAAAACTTGCAGTTGATATATCTAATGCACAGTCATTAAACGCGTACCTGTACTGCCGCACAGAAAGCACAGTGTTTTCTGAAATTCTGTGCAATCTCCCTAACAAGTACCGGTGCAATTTGTTAACGTTAAAAAGATGTTGCTGGCGGACAGGCGTTGTTTGGTCATCCATGGTGGCGAGTCCTATGAAGCTAGAAACTACAGTGATTATACGATCACGGAAGAAAATATTGTTCGAGTATTTTCAAAATAAAAGTTGAAAGACATTAGTTGGCGATTACAAGAAGAGTCTTGTATGGGTATAGATACGTGTATTATTTATTTAGGTTTTATGTTTTCAGAAATTATCTTATTCTTAAAAGTCACGTATAAATGATACATTTTATCTTTTGTTTTCTCTTTTTTAATAAAGTAAGGATTCTATATTGCAATGAATTTGAAATGAACAGGTTGGTGTATTATGGTATTTGTTTTCTTTTCCCTGTGCTTATTATTACTACTTACTTTTATTCTTATGCTTTGATTTCATTATATATTATATATTACATGTCTTTATGCAGGACTCTGCTACAAATTGACCTTGATCTTGGCTATGGTCCATGCACTGATGAAGGTTAGAATTACACTGAATTTAAAATACTGTGTTAAAGTGTATCTAGTAGTCTTAAGAAAAACATCAGGATTGATGTTCTCGTTCATACTATGGGGCTGCTCTTCTGAAAGCACAGATGAAGGAGTTGCAAACAATGAGTGTAAGACCTGACCCACTGGCCACAGCATCACACACACACACACACACACAGGTCACGTACCGTCGCTCATATGTATGAAGAATGCATGCATCACTTTTATGTGCATCCATCAGTCATACCACACATTCATTAAAACTCTTCCATAATAAACCGATAGAATCCAGTGTGGTTAAGTGTGCAGTTTGAAGTGTTCATGTCATGTTAGCACTGGTGCCTCACAGCTGTGCTGATCTGGCTGGGGTTCCTGGCCTTTGCCTGCAGCCTGTGTGGGTCTGACACATTCTCTGGGTATTTTCATTCCCTTCTGTGTTCCACAGATGTGTGTTAAGGTGATTGGAGTCTTTAAATTGGCCTGGTGTCTGTGTGTGTGAGTGTGTGTGTGTGTGTGTGTGTGTGTGTGTGTGTGAGTGAGTGCATGCACTGTGACGAATTACATCCTGTCCAGGGTTGGTTTGTGCCTTATAGCTTTGTACCCTCTGCTGATGGAAAAGGCTCTGTGACCCAGAACTAGAGTGAGTTCTTCAGAAGATGAATGGAATAACTGTTCATATTCATATAATACTGATGTTATGGGGTTATGCTTTTGCTTAAATGGATTCTCTTGCTAAAATAAAGTTTTTTTCGGGAAAATTTCATTTGACTCTTTGGTTTCGTTTGTTTTCATTTTAAAACATAAGACATTATGTTGGTGAATGTACTCATAATGTAAAGTCTATTTACACAGTGTACTGTAAATAAGGTCGTTGTGGATCCTAAAATGCAGTATTAAGGTAATCTCTTAATTTGCTGATGAGTCAGGAGTTGGTAAGCAGGATCAAATGAATTTGTAGGACAACATGTTTTAGGACTGTTTGTTGGGTCAAAATCATGCAAACATCGGTAATGTAAACAACTTGAATAAAAGGGTTAAGACATAAGACAGGTTTAGCTGCATACAATAAAGTAACTATAATGATATTTTGATGTATTTAAACCTAACTAAGTGGTCACTCCATACTGCATGAAGGAGGTCCATTCCAGATCACATTCTATGTTTGCGTTTGTTGAATGATCAAGATTTTCTTCATTAAAAGAGGTCTGTGGTTCTGCTACATAGTTTAACACAGTTTAGCACAGATTCATTGATTAATCCATCTCTGACATGTTTGAGTCAATACTGTTAACACAGTACTGTTAACACCATGACTAAATCACAAAACCAAAGTTTATTTTGTTTCTTTTTTTAAATGACAAAACTTCTGTGAGTATTGTGCATTTTGATTAATATCATTTTATTACGGTTTTATAAATCTTTTGATTCCAAATTTTAAGAAAATTCTTAATTAAATTGTGCCTAGGTTAACATCAACAGAAGTACAAATATAAAGCAAACATTCGACAAAGTGAGATTTAATGACATATTATTCAAAATAGTCACTAAAACAGGCAAGACATGTTCAACAAGTATCAATACATTAGTAGCACTGAGAAAATGCTTTCCTCCATCAAAGTCCCATCCGAAAATAATTTGTTTCACTGTATTGCAAACGCTTACATTGAGTTCATGCAGCATTCAGATGCTAATCATATTTATGCTTAGAAAAATAAATATCCTATGTCATGATAAATTACACTGAATGAAACTAAACGGACTTAGACACACTACTGTATGGATATGCATCATCTCAAAGCTTTGGTCTTGTCTAAGTATTCTGATTAGAATTCCTATCTTCACAGCAGCCTGTATTGGTGGATACATATAAATAAAACGACCAATGGCTCTACCTAGATCTCATTCAAATGTTACAATTGGATCCAGAGGTAATTGAAATACATAATTTCTCCTTTATCACCAATAGAGTGCAGAATAAACGGAATACTGTTACGGTGAACCGCCGTTTTACAGAAATTAGTTCACTCATCTTTGTTTCAGGCGATCGCTCATCTGAACGCCTAAGGAAATGTGGTTTAAGCGGAGCTTTTATTATGTATGGCTCACACATAGGCTGTGGCTTAAACTGCAGCGTCAGCTGTGTTCGCAGAGAAAGAGCAGAGCGCACTGAGCTTGCTCTGTTTGTGAGGCTTAGAACAGGACCCAAGAGTCTCATTGGAATGTTTGGCTCCTCCCCAGGCCTGATTAGCCGACGCCTAGCCTGCTGGGATCATGAATAATAAAGTCGAGAGATAAAAAGCAATTCAAAAAGATCCAGCATCATGTGGCTGACCAGAGTTTAGTTCCACTCGCCTGCTAAACAGTGTTTCCATTTTGATATTACAGTGAGAATTTCAAATATTAAATACTCTGTTCGTTTATGTAAATGGATGTTGTGTATTATTCTTTTTGTTTGCCCTGCATCACATAGAGAAAAGGCACTTTCTCAGTTCGGCCTGCTGTGAAAGAGCGAAACTTTCTCACGGTTTGCTCAGAAAGCATGACTGCATTACAAAGTAGATCTGGACAGGGAATGGCTGAGTGTGTGTATGTGAGTGTATAGATGAGGACTTGTGTGAATGTTGAGTTTCCTACCATTCAAGATACTAACAAAAAGCTCTGTTAACATCCACAATCACTCAGTGAACGGCAAGCCACAATTTATAGGACACCCCAGGGATGATCCTCTAATTCCTAAACTTTATTTATTCGACACCACAGGGATTATCCTCTAATTCATAAACTTTGAATAAACCTTACTGCACTCCTCCTGAGCAACACTATCATGTGCAAGAGAGGAATTTTCTCATGAAACACTTCAGAGCTGACAGCTACACGTCTTTACTCATTCTGGTCAAATTTAAAAGTTTTAGGTTTCTAATTCCCAAGATCTCTAATTTCTAAGACCTTAAGCAAAAATATAACTTCCATTGTGAAGACACCCTCATTAGTGAAAAAGAAGCTAATTCACAGCCATCGTCATCTTAGTAAACATTAAGTACACATGCAATTAAAGTTACTTTCATAATAAAATATTATTGTTGTGCAATGTTTTTAATATAAACAATTAATCAATATTAAACTTCCTAATTTGTAGTTGAAATATACTGAATGGATTTCTTTCTACCACACAAGGGTTTTCACACCCTCTCCACCAGTGTCCAGGTAAAGTCCTACAGGTAAAAAACAAAGGTAAAAACACTACAGTACAAATATGGAAACATTTTTGCTATATAAACAATAAATAACTTGCAATGGTTTTCTTTGGCGGGAGGCTTTGATCAACACGCCCTGTGAGTCAAGATTTTCATGTCACCTCCCCTAAGATCTCATCTCAGCTTCTGAGGCGCCTGTCGTTCAAAACTGCGCTCCATCCATGCGGCAGAAGCTCTGGAGCCTCCTATTGCCATCTGAGCCAAAGAGAAAAGACAGTGTTCCTGTACAGGCGCATGCACCGCTCACAGAATGTTCCTGAATGTGCACCACTATATCATCTTTCTGAACGTGGTATGGATTAATGTTCGTGAATGATTTTCTCTCTGAATTGGGACTTGGTCATTTCATGTGCTCTTTGGCCATAATTGAGTGCTGACTTCACAGCAGCTTCCACAGGCGAGGCTTCCTGTGCCCTGAGGCACATGGGTAGGAGCAGCATCAGCTCAGGCATGTGGGGGGGTGGGGGGGGTACAAAGGCCCGTCTGTATGCAGCCCCATCTCTGTCAGCCAGCAGCAAAGCCCTGGAGCAGATGCGAGGTTTCCGGATGTAGTAGGAGCAGGCCCAAAGCGGGGCTGGAGGGGGGCTGGAGGGGGGCTGGAGCAGGGGCCAGAACGAGACCAGAGGGGGGCCAGAGCGAGACCAGAGGGAGGCCAGAGCAGGGGCCAGACTAGGAGCCAAACTGGGACCAGAGCAGGGGCCAGAGTGTGACCAGAGGGGGGCCAGAGCAGGGGCCAGAGGGGGGCCAGAGCAGGGGCCAGAGGGAGGGGTCGGAGCAGGGCTGGAGCAGAACTTCCCAAGCTTCCCTTGCCATTGTTCATGCACATTAGGAAGGTGCCCCCTCACTCCAGGATGTCTGTCTCGAAGGGCACGAGGTGGTAGTAGGAGAGGTTGGTGACATAGGCCTCTGGATCATCATCACTGAGGTCCTGTTCAACACACACACACTCTTTCCCGTCGTCCTCATACCTGTATGAGTTAATTATTAAGACAAAAGTATTTATATGAGTAATTATATACAGCAACATCAAACCGTGATCATTCTTTTTCTTACTATCTATGCTAAAAGAAAGTTTCCTTTCTTTGGCTTGAAAACTGAGTAAAATCGCTCAGTGGCTGTCTAGTCTGGTAAATGTTCAGACCTATTTAGTGCTTATTTATGGCCTGAAACTGGGTTTGACCAATTTTCACATGGAAGCTTGTAATAACTTAAGACTTCAGCACACCTTCCTGTCCACTTTAGAAACTGCCAGAAGGGTCATGCTGACAGCTGAGTGTCTATGGTGTACTGATACATACTCAAAGAATGAAAAAATTAAGTGTTTCTGGTGCTTAAACTGCACAATTTATGATAGCCTACTCAAGTCTCCTTCAGGCCCTGCCACACATAAAATCCTGACTGTGGCCATTTTAGGCCGTGATTAGCTGACAGACTTATATAACCGTATCATAGTTTTGTGGAGATGGAATAATTCTTATAAAATTAAAAACTTAAGGGGCTTAAGTTACTGTATGAGGTTAGAAATGTGCTCATTCATTCAGTTAGAAAAACAACATGACTCAGTGGCTGCCATGGCTCTTAAACAACACATTCTTCCCCTTTTCTGAGTATGATGCAATTGTGCGTGTGTGTGTGTGTGTGTGTTTGTAAAATGTCATCAGTATAGGGGTCCCGGAGGGTGGGGTCTCAAGTTTCATTCCTGAGTTTCCTCCTCACACCCAAGGAAGGAAATCTTGCAGCTACTTCCTGTGTGGGATGAACCTTTGCTTTCAAGGAATGTTATACTTGCATGGCCAAAAATGACAGGGGTCAGTATCTTTCCTCATATTTATAGTCAGTATCTTGGTCTGCGGTCAAGTGCAGCCAAAATTTAAACTAGATTATATGAAAGAGATGCCAAATGAATAATGGGAGTTGTAGTATATGAAAGTGAAAGGGGACACTCACGAGTGTTGGGCTGAGTCTGTAGAAGAGGGTCTTTCCTTGTCTTGTGGAACATTGTCATCAAATACTATAGTCTCTGTGTTCGCCAGACAGAACCCATTAGACCTCATAATTTCTGTAAAACAACAAATGCAACAAATGTAATGCCCTTAACAGTAATGTCCATAATTTATTAGATACCTTTCTGCCTTTTTTCTGACTATTGCTGAGCAACTCTCCCTGAATAATCGTTTCAGGGGATCTATATTATCTCAGGGAATAATTCAGAATCAGACCTTTCATGAATTTATAAAGGTCATGAACATTTAACAAGACTTTTACAACAAAGGCTGTAGAAAGTCCAATTTTACTTGAGTGTCAGGGCTGGTGGTGTGAAGACTCTGGATTTAAAAATTGCTTCACTCAGAATACAAATAGTTAATCACGAACCAACGGCTAGACGCCCAGAAATCTAGCCGTAAATCAGATCCTGCTTAAAGCTGCAGGCTTCATATACCTGAAATCTTGACTGGGCTCTGAAAACATGGTTGTATCTTGTGGATGTTGTCATTTCTCAGCACTTGATCTAGTGGTGAACGTTCAAAGAACGTTAAGACAACCTCAGACCTGGAAAACTGAAGAAACAGTGTAATATTAGCAAGACCTGAAGACATTCTTAGGTCGTCCCTCCGTATTTCCAGAACCAGTTCACTCCCTTCCTCTTCATATTAAACAACATCTTTTAAAAAAAATGCTGTCACCCAAGAGCAGCTCCAAATGACGATGTACTTTGGTGGTACAGAGGTTTCTGCCTAGGCCAGATTATTCATGTTACACTCCACAGAAATGGCAATTACAGCGTTTGGCTGATGCTTTTATCCAAAGTGACATGATACATCTTGAACACTTAAAGATGAAGGGAAGTGCTCAAAGAGCCACAAGTGGCAATTTGACAGAAGAGGGACATGAGCCAGCAGACTTCTGATTACTAATCAAGTGCCTTTAACCAATGAGATACCACAGCACAAAGCTAGCATCTGTGCTGAGGAGACACTCACTTTCAAAGGCATGTTGATGGTGTTCTTCAGCAGCTTCTCCACCTCATTCAGCTTCACCTCAATGTCCTTCGCTTCTTTGATCTTCACGAGGCCTGTGGTCACGGAAACGAATAACAGAATCATGTGACTACTGATAGCAGCCAGAGACACAAAAAACAACCATATCAGTCCTCAATCAGGGTGCGTTTTTTTTTTTTGTAATGATTAAAAACTTATCAAAAGCTTTTTTCATCCAATGCTTTAGTGTTAAACCATGTTATGACATAACACATATGAATAGTAGTATCATATTAGAATAACAGATGTCGTGAATTGTTTCAGAAATTACACAGTCTAGACAAATGTCATAGCCTGCGGTTCACATACAGAAAGAGAAAATATCAACCATGCTTTTATATTTGGTTAATTTACCCATATCAGCAGAAAAACCCTTACAAATATCTGTGACATTTTCACACATAAGGTCATCTTATCTGAGAAACTTGCACAAAGGTGACCAGGGAGGCCCAGGCATCCTCTGGAGGCTCCATAAAGTCGAGCACAAACATTAGTCAGAGGCTCACAGCCAACTGAAGCCACTAACCTTTACGCTCAAATAATGCCAAATGCTTTCTTCGCTCCACTTACAACAATGTGGAGAAAAATGAGATTTTTTTTCATCTGGAGCTCTATAAATCAAATATGGATCTAAATCCAAAGTGTTTATAAATCGATAAATGACTATAAATCAACTGTGTGAAGAAACTAACCAGACTGAGGAGGAATGTGTTTAAGCTTAGCCAGGACTTGAAGCCCAAATACATGTTATTAACCTTAATTCTTAACTCCTCTGTACAATTAATAAGGAGTATGTTTACTGACTGAGGAGCACAAGTGAAGAGAAAAAGGACAGGCAAGATTCCAGAGGAAGCATTTTAATATCATATCAGTTGTTTGAACAGTTGTACAAAAAAAAAATAAACTCAAAGTTAATGGATACCATTAGTCCCAAACTAGTAGTAGTATTTTTCAACAGACCCCAAAGTGGGAAAGCTGAGAAACCGATGGACATTTCCATGTGTCAAACAACAAGCCAGACACACTGAGAAGTGTGGAGGGGTGGGGATTGGTCGGATTGGTCTGAGGTCCTACTGCAGCCTATTCACATGCTATCCGTGTCAAACCAGTCCTCCCAGACACCCTTCACGCTTTTGATCATGGCAGTGAGGATGGACCACAGTGAGCAGGTTTGATTCAATCACCATTACTACCACAGAGATCTCACTGCAGCCACCCCACATCCAGCACACAGTGTCAGAGTGCACCAGGGCTGGATATGATGTAACAGCTATTCAGTACTGCTGACCCAAGCTGTTGACAACAGTCCCAGAGCAGTAAAGTAGGATTAGCTGCTTAAATCACCACTTGTTCTTGGGGCCTCGTTCACTCCTGCCTATATTGCACTATATATTTTACAGCTCCCAAGTTCAAGATTTTTCAAGAATGCAATATTGTTGCTATAGAAGGGAAACAAAGCTTCGGTTAGCTGACAGACAATGTCTACCTAGGGTATTATCTCTGGCTCTCATCATGGAGAAAGACTGTTGTAAATTTGCCAACAAATGTTTGAGATCGTAATAAAACATATGAAGTAAAAAGAGGGGCCTCTTCCGCAGGGAGCTTCTTGATCCAGATCACTACACACGTCTCTTCGGGCACACCTGATTCACTTCAGTTACTGAGCCATTTGTAAACTGAATCACATGTGAAAGAGAAGATGTGAATACCAGCGCGTTAAAGTTACACAAAGCAGATGAGCACTTGTTGCGATGCAAAGCAGAAAGTGTGATTGGTTTGGACACAGATCACAGCAGAGTGGGACAGGAACCGTCTCCGACGGTGACACACAGAGACTAGGACAGCGGTACCTTGTTGGGATTACAACTATGGTAATGCTGCAGAGCTGTAAGGAGGATGGTAGCTTATAGACGTAAAGACGACAACAGACATTCAAACTAGAACGTTGTGTTTGGTGATCCTCGCAGATGTCCCTTGCTGTTTTTTTCTGACAGGACATCTCATGGAAACGATGATTTCCTGTGTCTCCTTCCTGTGGGCTTATGGCTTTCCTGAAGGCAATCTGGTGACCATGTTTGTGTGTTTAAAGGTGAAATTAAGATACTATACATAAATACACTTCCTTTCAAAAACTCAAAAATGATAAGGGTGCACACTGGGAAGGCAACTCAAATTCTATTTGCTCTTAACAGCTTTCAGCTGCTCAACAAAAAAAGTCCCTGTTCACAAGCTTTGCTTGCAGCTGTTTTCAAAGAACCATATATGGTGAAAATAGTTTTTAATCAATAAGAGCAACAAAAAGTTCTCATTCAGTGGTGATTCAGTCTCCAGGCTATTCATATAAAAGGTGTTTAATAGAACTACTACATTATGTATTATGTATATTATATATTAGTGTAGTTGGTCTAATGAAACTTTCACAAGCAGCAGGCAAATGACTATACAAAAACTGCCTCGATAGGCTGTAAGTTAAGGTACCAGTAGCTGATACCTTACCAGTAGCTGGAAACCACTGCTTCACAGTGCAGCTAATGTACTGTCTTAAAGAAAAATATAAAATGTTGTCTGGTCATTCTGGTTATGCTGTGGTAACTGTACCCTGAAGCTAGTGATCTACAAGCATTGTACATTCTGGTCATGCTGTGGTAACTGTACCCTGAAGCTAGTGATCTACAAGCATTGTATAGTGCACATGCTGAGCTAGGAAAAGCCAATCCCTGTTTACTCTGCTCTAAGCCATGACTAATGGAAACAGGCCTCCTAAACATAACTAAGTGATGATCTAAGTTGCCATTTTTACAACGACAAAGCACTCGATTTAGTAAGCTAAGATGAGAAGACCTGGAATCTTAACTTCAGACAGAGCTCTATAAGTGAGAATCAATGACCAGTGGCAGAAAGGAATCTAAAGGTCTAAAGGTTTCTGTTTTGTTTACTGGAGTGTTGACTCACCCCTCAAATGAGCAGTTATGTGTGCATAGTCAGTGTAGGTAATCAGTCCCCTGTCACCTGACCCAGGATATCCACTTTGCCCTGGATGGGAAATGCCAAGACCCATAAACAGGATCCTCCATCAAATGCAACCCCAAAACAGTAAACATGGAAGTCTCTTAGTAAACGCATAAGCATGAACCACCCTCTGGCCCTCTTGTTGCTGTGGTAACGCTAAGAGACTAAACAAGCACTTGGCCTTTAGAGTGTACAAGAGAAGCAAAAGCCACTGAGGTAATTTTAGAGTTCTAACACCCCAGCACCAGCTTCCATCTCAATGCCAATTAGAGGAGTGTAATCTAAATATTGAACTTTGAAGGAAATTAAAGGCAGGGCTGGTTATATCTGCAGACTTTAATACATCACAAGCAAAGTGTCACACGTGCAGGACAAGGCACGCGAGCCAGTGTATCATCTGCTCTGGAGATAAACACATCGCATCCACACCAGAGAGGCACATGACGAATGCCAAGAAAGATATAGAAATAAAAGAGGGAACATGAATAAGGAAAGAAGGAGCAGTTTCTCTCTAGCTTCCGAACACGAAAGACGAAGGTCTAGCATTTCTCGATGCTAATGCAGAAAAGCTGTTTGGAGCAGATTTTCCAAAACACACACTGCCTCAGCACACAAAGACGATGGAGAGGAGCATCAGTGGGGATAAGGTTTGTTTACAGAGGTGCCACAAGCTATGCCTGACGTCAACACTGAGGGCCACACCAAGCTCCAGTCCGCTAACCTCAGTGTTTTGTGTGGGGGTGACCTGTTGCTTGGTGATGCCAGTCTGAAGCTCCAAGGATCATTTGGGAACAGACACCACCCTACAGGAAAAATAAGCTGTGCTATCAAGCTGTGGAAATTAGCAAGTGTTTGCTAGTATCAAAATAATGAAACACACCTTCTATAAAATGGACATAAAAGTTCCTAATGTGTAGCAGTTGTAGCAAATCTTTTTTTTAAACAACTCAAAAATAACTGCTGTTTCTTCAGCATCTTTCTATGTCATTGAAAATTTGACACCTGATTTCTATGTCAGGTGAA
This sequence comes from Tenebrosternarchus preto, assembly GCA_025802075.1. Classification (NCBI taxonomy): domain Eukaryota; kingdom Metazoa; phylum Chordata; class Actinopteri; order Gymnotiformes; family Apteronotidae; genus Tenebrosternarchus; species Tenebrosternarchus preto. The sequence goes on along the minus strand of JAOYMR010000027.1, from coordinate 5,330,382 downwards.
TAATAACAGTAGAATAATAAATGGCTATAGGTTATAATATCGAAAGTTAAAGATCTAGTTTAACCCATTTTAACTAATAAGGAATTGTTAGCTAACTGAAGGTTTAAAGAAGGCCTCCAGGACTCGAGGAAAAATCTTGCAGGACAATGTGGTTACAGTGCCATGCAACAGAGGGAGACAATCCGTGTTTCCTTGTCCCAAACATTTGGGATCAATTCCGTGTCACAGTATCGGGAAAACTTTATATTGAGGTGGTTTTGGGTAAGACAGCGGTTCCATACAATAAAAAAAAAACAAGAAACCTAGTCAGGGGTGGTAAACCGAATTTCTATCCGGTGCTACTTTAGCCCAGGCCTCGTTTTTGGAAAGTTGCACAACTATTCTACCTGGCTTCTATGATTAATTAAATCCTGAAATTCCAGCGGCAGATTCTACGGACCTAATCCAAATCCAAATTTCTTTAAGCAGCTCTCTGAAAATCAACGATGCGACAAGTATAAGGATTATAGGTCTTGGAATTGTTTATAATTTCATGACAAGACAAATCAACCGTCCAAAGGACAGTAGGCTACTTGATAGGTCTGGTTTCTATGTTACGGTGCACAGCTCTGTGAATTATTAAGCAAACTCCTTGAATCTGGGTCCACAACATAAACATGTTTGTCACATCTTTCATTCTAATAAGATAAAGCCCATTTTGGGTCGAAGCGGGTTAAAAGGAAATATTGTTTAGATTACGCGAATAATAAACAGAATTATGATCCAGTAGCATAACATGCATAGCCAACAAAGTGTCCACTACATAGGCTACTTATACAAAGTTTGTACCAACCTTCTATAAAAGGTGATTTCGACAAATATCGTCTGTCTTCCGGAAAACATTCTAGGAGTCTTTTAAAAAGTCGTCCCAAATCCGAATAACTTCGGTGTAAATACAGAACGTTTCTGTCCGACCATTCGGTCCTTAATTCAAAGAAGTCCTCTTCCTCTCCTCGCTGACTTATAATCAGCCTTCGAATACCGTTAACCCAACAGTCCTTCACGAACATGTTGACTAGAGACGTTCCCTCAAAAATCGCTGATGCCATCCCGAAGTCGTCAGTCCAGCATTCTGCGAAGTACCGCAACTCTGCTTTGAGTTCAAAACGCAGTTTAGCTCAATGCAATAAACGCCGCCGTCTCGAGTCAGAAGCTCCTGTGATCGCGGACCGAATAAATCCGAACAAAGTTAACGAATGTAGAAGTGTTCGCTAGAGGAGACGTATGACAGATTGGTAGATTAGGTTTGGCGCAGACGCAACTCAAAACGTGGCATAAACACATCGTAATACCTTAAAAAGAAATCTGACTAGAACTATTTTGGCCTCGTCCATAAATTAAAACACTTTAGACGATCTTCTACTAAAATACGACATTCGTTTCTTCCTGCATCCTTCAAGAATCACTAACATTTATAGGATCACACTCCATACTAGAGCCATATCCCGCTGTCACTCCCTCTCAATCGATTATGCATGACAAGCCCGGAGGGCTTAGTGTCTGTCGTACTATACAACGCTGTCTACTTTGAATTCAAGAGCATACGCAGCGGCTGATTAATCAGATTTTAAAAAATCACCCTTTTCAGTTTCCTGTGTTCTGAGAAGTTGACTTCTCTTCTCTCCTCCCCTCTCATCTACCACCTCCCTCTTCGTCCCGTTAACACTCACGGAGTGTTATACAAGGAATGTGGAAGCCCCCGAAGAAACGAGCAGTTCTCTGTGCCTAAGAGGATCTTTAAACTGTCTACAAACTCGCATTTGGTATACGCGGTCGCCACGTCACGCGTTCCTGTTGTGTTCACTTACAAAGGTGTAATATTTGTTTATTACCCGGTTAAATGTCGCTTTAAAAATGAAAATACTAGATGCCGCCTTTCAGTGGAGTTTCACTTCGTCTCTATTACTCTATATGCTTACTCTACAAACCTTACAATGGTGTCTTAGACAAATCTTACCATAGTGTTCCTATGGTCTAACAGAGCCACGCTTTGAGAGGCGGAGAACGCGCAGTAGGGAGCGCCCTTCAGAGGTTGCCGGGAACCGAACATACAGCTTTTACTATCAGCCTATAACACTGCATCTGAAATTCAGTGCTTATTACATACTATAGCGTCAATGAAAATAGCTTTCACAGACTGACAGAATGAAGATCAAGTTTAGTGTGCTTTAGGCTACATATAACAATGTTAAGATGAAAAGGCCAAGAAAAGTGATATGTTCTCTTGAACCACATTTTTCAGTGAAATGGGAACATTTCCAAACAGGTACAGTTAATAGAATTAAAATGTCATAAAAAGTCATCATTGTAAAGCATGTAGTATTTTTAATCTATATGATTACTACTCATTACAGTTCTCACCAGTAAAGCTGCTTCTGAATACATTTGGAAAGTAGCCTTCTAGAGACTTAAAAATTAACAGTGAACAGTGAAGCTTCACAGAGATGATCTTGTCATTCTGATGTGTGAGGGATGTTCATCAGAGACTTCCTACCAGTCCTTCCTACTTAATCACAGAGGATTTCTTATATAAGTATTATTACTCCTCAAAAAGATTTCTGGAAGCAGGAGGCAAAACCCATTAGATCATGCTAGACCAGATACTGCCAGCTGCTCTATTACTGTGTTGATAATAAAAAAAAAAAGTATCGAATTAACATAAGGCTTCTTAGTGTACGCAAGAATTCAGGGTCGTTAAACCTGCTCCAGCAGACCTGGTTTTATGCCTCTCTATGTACCTTAGTGTCTGCACTTTATATATAATAAGGCACAATTTGAGGGTTTTTAACTTATTAGTTAATTTAAAGGCATATTAAGAGGTATATTTGAGCAAGGAAATCTCCTGCAACTACGATGTCATACACTCTGCGGCCAAAGCAGGAACTAGAGCGGCGAAGGACCTGTCTGCAGACACAGAGAGAAAACCCACAACATAAACAAGAAAACACCCAACGTATTCCTGGACTAACTTTCCGTGTCCAGCTGTGCCAGGCAGGTGTGCGTTGTCTTAAAGAACGTTCTCCAGGTTTAGGATAACAATGGTGCCCATGGTCCTGACGCATACAGAGGCAGAAAAATGGGTCTGCTGGAGTAGATTTAATGACCCTGAATGCGTGCTGAGACATAAAGCTGTATGCCTGATGGGATTCTCTTTCAGCCAAACCTAGTGAGGCATTATGCAACATATGGAGGCTTTACACCCAAGTGATCCATGATGATTGTTGTCCCATATTTCTTGTTTTATGTGGAAGATACACAAGGAGTTAAAGTGAATGATGAGTAAGACTGGCCTCGAGGCCACACAGGCTTTAGGGGTATCAAATAAACACTGTATCATGTTTAAAGATGTGCAAAAAGTTTTTTGTCCACTGTTAGAGAAGTGACATCATTATTAAAGAACTGACTAATTTTTTTGAATTACTTGTAAACCAGAGCAGCAGCTGCCTCAACCTGGAAGTCGTTAAACAGGTTTGTGTGGTGAAGAAAAAAGATCGACATTGTAGAATCTGTTCAAAAAAGACAACTAGCAGATGGCGGTGTTTTTACTGCAGATATGCTAACAGTGTTCAAAACTTGTCTACAGCAACTATAAAAAACCTAACAAATGTGCTGAAATTCTCCTGAATGGGGATTTAAGCAAAAGCTTGCATTAATATAAATCATTACTAATGTGTCCACAAGAGTGTGTCAGGATAAGTGGTTGCTACAAGGAAGTTCGACCACCAAACCTGCCTGTGATCAAACACATTCTGTATCATGTGGCATCCAGGCACAAAGAGGACAAAGAAAGTGGTTCCTTAAGGGCAAATGAATGATTAGGACTGAAATTACTTGCTACTTGAAAGGCAAACCTTCTCCAAAGTAGACTGTGGTATCGTGACCTCTCTAAGCAAGGCCATGTTGAGTTTTGGAAAGTTCTACATCAACAACCTCATCTATGAGGAGGATATCTATATGCGTATCTACAAACAAACCCCGGTTCAGGATTATATAGTGGTTTTGAGCAGATCCCAAACCAAACACAGAAAGCATAGAATTATAATATCATAGAAAACAAAGACATTCTCATGGTCATTTGTAGCAGAGGTACAATAAAATTAAACATTGTAGACAGAATGCAAACTTATTGTTTTAAAACTTAAAGACTATCCTCAATATAATCCCAACTGATGCAGCAGTGCTGTTGAATACAGGTTGTGTTAACAACCTGCTGGCACTAACAGAACATCTTAGACATAAATCCTACATGGGCATAAACTGAGATGATTAAATTCACATTTTTTCCCCATCATAAGTTAATCTGAACTAAACCACTCTCGTACTTTCAAAAGTGATTTAGTTAAGGTTCAGCGCGGAGGGAGTGATAAATTACACATGACAAATGGCAGGCCACCTCAAACCCTCAGTTCATGCTCTAGTTTGATAAATGTCACACAGGAGTGTGTTAAAGGTACACTCATCACCATAATGAAGAGAAGCCACAGTCTGGTTATGATGTGGTGCAGACACACACACACACACACACTAACACACACATCTATATAAACAGCCATTACACTGCCGCGAGCAGCCTGTCCCAGACAGTCCATTCATGGTCAGCTGTTATGACTCATGGGTGCTGATGACCAATAGACCCACAGTATCAGTGTGGGTGTTGTTTTCTTATATGCTGTCAGTATGGGTCCTGACACATCCAAAGATAACTGAGACAGTGTCACATGTTATATTTTAAATCTCAGCATGAATCGAGGAAGCATTTGTGGCCAGCCCCCTCCAGACGCCTGTGATCTGTCTGGAGAAGAAACACTGACCACAAAAGAAACTACAGACTCAGCCAACTGGAGGGTAAACTCTCTGACTTTTGTTTTCCATATTACACAGGGTCACAACTTCAAGAAACAAAAGAAAGTAAAAAAAACAACTTTTCTTTTAAACTCTATGGTTTTGTGGCTCCTTGAGACAACCATATAAACACAAATAATAACAAAAACTTGACAAATTCTTAATAACTGAACAAATGCCACTCATTACTTTAAAACTGCATACAAACTGTACAGATGTACCACTTAATAAATCTATGATTATTAATAAATCTATGAATGTTAATAAATAGGTGTGGAATGTGGCAAGGTTGCAAGAGAAGCTGTCTTTGCACTGATCAGACTTACTATATCAGGTTACTTCCTGTTCCACTGTAGTGAGGTGCCATGCTTGCGTGAAGTGGTTGAACGGCACTTGGGTGAACGACAACAGCAAGTCCGGGCTAATTTTAAAAGAGTCATCCAGACTTCCATACCATTTGGATCTCAAAGGCGACAGAAGTTCATTAATGAGATCGATAACTCAGTGTGTCCACTCGCACATGAGCTTTTAATTGCTCTTTTCTGGGCGAAGACACTCAAATGGGCTTAAGATAGCAAATAGAATTAGCAAATTGGAATTAAAAGCAGCAATAGAACATTTACCTAAAATGTTAAATATTAAAATGTTTTGATTGAAGTGAAATTAATTCAAAATTTAGCCTTTCCGTGACACAAATTAGTTTCATTAATGCTAGCTGATTCTCTGAGGTACAAGGACCTTCATTAATGCTAGCTGATTCTCAGGAAACAGTTCGTGATCTCTCCTGTGTTAGCCTGTGAGCAGCAGCATGGCTCGATACTGCACAGGAGCATCTTTAACAGAGACAAAGGGAGTCTGCTTCAAAAGAGTTAAGGCGGCTTTATGACTCATGTAAAACTGCACACAGACTCGTCTGGTTAGGAGAGAGAGAGAATACTGCAGGCCACTGATTCCTCACCTATTAAAATAAAGGCGGGATCAGGGAGGAGAGAAAGCAGTAGGCATGAAGGAATAAAATGTGTGTGTGTGTGTCTGAGAGAGAGAGAGAGAGGGGGGGGGGGAGGATATGAGATCCTTCACTTCTTTGTCCTTATCCCTTTAACCAAAGCTGACATTCCTGATCATTTTTTAATTGCGTTGCAATCATCTAAGTCAGAGACCTTGTTTTCCATTTTAACATCACCATCTCCACATTCCCTTGTCCAATAATTGGTCCTACAGCCCAGCATCTCCCAGCGTCTCAGAGAGCGGGAGTGGGTCCAGTCAGCTGAGCCCGCTGAGTAGATGCTCCAGTGCTTGGCATCTCATCCCAGTGCCATCTTCTCCTCCAACTGTGAACATGGCCAAACGGATTCTGATGGAGTCTGGCTATGAAATGCAGATGTGTCTTGGAGGTCTGGGTTGCTGACAAAAGTGTCAGCGAGGATCTGTGGCGATTTTTCATCTGTCAGTCTGCCTCGGCCTCTGCTCCTGATATGAAGCAAGGACTTTCTGTAATCCTGTCACAAAGGATGGGCATCAGTGTCCCTCTCAGAACACATGTAGTCCTGTATTACATATTCCTAACAAGGCTGTTCTTCCACTTTCATGCCACTGAAGTTTTTTTATTCAAACAAGTGCTGTTTGAATCTCGCACTGCGGCCTTTTCCTCCATTGTACCCATGGAGGACATAAATCTCGCCCAGGACAAGGCTGCACGCTTAAAAAGGGCCCTCTCTCTCCCCGGTCCCACTCGGCATCTTCCATCTCCTCCACTCTGCCCTTCGCCCTCCCAGAGTGCCATAAACCCTTGTTCTCACAAGGGCGAAGTAAAAGAAAGACCAGACAAAGCAAAGCGAGCATCTGTCAGGGTACAAAGGACATCTGCGGCCTTCTGCACACGCGCTCGGGAAGGTTTCACGACGCAGGCGTTCATGAGCGTCACCAGGGGTGGGGGAATCGAGAGAGCGAGACAGCCCGTAACTCTGAGCCTCTCCTTCCCCTGCGTACTCTCGCACAAAGCCTGGCGAAGAGAAACGGAGGCAACAGTGGAGAATCAATGAGGGCAGAAGGACCACAGTGGTTTAACAGGCTGTAATGGACTGTGGTGGGCCGTTAGAAGCAGCTGGGTTCCATGTTTACAGCCCTGCCATTCCTGTGTCTGAAGACTGGGAGACACTAGGAGAATAGCTGCCTGACAGAGCCTAGGCCCAGCAGGCAAGTCTGAGCTGGCGGTGCACCTGAGACCAGCTGGCTGGAGCACAGAGCAGAGCCATAAAACAAGTTAATGCACACAGACAAATGCAGAACTGCCTGTAACAGCACAGCCACGGCACAATGGTTTATTGGTAGGGCCTAAGTCAGTGGCTATCAGTCCCAA
>JAOYMR010000027.1:5306401-5316609 GCA_025802075.1 Tenebrosternarchus preto | reverse complement strand
CCAGCCCTCCACCTGTGGATCTCCAGCCCTCCACCTGTGGATCTCCAGCCCTCAAAACCCCAACTCCACCCAATGCAGCCAACCCTAGTCTTCAAGAGACCTCGGTTAAGCGGATTAAGCAAGTTCGTTTCAGACTGGAGCCGAAACTCTCACAGGGCAGGAGAGCTCTGGGAGGAGGGAAGGCGTGACCACTGCACTTCCAGTGGAAGGTCGAAGGGAAACATTAAAGAAAAGGGGGAAGAAAAAATAATAATAACAATTATAATAAAAAAAAGGTCAGAGGTCAGATCTTCTCCTGGATGAAGGGGTGCTGTAGGGCCTGGTTGATGCTGACGCGCTTGGCTGGGTCCAGCATTAAAGTGCCATCCAGCAGATCCTTCAGCTGCATCACCTTCTTCCTCTGCTCCTCCGGCAGGCGCTGGCCGCCAATCATCTCCGCCAGCAGGTCTTTAGTGGGGTTAATGGTGCTCATCACCGTCACTTTCTCCTGAAGTGCAGGACAGAGATGGAGTTAGAGAGCAAGGAGTGTAGAGTGATGGTGTAAAAGAAGTATTTGACATAATAGTTGTACAACTTTTAGTTGTAATCATTATGACCAGTAAACATGAAATGCACAAAATCCACATTTTGACTGTTAATAAAGTTTGATTATGAACTTTCATCTAATGACAATTTGGTGAATTTTAACCAACCCTCTCAGTCACTTTGTCCACTTCTATATACAGAAAATTCAAGTTCTGGTCGAAATGTTGATCTTTGAACAACCCTTTCCGGATCATCTGAAGACAGAAATGGAAAGAAAACCCAATATAAAAGTGCAAAGCATTATATACCACAGAAATATTATAACTGTGTTGCCAAAATGAATGCAAATTAAAAAAAAAAACGACCACAAGGTTCTGTGTTTCATAGTCAGACCTTGTTGGGCATCTTGCCCTTGAGATCCATAGCCAGTTTGAGCATGTGGTTGTTGGAGGAACCAGGGAACAAGATCTTCCCTGTGTAGAGCTCATAGAGGGTGCAGCCAACCGACCACATATCGATCCCATAGTCATACAGCTTCCCAATAACTGAGGGACGGAAAGCGGGAGGTTTTTTCTATAGACATTTCTAATGTAAATCTCAATATTTCTCACATGAATCCTGAATTAAAACGTAGAAAATATGAGGTACTAAACTTTGATGATGATGATTAGTTTTATAGGTGTAAATATTTTATATTGAACTTTCATATTAAAGTAAATCCAATCAAGGTGTTCTGGACCACTTGGCAATAGAGGAAAGAAGGTGGAGGTGATCTTACTGATCTCAGGAGCTCTGTAGAACCTGCTGACCAGGTACGGCGTGATGTCGTTATCCGCCACGTGAGAGGCGGAGCCAAAGTCACACAGCTTGAGGATGGTCTTGGACTCATTCACCTACGGGCCAGAGAAGAGAAAAGTAAGTGGTGCGATCTCACCTCCATGTTTTACACCAGATCTTGATCCAGATGCTTTCCTCAAAGCCATTGCCATCATAGAGCTCGATAAACACAATGCAGACGTCGGTTCGCCAGCTACCCCCATCTAGTCTGCCAACAGAAGCCTCCGTGACACAGAAGGCCAAGCTTCGATTCGAACACGTCCGCCATCTTTGTTCCACGAGGGCGGGCCTTGGCCGCTGAGCTCACCAGGATGTTGTCGGGTTTGATGTCAGCATGGAGGATGTTACAGCGCTTCAGCAGCTTCAGAGCCAGGAAGAGCTGCTGACTGTAGGAGCGAACAGCCTTAATATGAAGCCCCACGTCCTTCCCATACTTCTTCAGAACTTCACGCAGATTCATACTGGTTGGGTTGGGGGGGGAACATGATGAAGAACTCAGTGAATAACCATGATATACCCAAGTCCAAGTACTTGATGACAGTCACCAAAAAACACACACACACATAATTGCACAGACAGACAGACAAGTTCCCTTCTGCAGTACCTAAGAGGCTCGAACACCAGACACAAGTGTTGCTTGTGATAGAAATGCCTGAACAGGCGAAGGCAGTGGAACTTGTCATCAGGATCAGCATCGTTGAGCTTCTTCAGGAACTCCAGTTCCTTCAGGCCAGTCTTCTGCCTGGGAGCAGGAAAACCACACTCCGTTACTACTGACGGAAGACTGGGTAAGACTGTAAAAATTTGTGAAAGAACTGTTCCCATAGAACAGTCAAAGGCGGTATCAAGTCAACATAAACGATACACAGGCTATTTTTATACCCGAATCCTTGCTTGACAGGAATTTACTCCAAATCACATAAATAATTAAGTCAGTACATTCAAATGCATTTTAAAACAAGCTGTACATGAGTTCGTTGTTACGGATGATCTTGACTGCCACCTCCTGGCCAGCACGGGCAGTGTCTCTGGCACGGACGACGTTGCTAAACACGCCTTGGCCTGTGTAGCCGTACACATCGTAGCGCTTATCCAGCATCTCGCCGATGTTTACACCTAGAGAGAAGGAAAAACAACAGAGACGGGCATGAAAACGTTAGCGCCTGATCAAACACTGGCGATTTTTTTTCCCCTTTTACAAAACCTTGCATGACGGCGGCAAAGAAAAACTCTACAGTGATTTCAGCGGAACAAACAATACCTCCACATGCATTACTTCAGGCTGTCAGCGAAATGTTGATATTGCTATGGAAACTCGGCAGCAGCTCCTTGAGATTCACTACTTGCATTCAATATCTGCTGTGACAAACTGCTATTTGCTCAAGCCTTCAGTTTAATGAGCGCAGTGCAGATGGAGGCTGGGCAGGACAGTGTTCCTTGGTTTGGGTGGGTGGGGCTTACGGTAGTATCCTTCCGCATCAGTCCAGTTATCCCTGAGGTTGGGGTTTTCCTTGAAGTCCTTCCCAATGCCCACAGCCCTGAGTCTAGCACTCTGTGAAGGAGAGAGAGGGAGAGAGAGGGAGAGATAAACAGATGAGTGCAACAGAAAAACATGATCCGATCATTTTGTTTGTTGCTTTACTTTTACTAGCGAAATCTAAAATCGCACTTCCATGGTGATGAAACAACCATGACGAGGGAAAAAAAGTGGGACTAATGGAGTGGGTTTTCTGCAAAAGACTTGTGTGGCCTTTTCACTTACATCAAAGTCTGCAGCAAACATGTCGTCCGACTCGGTGAACATGTCGGGGGCCGTGGGCTTCTTCGTGTTGGCTCCTGCTCACAAAAAAAAAAAAAAAAACACTAGTCAAACGCTGCTATTACACTTCTCTTTGATCATGACAAGACTCGGTTAACGCAATTAAAGCGCTTTCCTTTCCTTATTCTCACCCCATGCGCTTATTTATACAACCTCAACCTACTTAACCAACTCCCACTTAACCACCACCCCCCTCCCCACAGGCCCCTCCCGACAGGCCCCTCCCCACAGGCCCCTCCCCACACCACAGCAGCCCACCCTCTTTCTCCTGGGCGATGAGGTTGTGCTTCGCCTTGACGATGGCCTCGAACGTGTTCACGTTCTCGCGCTCGTACTCCTTGACGTCGGCGGCCGCGCGCTCCAGGATGTCGTCGGGCGAGGCGGAGCGGCTTCGCGTGCTGCTCTGGGGGCTGCTCGGCTCCGAAGCCATGGAGCCCATATTGCTGTCCTCATTCACAGACTTGTATTTCTGACACAGCAAAACATGCGGAGGGGGTGTGGGAGTTAGGACTTCAGAAATCAGCTCTGCTTACCACAGTCACAGCAGGGGCCCTTAGGAGAACCTGCAAGAATTACTGCATGTGAAAAGAGAAGTGGCTGGAGTCAGCTGATAAGAGAAGGGTAATTACTGCAGCCGTCAAGACGGTATAATGTAAACCGTAAACTCCAAGTTCGAACGGCCAGCTCGGACAGGCGTTAGCCTTACCGCACTTCTCTGCAGGAGTCGAAAAACAACGCACATGCTCAGCGAAGACTCCCTTCCCTCAACACCCTGGCTGTGTTACCGGCCACAAGCCTTTAAAACAGTCCTCTCCAGTGACTTACCAGAGTTCTGAAAACGTACCGCTTCTAACAATGCAGCTCAACAGAAAAGCTATGCATGAGACTTCTATGGACAACTATGGGTGTCTCTTCCTAGCTGAAGTATAACGGCCCACAGACGAGAAGAGCGTGAGGGTTTCCTACCTGGACGATGGCCAGCCTCTGCTGTCGTCTCTGCTCAATCAGTGCCTCCTCATCCTCCTCTTCAGCATCAAAATCTTCCATCCTGAACACATTACTCACACTCGTAAGAACAAACAAGCAAAAGAAAATAGAGAGCCGGCTGAGTAGTGCTTGGTGTCTGTAGCACTGGGCCAGAGAACCATGGAATGAACGTCTGATTATCATCAGACTTGAAACAGATTTATGCAACTACCAACCTCAAGGGAGGCAAAGTTGCAGTCCCTAGAACTACATCACCTGGGTTTAATTTTTTAGTGTCTGTCTATAGAAAATTTGAAAATCTATCCACTGTTACAAGCATGCTCCATCTACGACGACTCGGGCAACTCCTCATACTCACACTTCCTCAGAGGAGGAGTCTTGGTCCGCCTTCATGCCTTCCGATAGGCTCCCCTTAAACTTGTCCTCATCGCGGCTCCGCCTCCTCCGGCGCTCGCGCTCTCTGGAGGTGGAGCGACGAAGTCTGGAGCGGCCGAACCGATCCCTGTCCCCGGACCTGGGAGAAGACAGTGCAGGATGCAGTGGCAGCAGTGTTTGTACTGTTCTCCATCACCCACGATCAGTTCCAGGATCAGTGCTTCTAAAACAGGCCCCAAGTGGGCTTCATCCTCTCGCGCGCTCTCACCTTCGTCTAAGAGGAGATCGGCTCCGCCTCCTTGGTGAGGGGCGGGACTGCCGGCGAGGTGAAATGGACCTTCGTCTGAGCGGCGAGCGGCTGGGCCGGCGTCGCACCGGGCTCGAGTCACGTGACCTTCCGAACAGGTCTGCACGCGAACGCTTCCTGAAGGAGGTACAAACATCTCGTCAAGGCCTGGTGTGGGTAAGCTGGCTGGCCGGGCGTTGTGCGATTACAGACCTGCCTTGTAGACTTGCCTTTCAAGCCTGACCCAGTGAACCTGGTCCAACTAAACTGTCGGAGTTTTAAAGCCATCTGATTAAGGGGGGAACTAACTACCATGCTATTGCTGTTCCGCAGGGCTGCCCAATCTGGACTAAATCTGAATATTCCTGATCTGTAGGTAAGTGTAAATATCTTTACTCATTCAAGGAGAAGATTCTACCCTGCTGGTCAAACTTGTTTATCTTGCTCCAACACACTTAGTTCAACTCGAGATCTCAGGACTAAGTTCATGTCCGTCAGAAATACAGCCATCCATCAAGCTGGGAAGCTCACCAACAACCACATCTTACTTGGCCAGGCTGTGTAAACAGACATCATTTAATCACAGTTTCAATTTAAAGATTGAAACTCCAAAAAGTCCTAGAACATTATAGCTACCCGACACTGCACAGGAAAGAAACACCACCACTATACACTCACTTTAAGACAGCTAGATGATATTTCGAAGAAGAAGAAAACAAAATCAAAAATCAATGTGAATCCGTAGGAGTTGCTGGAACCTGATTCAGATGTCTGCTTTAATATCAAACTTTAAATAGAACTGATCCTCTTCAACACCACAAACAGCCAAGAGACCTGACGCCTCTGGCTAAACAACAGGACAGTACAGTGCAGTGTACCATTATCCAGCGAGCCGGCTATAGCCTACGCTGGCTGCAAAGGCACGCGGCGCGCCTTCTGTGAACTGCTGTCGAGGACAGCACATTGTTTTACATGCTGCCATTTGCATTCATTTTCCATGTATGAGGTACGCAGATGGTGGAAACAGAGGATCAGGTTCGTGCCAGTACGCAGCTGAGTGGATAGAGGTTTGGAGTAGGAAAGGGGGGGGGGGTCTCTGTCCTGGGGAGGTACCAGGAGAGCACGCTCAGTGCTGCAATCTGGAGCCTCAGCGGACAGGATCCCGGTGGGCTAGGGCTTGGACTACAGGCTTCTCGTCACATAACGTGCCGATCATTACTGTGCTGTCACAACATTGCTCAGATGCACAATCCATAAATAAAATTGAGATCTAGACCAATTACACAGCCTGTAAAGATGAAGCAATGAGGGCACATTGTCAAATTAAGACCAGACACAAGCAGACTGGATCTGGATTGGGGCAACAGGATTTAGGCATGAAATCCTTTTCTCTTTTTTTGGGGTCCATTTGGTATTTCTTCCTTTAGTGTGTCAAAAGTTTATTTTTGTAGATACTGAATTACTCACTCTTCACTCACTAGAATTAGTTTTCATAGTGTTTTAAGTACCACTACTGTTACTCTCGAAATAAAATAAAGGAAATAAGAACACCCATGTAGTTATTCATCATCGTGGATAACATCCTCCTTTGATTTAAGCGATACTGTCAGGTATTTATTTTAATGCATCAGTTGTACAGTACTGATGGGCATCAGTGAGACCCTACTTGGTTACTCTGTTACTCTTCTTTAATGTGGACAGACTCCTTACCTGGCAGGGGAGTCCCTCCTGCGATCAGCTGAGCGGCTGCGTCCTCTTCTGACAGGCGACCTGTTGCGGGAGGGAGAGTGGCTACGTTTGGAGGCGCGCTCAGTTGAGCCCGAGGGCAGATGATGGGGCTGACGGTCCCTGTGGCGCGGGGAGGAACTGCGCCGGCGGGGGCTGGCAGGCCGCCTGTGGTGCGGCGAACGGTTCTCCTTCCCCGATGAGGCGTCTTTGGAGGGGGACTTCCCCGGCCTCTTGTCCCTGTCGGCGTCCGCGCGGCTCGGGTGGCCATCTTTGGAGCGCGACCGCCGATCCCGCGAGTGGCTGCCCCTCCCCCGCGACCCAGAGCGTCGCCCGGCTTGCTCCTGAGTCCGCCTCTCCTCCGCCCGGGGGGAGGAGCGCCTGTCGGGACGCCCCTTTGGTTCGGTCCTCCGCTCTGCCGAGGACCGCCTCCTGCTGGACGGACTCGGCGTCTTCCTCCCCCTCTCTTTGGACTTGTCCTGGCTGCGTGAGCGCCTCCTGTCCTTGGACCTGCTGCGCTCCCTGCCCGCCTCTTTGCCGGCCTTTGCCGCCCGACCGGCCTTGCCCTCACGCGCCGCCCGTTCCCTCGAGCGGCTCCGGCTGCGTCGTTTGGCCGCAGGTTTGCCGCCGTCCGGCGACTCCCTCCTGGCTCTCCCTCCCCTGCTGCTCTGGTCCCTGGGCGAACGCGCTTTACTTGAGCCGCCACCTTTCTGCCGCGGCTCGCCGTTGCGTGCCCTCTGGCCCTCGGCGTCCTCCTCGGAGCCAGAGTTGTAGCCCTGTAGGATGAGGCCCATGCCTGACTGCACCTTGCCCTCCATCAGCTGGCTGTCCAGCTCAGCTTTGATCAGCGCCCTCTGCTTCTCCAGATCTTCCAGGACGGCCCGGTCGTCCACGTTAGGATTTTCTGAAGACGGCGAGCCCTCGTCGGGCTTCTTGGCCACCACGCCAGCCGATGGCACGGGGGCCTCTTTGCGCCTGTGCTTCTTGTGCTTGTGTCTGTGTTTGCGTTTCTTCTCCTCCTCGGACGCATGCTTGTGTTTCTTGTGTTTGCTGCGGTGCTTGTGTTTCTTCTTCTTGTGCTTGCCGCCACCGCTGCTGCTGTGATGTTTGGATCCTTCGTCCCGGTTCTCTCCATTCACCTCGGCTTGCTCCTCACCCTCCTCTTCCTCATCCTCCTCAGACATATCACCGTTCTCATTCCCGCTCTTTTCTGTACTCTCCAAGTCGTCTTTTCTGTAAATACAGGCAATTATACAAAACCGTTACAACACGCATTACCATCCCCGCTAGCAATGGCGGACCTTTCATTTCAAGTGTGAAGTACAATCATATCGTTCCGATGCCTAATTTACGCGTCTCCACTGACGCCTATGCACCTGCCATGGTAACACCTCCAGTCTGTTTTGGTTACCCTAGATGCTTCACACGAGTGGTCCAATGAAGCAGCTAGCTAGCGAACTTCAACTTAGCCGCCAAACCATCCCCGCGGTACTTAGATGTGTTGTTTCCTATTGTTTCTTATTGATATTACTCATACCGCGGAGCAGTCAATGGGTTTTCAACCTTGGAATACGGCTCCTTAAATTACAATAGATTTTTAGCAATGTAACCGAAAATGGGGACATTAACTAGGTTAGCTAGCTAGTTAACATTAATTAACGCTAGCAATGGCGGATTAGCTAACGACAGTACTACGTTAGCTAGCTTGCTAACCTAGCCGACTAGCTACCAAGCTAACTAACAAGGAAACGTGCCTTACAGCTTGCAGTCCGGCGACTTAACGTTTGTATTCTCTAGAATGAACTAATGACGATCATGCTGGAAAAGAGTAGCAGATCATACAGGAATAACGACTGAAATAGTAGTGTGTATCTTACAACAGGTACTAGACTAGCTGACATTTACATAAGATCGTATAAAACTGGGCATCTTAATTAGCGAGCTAGCTTGCGAGCTAGGCAGCGTTATTAGCTAGCTGGGATAACTAGGTTAGGTTGGCTAGCTGGCTAGCTAACTGACTAGCCTGTTCGCGTTAGCTGCAAAGAGCACCAATAACAGAACATCTTCTATTTCGTATGTAGCGAAATATTTAACCACATCATATTCATGTGCACCGGGAAACATTCTCTCATCCAATTACTAGACAATTATATAATACACGTGTTCTTACCCATTATTCAGCCTCTCGCTTTGTAAATCCATTTCCACGTCGGCCATTTTCTTCAACTAGTGGCCGCTGTGTTTTTCTTCTTCTGTGGAATTATGACTGCAAGAAAGACTCCAAACAACAATACAAGTCTTTCTGCCTCCTAGTGTTAGCACTCATTAATTGCATTATTAAATTATTAAATTAAGTTGCGTTCAGTTATATTATTACGCAAGTGCTGAGGGTGACCTTGAAGGACTGCATTTCCAGGATTTAATTCAACACAGACTGAAATGGCTTTATAATTTTTGGATTTTCACGAGTCAATATGGTGTTTTATTTCACACAACATATATAAGCAGAAAGGCGATTTCTTTTTTGTTGGATTGCAATTTTTTGTAACTAAATTGTGTAAAAATGTTGCTTTGCAATCGTTTTGTATATCACCTTTCCCTCACAGTGTTTATGTGAAGAATTTATGTCAACAAAATAATTTTGTTTTATTTGATTACTATTTTGATTATTTTTAAAATGTAATTTTAGTTTTTAAACTTTTACACATACACACCAGTTTAATGTTAACGTTAATGAATAGTCATGTTTAGTTTTATGGGTATCAAGGTATCTGCTTCAACCGTAGTTACAAATGGTACAGAAGAAAGAAACATGACCATAAAGTCATAAGACAAACCTTACTTAGTAAAAACTTTACTTAGTAAAAGGCAAATTACTCCTCACTGGTAGGAATTCCATAACTTCTTATATAAAACCTGACTGCTGTATTTCCAACAAAATTAAATGACTCCATTTAATTACTCCAAGTATATGTAGTAGTGTATGTACAGTGGGTACGGAAAGTATTCAGACCCCTTTAAATTTTTCACTCTTTGTTTCATTGCAGCCATTTGCTAAAATCAAAAAAGTTCACTTTATTTCTCTTTAATGTACACTCAGCACCCCATCTTGACAGAAAAAAACAGAATTTTTTGCAAACTTATTTAAAAAGAAAAACTGAAATATCACGTGGTCGTAAGTATTCAGACCCTTTGCTCAGTATTAAGTAGAAGCAGCCTTTTGAGCTTCTTGGCAATGATGCAACAAGTTTTTCACACCTGGATTTGGGGATCCTCTGCCATTCTTCCTTGCAGATCCTCTATAGTTCCGTCAGGTGAGATGCTCAATTGGGTTTAGGTCAGGGCTCTGGCTGAGCCAGTCAAGAATGGTCACAGTTGTTCCATAGCCACTCCTTTGTTATTTTAGCTGTGCGCTTAGGGTCATTGTCTTTTTGGAAGGTGAACCTTCGGCCCAGTCTGAAGTCCTGAGCACTCTGGAAGAGGTTTTCTTCCAGGATATCACTGTACTTAGATGCATTCATCTTTCCTTTAATTGCAACCAGTCGTCCTGTCCCTGCAGCTGAAAAACACCCCCATTGCATGATGCTGCCACCACCATGTTTCACTGTTGGGATTGTATTGGGCAGGTGATGAGCAGTGCCTGGTTTTCTCCAC
>JAOYMR010000027.1:5295737-5306301 GCA_025802075.1 Tenebrosternarchus preto | reverse complement strand
TGAGTGTACATTAATGAGAAATAAAATGATTTTTTTTATTTTAGCAAATGGCTGCAATGAAACAGTGAAAATTTTAAAGGGGTCTGAATACTTTCCGTACCCACTGTATATACAAGGATATACTGTGTATGTATATACGTAGTCTCTAAACTCACTAATGTCAAGGACAGATGGACCTTCTGTAAAACCGAGATTGAGAAAATATACAAAAAAATTAAGCTTACTTAATTTTTTAAATAAATTTGTAGACATCTTAGTAGATGTAGCTATATTCTCTTTTTGATATATCTTGTAGATCTGCAATGACTCTTTACATGTATTTTTAATATGAATATTTGAATTATTCAAATTATTACTTTACAGTACATTAAATAATTTATGTATTTATTTAATGTATGATGGCATACCTTCTCTACATCATATTTTTAAATGAAAAACTGACCACACTCATGATATCAGTCTTGGCAATTATGTTATCCATGTACCTTACACAGTTTCAGCCCACACCCTTCAACACCAACCTTGCTCAGCATTATGGTAATTTATATCTGGTATTTATAATTAGTAGCGTGTTATATAATAAATTAATCATAATTAGCAAGAAAATATATTATGCCACACCCAGTAGCCACTACAGTCATCGGACAATCAGAAACCGTGCATTAATATGTACTTGGCTAAATGATCAGAAAACTAGGCTTAAGTCGTAACTATATCAACTGTTACCATCTGTCCTCTCTATATCAACTGTTACCATCTGTCCTCTGTTCTCACATGAATCACCTTGAAGCTTGCAGCACTACTTCTGATGTTTATCGCATTGTTTATAATGTTTATTTATAACTACAGTAATGACTAATGTCTCGTTTTTACGTGTGCATTTATTTTTAGCACAAACAAGGATCCACTTTTATCCCAATACTGATCTGTGTAACATGTACGTACTGCAGCAATGGAGTGGATTCTCACAATGAAACAGGCTCCAAGTGATGCGAGACCAACACGTTCATACAGGATCCAGATATGCTGCAACCACGTCACGCCGTCGTCTCACGTCACGCCGTCGTCTCACGTCACGTCGTCGTCTCACGTCAAGCCGTCGTCTCACGTCACGCCGTCGTCTCACGTCACGCCGTCGTCTCACGTCACGTCGTCGTCTCACGTCACACCGGCGTCTCACGTGTCACTCTTCTGATGTCAGCTCCTACGTTCATTTCCAGGCTACTTCTCAGGTTCAAGTGCAGTGAACGCATATCATCAAGACATTAAAAAAAGGCCAATTACATGATTTCCTTTGTTTTTTTTGTTTTTTTTTATTAAAACCTTACAAACATTTGTTGTGTTCTGTTACAAAAGCGCATTCAGATGTTGATGCCCATCTGGGTGTTACTACACACCCCGACTCCACACACGCTGTTTACTCCACACTCCTCCTTGCTGGGACTGAAACTCAGAGCATTGGAATTCCTGCTTGGTATACGTGTTGGTTATGGCCCCTCACTGTCTTCTTAACACTCCACTAAACTCTACCGAAGGATTATGTATTTACAAGTATAAAAAAAGGCAAGAAATGTGATAACTTAAAATATCTTCCACCAACATTTGTACTTTTTCAGATGCCACATTTCTCAATGCCCCACCCGTACTAAAAGCATGTATGGTCACTACATATTGTGTGAAGTCGTGGGCCTCTTCCTGCATTTAACATATACATTTTATTTGAACAGTTCCTTATAAAAGATTGGCAGTGTTCCTCTTGATATCGGCAGGCACTGATAAGGCACATACCTTTGGCCCAAAACCCCATGTCCTTTCCTTAGGGAATGGATCATACCACTTTTAAAACAACAGCATGAAATTGTTACACAACTTCAGGAAAAAATAAAAATAAAAAAATCAAATAACCATACAAACCAGACAGTACCTAACTGTTACAGCACGTCTTATAAAAAAAAACTGTACATATGCAGGTATGTACAGATTGTTCTTAATACTGCTAAGAAAACTGCCAGATTTTACTTCTCTTTGCATAAGAGCTCAATGTGTGTCTGTGTAATCTCTTCCTTCACTTAAGGATACAGAGACAAAGACTAATCAATATGAGCAGAACTGAGGTGAAGTGCCAAGACTTTGATGTCCCTGCTCACCACACAGTTGTGTCAGAACACAATACACGGCTCACCTGTTTTTAAAAAGGAAACGACAACTAAAATGAACTGATATTTGGCAACACTTAAAATGATTTAATACCAATGCCAATTTTTTTGGCACTTTTTAACCACTATACTTAAACGTTTAGTCTTTGTGCAATAAGCAACACACCGAGGTCGACTACATGTCTTCTCATACTGTTTTTTTTTCCCACTATTGCCACATAATGCACAGCTTGTCATAAGCACCGGTCATTAAAAACACAGTAAGCGTGTAAATTATAAAATCCTACAACGTAAAAAAAAAGAGAGGAAAAAGTCTATATACATGTGTACAGTTGATCAATATCTCTGCTTCACACTCAGTACCCTTATGTAAAAAAATGGTCCCTTATAACTGATGCTGCTTTTGAAGACATTTATCAAAACAACACAATGTGATGAGACTCATGAGATTATTATAACACTACCAATGTAAGATCTGTATGAATCCTCAGTAATTAGAAATGATAAAAACAGTTGGGTTCTGCTAAACGCAAGATCTGATGCTGCTGTTATCCAGTGAAGACCGGGTTGGGCTCTCACTGTATTCGTATCTCTGTAATATATGATTCAATCAAAAGTAAATGGACATTAGTGAATGAGATATTCTATTCACTTAAAAAGACAGTGTGTATATTTGACTGGAAAAAGAACATGCACATATACCAACAGTGTACACCAAAATACAAAACAGCCATAATACACAGAATACTGTTTCTGAGTCATGGGAATGATTCTAATGACGCCTACAGTCATCGTAAAGCAATAAAAGAATGGGCTTTTAATTATTTCAATATTCCAGAAATGGAATCACTTTACGTATTTATATACTTATATTGTATTTATATGTTTTCCACAATCCTCATATGTCGGGGTTTAGTCTATACTTTGTCTCAACACCCCTATTAAACTATTCTTGCTAATATAAAACGCTAAAATGTACTCCTCTTTATCCATATCTTTCTGTTACATCACTTACAAGTTTGAGTCTATCTATCTATCTATCTATATATATCTATCTATATATATATATATATATAGATATACATATATATTGTTTTTAAACTGGTTTCATTATCTCAAACAGTGGGGAGAGGGTCATGAACCCTACTGCATGATGGCAAGAATCTTGCTCTCTTCTGCGAGGGTGGTGAGGAGGGAGCTCATGTCTCCAATGGCCATGTTGTGGGTGTTGGAGGGCAGGCCGTGGAACATGGAGGAGAGGCGAGGGGTCGTCAGCCGGGAGGACGTCCGCGAGAGGCCGTGGAGGACGTTGGGGCTCACGACGTCGGGAACCAGACAGCCGGCGTCGAGGCTCTCATCCAGGATGGAGGAGAAATCTAGGCCAACGTTATCAAGAACACTGTCGCCTGGGCTGCCCTCCACCGTGCTGGTCACTTGGTCAGGCCTGGGGGACAGGAGCCCCCCGGGGGGTCTGTTCGACAGCCCGGCCTCCGTCTTCAGCGGTTCCAGCAGGCACGGCTGCTGGGAGGCGGCGAAGCTTGAAGCCAAGGACTGTGCTGGGTCGAAACACTCTACGTGACACTGCTGTTGCTGGATGGATAAGCAAGAGCTGGCTTGAAGATGGTCTTCTGCTTCTAGCTTCAGTTCTGAAACTCGACTAGCGAGTAAACAGCCGGTGCTGTTTCGATGCCTGATACGGGCCTGCTGGGTGGGGCTCTGCTGTGGTGGACAGGACCCTTGAGCGACCGGCGGACGAGAGAGTGTTGCGGCATGGGAGGGGCGGCAAGTAGCCGCGCCCTGCAGGAAAACGCTGCCGCCGCCATTTTGACGCGTGATCGCAAGGTTCTGTGGGAACCGACTTTGCAACCGGTTGGCTTGCTGAGCGCAGCTGGGGCGGACGGGAGCCAGGGAGGTCTGCGAGAAGTCCGGCTGACGGGTGACGTACGCGTTGGAGACATTCCGCCTCGTGTCTTTGCGTGTGCTTGGGGTGGTATCCATGGGCGAGCTCATTCCGCAAGATGGATGCTGCATGGTCGAATCAGGGCCTTTCCCACGTGGGCGAGGGTTCTCACTGCTTAGCTCAGCCGTGGGCTGGATACCAGCCCTCTGATGAGGCAAGTGCTGGTTTGCAAAGTTGGCAGGGTCCTCTTGTTGCCCCGCCATGTTTCCATAGCAACCAAATGGAGTGCCTGCAGAAACGCTCTGGTCTGACCACCTTCCACCTTTCTGCAACAGTCGGGGAGGGGACACGTCGGCGCTACCCGAGCTCACCTCGTTCCATTGGATAGGCATGCCGTTTTCACCGGGACTGTGTGCCTCTGGTGCCACCTGTTGCTCTGGAGGATTATGGAAGCTCTGGATCTCTTCAGGAGCCTGGCTGTTTTGGCAAGGATGAGTACCGTTTTGCTGGCCGCAGATGGTCTCGTGTTCCTGGGAGTGGAGGTACTGCATTAAGTCATCGGGCAGAATGTCCTCGTCCCTAAATAAAAGAGCCTCATCATGCTCCATAGCCAAAACCTCAAGTGCTGATTGCTCCATAATGCTCGGAGGGCAAGGAAAGAGCAGGCCCCTCTGGAGATTTCCCTCTGAGCGTGTGCAGTTCTGCAGGTTTAGACCATTACCTTCTCCAACCGAGTAATGGTTACCAGCCAGAGGGGGGAAAGGGTGCATGTTATTCAGGCTACTGAAACGCTGTATATGGGGTAGTTCGAAGGAGCTGTGATCTCTTGTCCTTACGGGGTCACTTGCTCTTCGGTCGCCGTTTCCTGGTCCTTCCCCAGGGTAGAATCCCCTCCGGCTGTACCCTGTGTGACTGCTGGCTGTGTTTGTATTGCCATCACTGCACCGGCGCGGTCTGACCAGCGGGGGCAGCGTGAGCTGGTTCGTGTCTTGCCCGTCCGTGACTGCGTGGGTCTTTGGGTACCTCTGCTCCATGCTGGGCAAGGGCGTCGGCGGGGGCCCGCCCGTGGCTGCCGCGTACTTGGCCTTGAGATGATAGTGCTGCGCTGGGGTGAGACTGAGCGCTCCCCTCAATCCTATCCCACCACCTCCTCCACCTCCGCCCCCGCCTCCCCACCCTCCTCCAGGTGCCAGCCCTCCCACGCCTCCGCCTCCGGCGCTGCCTCCCTGGCTGGCCTCGCTGGAGCGGCGTGAGGCGTCCGTGGAGATGGGGTCGTAGGAGTCGGCGGCGCTGAGGCTGTGCAGGCGTCCGTGCGGCCCGGGTTCGAACTGCGAGGCCTGGCTGGAACGGCGGCTCGAGAAGCAGGGCGAGACGCCCGACGAGCGCCGGCTGCTGCTCAGGTAGGCCGAGCTGGCCGCGCTGACGCCGCTATCGCGCCGGTCCCGCAAAATGCTCAGGACCGTCAGCTCTGTGCAGGACAGCTCGCCACGCGGAGGAGGCTGGGTCACTGGAACTCCCCCACAGGAGCTCCTGCCAGGACACGGGCCTACGGGGGGGGGCACCAGAACACAAAGAAGAGGTAAAACAATCAGTCAATCCTCCAGCTCACATTCTTTAAAGTCTTATATACAGATGAAGTTTCTTTTATTGATGTGCAGATCATATTTATCTCATGAGTGTTCATGTATTTTATTTCATGTTTTATATCAATAAAACACCACAAAGGTCACCATAAAAACAAGCAAACAATGATGGAGGTTTGTGAAGCAACATATTAAACTGTTTTACCACATGTTTGAACCAGCTCATTTCAACGAGGCAGTGTTTTCGTTAACCTAAAGAACATCACTGTGCAGGTGGACATTGTTGGGGCTAAACTTACCTTTCCCTGTGAGGACAGGGAGGCCCTGGCCTGTAGGGGGCAGCGTGGGGGACAGATGTCCCAGCCTGGGCACGTTTCCGTTCACCTGCCTGAGCCTCTCCATCTTAACCTGCTCCATCCAGCGCAGGGGGCGGCTCAGGCTCCTGCGCGCCTGTAGGGCGAGAGCCGTAGACACGGTGCTGTCCATGATGGGCGCGTCCTCTTCCTCTCCGTCCTCCTCCTCGTCCTCCTCCTCGTCCTCCTGGTCCTCGACCACCAGCGCCTCCCCCACCAGCCCGACGCTCCTCATAGCAAGCTGGACTCCACGGCCGAGATGGGGGCTGGAGGGGGGCTGGTCACCGCTGCATGCAGGCTGACTGCCAGCGCCTGGCTGAGACGTCTGGGAGAGGGACAGGGCGCAGTGAGGGACAGGCGCTCAACAATGGATCAAATGTTGGCAAACAGAAGTGCAGTGAAACTCGGAAACAGATAAGGTGTAATGACTCTTCTCCACTGAAAATGAGCATGAAATTAAGAGGAATGCAAATACAATGGTGAAATGCGTTTGAAATGGTACTTGGAATGGATAAAATGTCTACGCTGGTTTTTCACTTGTGTACTGATGTATTGATGTACCCTGGATGTTAGGTTTCGTAGTTATTTGCCCAATTTATGTTTTCCTGCCTTGTTAAAAAAACACCACTGGTGTTAAAAAAAACACATCATGCCACAACTAAATCACAAATAGTGGCAAAGAGGAAAATGCCACTGTGCTATTTTCAGAAAATGGGGGTGTGGATGTAGACAACATGAAGCAATAATCTCTTTTGATAGGAACAGGCTCTAAATGTTGTTGTTTTTTTTGTTCAAAGTGGACAGTGTCCACAGGAGAATTAAGAGTCTTGTCTGCCGTGGTCTAAAACCGCTTCAGAGGAATTTTAGTCAGTTATTCTCTGTTTTACATTTGTTCTTGTGTTGTTTACTCGTGTTGACGGAGAACTAGCAAAATTTCACATCTTTTGGCTTTACTTGGTCTCCGTATGTTTGGTAGACACAGTAAATTGGTAGCTGTCCAGAAGTTACAGTATGCATTAAACAGCAACTCATTTGGACGTCTTGCATGAGACAGTGCTGAGGGCTGGGACGAGTAAAAGCAGCAGGTGGCACGTATCCTAGCGACCCCTGACATGTGACGACAGAATGAGCAATGGCACAACAAGAGCACAGCTCTAGTTCACATCAAAGGGACATCAAAGGTCAAAGGTGGCCAAATCTCACCTGATCACCCACTGTCCTTAGAAAGAGAGGGGAAGTAATGCATGGAGCATTGGGCGAAAAAGACATTCAGTTATTACATTGTTATTACACAGTTATTACACAGGCCATGTGGTGCAGAGGAATAACACGTGTTAAGTGCTAGGCAGAGTCATGACAGGAAGCAGGAACAGGGAGAGCAAAACGCATCACAGTGTCACACACGACTACAGGGAGGTTAGTGTGGCGACATCAGCAGAGACAATTGTATCAGAGAGGGTCAGTTTGTCATGTGGCTTTTTCTTCTGAAATACGAGTATTTTACAAGTATGTAATTTCTTACATTAGGCAAGTTCTCCATGTTAATCTACATCAGACATCTTCAGCTCCACCTCCAGTCCAGCTTCTGGTCATGGATGTTGTAATCACTGATAGTAAGATGTTTGGCCATATTACTGTCTCTGCTATGTAAAGGGATGGTGGAAGGCTGTAGTGGATGGACTTTAAGGGCAGTTATTTTTATTGCCCAGTCTCGATATAAATTAACTAGCAGTGATTACAAAATCTGGACGATGAGACTGGACAATGCGTTCTGGATCTGAACACTTCCCATCTGCATCATGGCACAGCACTCAGTGAAGCTGCTTCTGGAGCCTGGAGAGGGGCTTACCATGGGCTTCTCCGATTTGATTGACTTGACCTGCAGACAGTCGTCCTGCTTTGAGGTAGCGTGGTTGTATTCCCTTTGGTCGGCGAATGCCCCCGGAGGCCGTTGAGCGGGTGAGCGGCCCTGGCCGGCGGAGCCGGGGTCCCGGGGCGGGGGCCGGGGATACACGTCGCCACGTTGCTTCTTGGTGACGTGCGCCTCGGGGCCGTGGACAGTTTTGACGTGCTTGCGTAGCGAGCTGGGGTCCGTGTAGCGCTTGGTGCAGCCGGGAATCTTGCACACGTACGGTTTCTGAAACAGGGAGTGCAATGATGCTGAAACAGGGGTTCTGAAACAGGGAGCATGTGACACTGTCATGTTCTCACAACTTAACAGTAACAAAGTCCCAAACAATGTTTTAGTACCACAAAAAGAACATTTTGAATAATAATTAAAAAAAAAAACTTTGAATAATACAATTAACAATTTACAATTTTGTGATCTCTAATAGCCTGAATTCTCTTAATAGCCTATGTTGGGACAGGCTCAAGTGGTTATTCTTGTGTGGTGTGTGTGTGGATGTACCTCGTTGGAGTGTGTGCGGTTCTGGTGCTTGGCGCGGTCTGATGCATTGGAGAAGGCCTTGTTACAGCCCTCGTGTTCACACACATAGGGCTTTTCCCCTGTGTGGGAACGTAAGTGTGTCTTCAGGTTCTCCAGTCTGGAGTAGGCCTTAGAACAGCCTTCAAACTGCACACACAGAGAAAGTGACACGAATGTACCATTACCATCATGCGGACATTACCCGGCGTGGCATAACGATGCTGCACTGTGAAGTATGAACAGCTATTTATTTCAGTATGCTTGCATGCTGGGCATTCTGGGTAATGTAGTTTCTTACTGTGCACTTGTGTGGCTTCTCGCCCGTGTGCCTTCGCATGTGAACCACCAACATATACTGGGCCTTGAAAGGCTTCTGCTCTCGAGAACACTCCTCCCAACGACACACAAACTCTTTCTTCTCCCCATGGATGTGGTCATTATTAATATGCTGCGTAAGAAATAGGTAAAATGTCAAAGGTTATGTCAGAAAAGTAGTCTAGGAAGTCATTAAGGGTACAGAACTTCGTTTTAGCATTGAATATCACTTCTTTATTCTGGCAGTTGAGAGAGTCATGGTTTTCTTCACTTGTATGTTCCAAATTCACTTATGATGTAATGACACATTTGTGCCACAAGAGGGCTTGAGGCACGCAGCACTCGCAAAGTAATCCATACCCAAACCACCTGAAAGCATGAACCACTATTCAGCCCATCACTGTTAATTATAGGAGCGCTGCAGAATGGCTGCACTGGTGTTGCAGAGGGATTCTGGCTCACGGACAACTGTATGTCCACATGGAAAAAATTAATATGTGGACATGAATTTTATACATTTGACATACATTTCAAATATATGGCTTTTACACATGAGTGTAAAGTTGAAGCTGCACTAAAGAAGTGAACTGTGCAGTTCAGGGGAAAACTTAAGGGGCTGAACAGCCATCTGTGTCAACAAACCATGCCTGTTTAGTTTATCCACACAATTTTCCATTTCCTTCATTTATCCGTTATTTCTTCTTCTCGAGACATTCTTTCATGTGTGCCACTTTTCCATTATCCTTCCTTTTTTCTCTCTTTCCTCCCCCTCCTCTCTCTCTCTCTCTCTCTCTCTCTCTCTCTCTCTCTCTCTCTCTCTGTCAGGGGCAAAACACTGTGTTGAGTTTCGGCGTCCAATTTAAACAGGATTTCAAATAAAACCCTGTCACCTCCTATCACTATGGGTCTCTGCCCTGCCATGACAAGTACTGACAGTTGTGCTGCCACGGCAACTTCCAAACGGAGGCTTAGGGAGGGGCGGGGGAGGGGTGGAGGAAAAGAAGGTGCGGGCAGGAAATCAAAAGTTCAGCCCAAGCGTCTAACGAGCCGGGGCCTTTTCAATAACACTGTGGTGCTCTCCCACCGCCATCACCAGCATTCAGCCCTCCCGCTTCCTGCCTCTCGTTAGGGCAGTCACCTCTGGCTTCAGCACTCACCCATATCACCTCTCTCTCTCTCTCTCACACACACACATACACACACACACACACTCCCGTCTCTCTCTAAGTCTTGCTGGATGAGGTGAATGAGTAGCTTTTGTGGTCTCTCTCTCTCTCTCTCTCTCTTTCTCTGCCGGCAAGTGATCTCTGCTTGGCTCCTTCTCACTGCCATCCATCCAACAGTTTCTCTCCATGAAAACCAACTAAATGTCCTCACCAGGTTACATTTTCTACATTTCTCTTGGAACATGGAGACATGTTTCCCACAAGGTGATAAATACATGCCACACACACAAATACACACAGACGCACACACACACACATGCACACACACACACACACAGACACACAGACACACAGACTCACGCACATACACAGTAGACATTCATAAAAATTACTCAGGGGATGAGGTCAATATCTGGCATCCACACAGAGACACAACAGTGAGCAACACTCAGGATTGCTGCTCCTACTTTGAAAGTACCAGAGACAGACAGACACAACACTCCTACTCTGAAAGTACCAGAGACAGACAGACACAACACTCCTACTCTGAAAGTACCAGAGACAGACAGACACAACACTCCTACTCTGAAAGTACCAGAGACAGACAGACACAACACTCCTACTCTGAAAGTACCAGAGACAGACAGACACAACACTCCTACT
>JAOYMR010000027.1:5263000-5275023 GCA_025802075.1 Tenebrosternarchus preto | reverse complement strand
CCTGCCAGAGCAGGAGGTCTGGATTCAGAAAAACACGGGGCAAAAGGAATTAGCAATACAAGATTGATAAAAAAAAACAAACTAAAAAATTATATATAAGACTTAAAAGCATTTGAGAACGAAGCCTTCCTCTAGAAAATGTGTGAATATTTTATGAATATTTTCCTAAGAAAGTCATACATGATTCCATTGCTCGTGTTTTACCTGTTCAGAAAGTAGATGTACTGACCTATTAGCAATCTAATGTGACAAATACTATGCTTAAACACTTCATAATACATAGGACAAACCAAGAGAAAGCTTGCTGATTAGTTTGTTGAACACCTCTGGACCATGACAAAGATTTAATGTTTCCAGTGGCAAGTCATTATAATACTAATACACTCACTGACATATTTGTTTGCATTGCCAGTTGTTGCTATGGCAGCAATGAAATTAGGAAACTTAAAGTTAAAGAAAGAACTTAAATCTCCTAAGATGATCTATCATATGTGTGTGTGTGTGTGTGTATGTGTGAGTGTGTGAATAAGTGAACATCTCAAGACTTTCAGCTTTTGTTTTGTTTATAAAAAAAAATGGGTGCAGAACTGAAACATTTGGAGTAAATCACAGGAGTAAAAGAGCTCAGAAGAAACCAATAAAAGCTTTGGCACATATATATATATATATATATATATATATATACACTACTCACTCCTATTCTCAGCTCCAGGTCCTGCTCCTAAAAATGAAGAAGGAACTGGAGCAGGAAATGAATGGTGACACTATCTATCTGCCTCCATCTGCATGGTCCAAATCTTAAGAACAAGGAGGGAAAAGCCTGAGTGAAATTCCAACTGTTCCCCTCGCAGACATTTCCTAAGATCAAAGCCAGCTTTCAGCGCAGCGTCTTAATCAGACAAAGACGTCCAGGAATTCGTGTTGCTACCCATAATGCCATGCAATGTTTTCTTAAGTCTGCAAGACTTGAGAGTTTTGTTTTTGTAGGCCCGTAAACCTGCAGATGCCATTCAGCTCTTCGCTTTTGGATATTCATGCCTTTTTTTTTTACTCATCATAGGGAGTTCACACATTCTGAAGAAGCAGTGAAGTCAAAGCGGGTTTGTTCAAGCATGTCGAGGAATGATGAGATGATCACACCGTGCTTAGCAAGGCAACGCAGAACCTCTGCTGTACATAATACAGACTAAAATAGAAGAGGTTCGAACAGGCAGGTCTTAAACATGCCACTGCTAGCACACGATAACTAAAATTCATGATCTTTAGCACAAGTGTACGTCTCTTGATATACATCTTCAAAAATATATCAGAATTACACCAGGATGTAAAAATCAAGGGGGAAAAAAAAGCAACACATACACTATAACACACACACACACACACACAGCCACAGAACTACACATATCTTGAAAAAGAAAGAAGTCGGGAGAGACTGGAGGCAGTGGGAATTGTCCTGTGGAGAAGTTTGTCTTGAAGTGACCTTGGAGAGACGTAGAGGAAACGGAACGACCCAATTATACCCCAAAGCTCGTCCTCTCCACCCAGTCCCTTTGCTAACCCTCTGGAGTCCATCCCACCGTCTCCTAATGAAGAAGCTCTGTCTCAGTCTAACGAAGGAATGGCAGTGATTACAAAGAGCCCAGTTACGAAACCCCTCCACTTAGCTGTAGGATTTGCTGGAGGAGCTTCTGGTCATTACCAGACGGAACAAACAGAAGACTGATTTTGGTTTTCAAGTTTTGGGTGCACATTTATTTAAAAAAAAGAAAAGAAAAGGCTTGGACTGAGGGTGAAGATGTAGGATAAGCTTCCTCCGCCATATTAATGGGGGACATTAAAAGCCGTATCTGTTTGTAGATAAGTAACCTGAGAGAGCTGATAAACAAAACTTCATGCTCATAAAAATAGACATAAGATAGGCAAGTGATATCATAGAAGTTAACAACCACTTCCTGTTGAGATACTGAGTGAAAACCTAGTTACATTTAATTACATTTTATTAAATACATTTTATTAAGAAAGACTACAAAGACTAAAATGCATTTTAACTCTTTGAAGGTCATACGAAGTTTTAAAAAAAACAACAAAAAAACTAAGCTTTCTTCACAAGATGATTGATGATTAAAATGACTGACCTCAAATGTAAATAACAACTAATCTATAAAATAATCAATAAAGTTTTACACATTTTTGGATCAGTAGGTGTGATGTTTCCTGTCAGCACCCCTTACTGTGATTATGAGGTATTCTACTGTACATGGATCATAATACACACCCATATTCTCAGTCTGGTTCCTCTCAGCTGTAAACCTGTGTGTGTGGGTGTGTGTGTACGTGTGTGTATGTGTGTACGTGTGGGTGTGTGTGTGTACGTGTGTGTATGTGTGTGTGTGTGTGTGTGTGTGTGTGTGTGTACGCATGTGTAGGTGTGTGGGTGTGTGTGTGTGTGTGGGTGTGTGTACGTGTGTGTGTGTACGTGTGTGTGTGTGTGGGTGGGTGTGTACGTGTGCCCTCATGTACTGCATCATTAACTTAGATCGGTAGACAGGACTACAAATACTCGACACCTACTCATCATGTCAGTAAATACAAAACAGAGTTCATGTACACGCACACACACACACGTAGACACACACACGTAGACACACGCTCTGCGTAAGCGCCCATGAAGAATGACTGTCTCTCTTTAAAAGGCAATGACCGCATTACCTACAACATTCATTTATCTGATATCACGACACTTTACTACAAAATCAATACCCGCAATAGTGGCTTTTACACGAGCGTGAAATCGATGGCCCTGTGGCTGTGACAACAAAAACCTTTACTGATCTAAAGCTGTACCAAAGTCTTCTGGCCCACTACCACAAACCCCTAGTTAAAGCCTTAAACCCACGGGGCCGCTATAGTGGGAAATACTGATGTTTATTGTTCACGCGTTGCAGAAGGAACTGGACAGAGAGAGAAACCTTGTCTCTATTTATTCCACTGGGACAGCAGAAGTTTTGCTGCGGTTGTGTAAGTTCAGCTGCTGGAAAAGCGAGAAGGAAACCGACACGGACTAACATAGTCAGCATGCGTCGCCGTAGGCAACCCGGTCACAATGACGATGATTAGCCCCGTCACACCTTGGCCACTGTGACAGAGGATCTAAAAGACTCTCCTGTCATGAGTTTTCACCTTAGCCACTCTGCAGTTACACAAAGACAAAATCAACAAATAAACAAATCAAAGGACGTAGGAGAGGCCCTAGCCAGGACATGGGTATAAGATTTTGTGTCGCAAACCTGTCAAATGCCATTGTTTTGCTGGTAGATGTAACAGTGTGTTTGCATGGATCCGATGGGGTTGGTTTCTTTCTTCCTTTCCTTTTTTAATTTGATTACATCTGTTTGTTTGTTTGTTTGTTTGTTTGCATGTGCGACTACACAGGAAGTAAAGCACAAAACACTGGGAAGAAACTGCATGCATGGACCATCCATTATGGATCTGTGCTTTATCAGAAGTGCCTGTGTGGAACTCCTCCTGTCCACAGTGATATTCCAACCTCCTGCCCAGTTTCAGCAGCACTTCAGTCTTACACAGTAACTACTTCATACTTTACTTCTTAATCCATTCATGGAGGATTGTCTGGCCAAGAACATAAGAGGGATCTGACAATAAATGATGGGACAGGGCAGAATTCCTGGCTAGCTAACTGCTAGCATCCTTTTAGTTTACTGCATTACCATCTTTGACAGCACTGTCCCTTTAAGAATAACACAAAGTAAAAAGATTTGAAAGATGGGTCAGAAGATTGTGAAGGCATCCAGGTCTCAGGTAGGGATCACTGGTTGTGTTGTTGCACAGATGATGAACGCTGTCAGAGGTCGCACGCAGACTGCATAGTTTCATGTGGAAACTCAAGACAGGGTGAAAGGTCAAAGACAAGACTCCAGTCTAGAGACCTCTTTTCAACGTAGATGTTAGCCTGACATTTCGCTGACACACTGGAATGTTGGTTAAAACGGGTTTTTTTGTACAATTATCATTTGTGGGTGATGTGAAAAGTGTGTTGAAGATGTCATTTCCAAATGAGTTTCATCAGGGATGGAGCAAAACCTACAGTGATGTCATGTTGTCTCGTGTAGACAAACGAGACTGGAGCTGAGATCATGCCATGAGGGGAGCAGGAAGTGGATGGAGCAGAGAAAGACTGTACAGGAAGAGGTTGTATGAAGTGGTTTCTAATACCTGTGTGTTTGTGTAGAAAGAAAAAGAATGTATGTTTATACATATATATTTTTTCAGACTTATAGTCAGAAGTGGATGTCTGTGCCTCACATTGTGACAGGATACCGTATACAAGGAACTCAGAGTGAATGTGAGCGAAAGAGAAACAAAGAACGTGTGTGTGAGTGTGAGAGAGAGCAAGCATGCACAGAGACACATTCTCCTTCAGACTGAGCAGATGACCAGCCTTACTCCTGATTAAGAGTTTACATCAAAGAGTTGAGTCCACAGTGCTCAGACCAGCTGTGCTCTAGGAGGATCACGGCAGGCAACGCGCTCAGAGAGAGCCGGAGAAATCAAACGATTAAAAACATGAAATAAAGGCTTATGCGGCTTTTGCCTTGTAATTCACACAGTCTCCAAATGACTATCCTGAACTGCAGAGGCAAAGCTCAACACATGGAAACCATTTCCCCCTGTCTCTGTCTCGCTCTCTCTCCGTTTCGCTCCTGTTCTCCCAGTCTCACTCTTTTCCCCTCTCCACAAAAGCGCTGTTTTTAACAGAATTCATGTGCTCAATTCTGAGGGTGACTGGAAAGCAGTGTCCTGCCATGTCAACACTGTGGTGCCAACAGAGCATAACGACTCTGCCGTGATCCCAGTCCCAACGTACCACCCAGATACCTTTCACCGCTGTTATTATAATACACAAAAGAGTCGAGCACGAGAAGAGAAATCGTAACCCCACAGCGCCACAGAGCCTCAGGAGGGGCTCATGACGGCTTCTCCCTCATCCTTGGACCTGCAATCCAGGAGTACGAAGAGAAGAGGGAAAACAGGGGGGAGCTGGTGCGGGTGGAAGAGAGATGGCCTCTGACAGTGAGAACAGCAAACCTTTAATGCCCCCCCCCCTTTTCACTGAGATCAAAGACACAGACCAACTGAGCCAGGAGAGACAGCAAGAGAGACCAGCAGACAGGAGCCGGAGTGAGGTAAGAGAGAGAACAAGAAAGGACTAACGGATTAAAGACGGGAAAAAGGAGAGAAAGGAAGCCCTGGGACAGAGGGATGAGTGAGAGAGATGAGTGAATGAGTGAGAGAGTGAGAGACACAACGTCCGAGCTGGGCCGAGCTGCCGAAGGAAGGGATAGGCTGGATGTACGTCTCGCGTGGAGGAGGTGAGCAAAAGAGGCAGGGAGTCATATGGAGATAGAGAGAGGCAGAGAAAAAGGAGGACATGACCAGAAACATGTGGTCATGTGCTTGTGACACGTTAGGAGGTATACCAAGAGTGTGTGTGTGTGTGTGTGTGTGTGTGTGTGACCGAAATATGAGCATATACAGAAGCAGTACCTCTTGTCTTTTATCCCTCTCTTCCAGTTGTGGACTCTGTATTGATCCTTGTTATAAATATTACGGGGTGCTGGAAGAGGGGTTACAGACGGGAGACAGAACAGGAGATATCCTGAGGAGGGACGCAGGGTGCTATGGTCCCGAAAAAAGCCCACAAGCATCCTGAGCTACTCTTCCCAGCTGCTGCAGCCGTAATAACAGAAACCTCAGCACAAAACCTATAAGAAAGGTGCCAAAACATGTGTTTCCCACAAACATCCTTTGAGTAACTAAGGACATAACCGTGCATGACTTACATCCATGGAAATAAACCCACCATCTTTTTCATTGCGAATTATTTTTTTTTCTAAACTGTGTAATAATAATATTTATTATATGCACAACATGAACTAGGGTTATTTCGAAAGCACGTCATGCACAAAACGTGTTCAACAAATGAAGCAAATAAATCGAACATTTTTCATCCTCGTCTGTAAATTTCAAAGGGGCCGCTGTGTCATGTCCTGCTCCTGTGAATCTCTGGCATCCCTGTGAAACTTCCTCATGCTCGATCTGTCCTCCCTCCCTGGCTACTGAAGGAGTAGGAGAGAGGAGCGAGGAGAAGAAAGAGCTGGGAGGGGCGAAGATGGCCTGTCTACTAAACAAACGATTCCCTTTAGACTCTGCGAGATTGGGCCAAGACTTTGCTGTTACGTGAGGAACGGCGGGAGGAGCTCTGTCATTAACCCTGGCTGATTTCGTACGGCGGGGGTCGGACTTTGCGCGGTTTAGTCTGTGTGAGGAGCTCTGTGCACGTCAGCTTACGCCGTGTTATTGGAGCTAAGCCTGGTCTCTCGTGCTCAGTCAGACACTGCCTTTACCAGCTTGTGGAGTTTCACCCTCATGACCAAGAACTTGAACTTTTTACCTTCTACCCCTATGCATGTGCACACTGGTACCCACATGCATTGCATCTGCAAGCTTGGAAGAAACACCCAAACACACACACATGCATAAAGACACACACACACACACACACACACACACACACACCACACGCATCAAAGCACACAATGTATTCATAACAACATGTCGCTGTCAGGTCACTGAGTTCATGCAACCAGGTTGTGACGTGTCACTCTAGAATATACATGTCCATCCCTCACACTGGTCGATCTTGGCAGTCTCTGGTCATTCTGTGTTAACACTCTATTTACGAAGTGGTGAGTCCCGCCAGCTCCCTGAGGACCTGAGCCTCCTGTCCGAACGCCGCTCCCCCGCTCCTCCCGCTCCTCACCAGCGCTACCCCTGAGCCACATTTACGGCATTTGGCTTTTATCCAAAAAACCAGAAATTATGACTGCATATATCTTGAGTAATTGAGGGTTAACGGCCTTGCTCAGGGGCCCAGCAGTAGCAGCTTGGCAGAGGAAGGGCTTGAACCAGCAACCTTCTGATTACTAGACGAGTGCCTTAACCACTGAGCCACCACAGCCACGCTGGACAGCGTCCATGGTGTGCGCCCAGGGCGATCATGGCATCACTGCCAAGGGGAAGACTGCAGACCACAACACAGGAAGCTGCAGGCCAAGCATGAAAGTCATGCTGCTTTCCTGCCCTTTCAAGGGCTTCTCGAAAACAAAAACAAACAAGGCGAAAGAATGAAAACGTCCCGTCCTTGTTTTTTTTTGGTCTCTTGCCTTTTTCCAAATAAACACGTTTCTTCAAGGCGTCACTTCTGGAACCAGTTTACTACAAAAGGTGTTGAACCAAACTATGAGTGAGCAGGGTCCAAAGCAACTCTTTTTGTGATGTTTGGCCATTTTTTCAAGGGCTCATAATGAGCATGTGCTGAAGGAAACACAGAACTACTGGCAGCGATTCTTCAAAAAAAAAAAACCACACACAACAAAAACAAACAACAAAAAAAACCCAACTGGAATATTGGACAGCACATCACTTTAGAAGTATTTCTTGTGATCAGCTTCAGGAATAAAAGGGGGAAAAAAAAATCTAGAAACAGACTTGTCCTGTATTTTTTCTTCTCAAGGTCAAGGCAAGAGCCAGGTGGACTCACCTTGTGATCAAGGAGTGACCTAAGGGCCAGAGGGGATGGGGGAGGGACACTTCTCAGCAAGACAGAAAGAAAGTTGGAAAGGAAATGCCCCTGTCCTCGTCTCCCTCAGCATGTATGTCCTCGTCTCTCTCAGCATATATGTTCTCGTCTTTCTACATGTCTGTCCTGGTCTCTCTGCATACCTGTCCTAGTGTCTCCACATGTCTGTCCTCATCTCTCTACATGCCGGTTCTCATCTCTCTACATGGCTGAACTCGTCTCTCTCCAAACGCCTGTCCTCGTCTCTCTCCACACACCTGTCCTCGTCTCTCTCCAAACGCCTGTCCTCGTCTCTCTCCATGCGCCTGTCCTCGTCTCTCTCCACGCGCCTGTCCTCGTCTCTCTCCATGTGCCTGTCCTCGTCTCTCTCTAAATGCCTGCCCTCGTCTCTCTCCAAACGCCTGTCCTCGTCTCTCTACATGCCTGTCCTCGTCTCTCTCCATGTGCCTGTCCTCGTCTCTCTCCATGTGCCTGTCCTCGTCTCTCTCCAAACGCCTGTCCTCATCTCTCTCCACACGCCTGTCCTCATCTCTCTCCACACGCCTGTCCTCGTCTCTCTCCACGTGTCTGTCCTCGTCTCTCTCCACGTGCCTGTCCTCGTCTCTCTCCAAACGCCTGTCCTCGTCTCTCTCCAAATGCCTGTCCTCGTCTCTCTCCACGTGCCTGTCCTCGTCTCTCTCCACACATCTGTCCTCGTCTCTCTCCACATACCTGTCCCTTTTCTTTTTTCCCCTGTGCTAGAAACCCAGACAAGGCCTGGAGCTAAATCAGTCAGAAGATCACATAGCTGCGCACACCCAGTGCACTACAGTACAGTTATATACACGAACCAGAGCAAGAGAGGAGAGAGAACACAAACAGTGATGACGCAGGTGAGAATCAGAGCAAGCTCTTGTGAGTGTGTGTGTGTGCAGAACTAAGGAACTCTGAAAATTCCTAATCGTGTCATGTGTAGATGAGAAAGTGAGAAGTAAACTGAAGGGAAAACACTCTTACTCCAAAAAAAATCCATCTCCTGTTCTTTTCTTCTAGTAAATTGGCGGAAGGAGGAAAAGGCTGAACGGAGGGGTGTCAGGCCTTGGTGGGGAGGGAGCACACACAGCCTACTTTATCCTTGCCATTTCATCCATCTTGTTGGACTAATAAAATGTCAAGCGCAGTGCGATGATATTTAATCATGAGTGAACAGTTGTGAGGGGTAGTGTGTGTGTGTGCGTATGTGTGTGCGTATGTGTGTGCGTGTGAGAGAACGAGAAAGAGAGAAAGAGAAAAGTAAGCAAACAGAAAAAATGGCATAAGGAGACAGCTGCTTAGTACAATAATGAAGAACTTTACTATAAACACACACACACACACACACACACACACACACACATTAATGAAGATGTGAAACACAAAAATCATAACCATGCACACATGCATGTGCGCGCACACACACACACACACACACACACACACACACCAGTGCTATAACTTTATGCCTTTATGTGTTATTGTTTTATACTTTGTGTTTGAGTCTAAAGTGCTTACTTCAGACAAAATCACAGGAGAATAGTTCAGATCAGCCAGTACTCAACAACATACATCTCCTTCATTAAAGCAGGCACCAGAACTCTCCTAAGACTCCCCTCCCCAGGATGTTGGTGAAATTATTCAAATGAACAAAGATTAAGTGATACAGCCACAAAGTTCGGTCCTGTAATCCCACATCCACTACACAGCTCATCTGCTGAGTCCATTACCCCGAGCAGAAGGCTTTTGTGAGCACATGTGGTAATATCATCCTGTAATGCTCTTTCTACCTACATTTACACGCTCCTTTAGGAGACAGGGATAAGAGAGAGACAGCCAGAGAGAGAGAGAGAGAGAGAGAGAGAGAGAGAGAGAAAGAGAACGAGATACATGAAAGACATGAGTGAGAGGGACACAAGGTGGGTCCAGGGCGGGAAGAAAACAGTAAAACACTCTCTTCTGTCAGAGAGCATGCAGGATTTATAGCTGTGTTCTGTAAAGCTGGTTACCTCCTGTCAGTGGCCCCAGGAGTGTGGCTCCGCTCTCTGGGCACTCTGAGCCCACGCATCCCGCCTGCCCGTCTCCTGTGGGGCAGGTGTTCCGAGCGTCCCGAGTCCCCCCCCCCCCCCTGACGACCCGGCGACGCATCCTTGTTCACATCACAGAGGAGCCGTGCACAGAGCACCACGGCAAAGGGGCTGAGGGAGAATTCCGCTCAGCCGCTTTAGGGGATGAGACGCTGAGCCTAAATTCAATAATCCGATTCTCCAATTGAAGTTTGATGTGGAACTTGAGGCCTGACTGAAATCCACCTTTGTAAATAATCGCTTCATTAAGCTGTACTGAAATGGAAATGACCCCAGCTGAAATGGAACTGACTCAGGACAACATGATTTGCACACAAATTATGCCTTTTATATCATGTAAATGAGGTTATCAAACCCTGTCATCACAGCATGTTAAGAGCATGTTTACAGGCTTTTGTAAGAGCACGTCAGTGTCACCTGTGCAGTATTTACCCAGTGTAGCCGTTTGCACGTTTAGTTTATTAACACAATTTTATAATTTCACTATTACAAGGTTATTATTCTTTTTTTTTCAGGTAAACCTCACTGAGGGTGACTAATTCCATTTGGACTGTGTTTGGAGGAAGGGCACTTTTTGGAATAAAGTGTCATTTGTGAATTGTGTATGTGTGTGACTAAAAGGATGAACATTCTTTGCAGGCATAAAATTCCTAATTGCTGCTGTTTTCCCCTGTCCAATTAAGAGGAGACAGTATTGACAAGTAGGCCACACCCACTGAATGACTGACAGCCAACATCCTTAAAATGTCTGACTATGATTACATGAATTTTGCCTGTCAATCAAACAATGTGTTTTATTTTCATGCTCATTTTTCCATCTTCTACCCCCTCCCCCCTCTTTCTTTTGGTGAAGGACTTTTATGGATTGCATAGCTTCCACGTATTGGGCTGTTTAAAAGCAGACTAAATGAATTCATGACCAACATGTTGGAAAATGTAAAGAACAATTTCACTGTTCAGTAGCAGCAGTCATCTGCAACAAATTATCTGGTTATTAAATTAACCACATAATGATGCCAAAATTACAATAACCATCATAAGTCATTATTGATAATTTAAGAAATTATAATACTAATGATAGAACAAAAATACACTGTCAACTTTTAATGGCACTAAGACTCAGAAACATGTTTATTTAAATGAATAAAAAGAATATTAAATTGTAGCAAATTTTAAATATAAGGTACGTGTCTGCAGAAAATTTCTTTTGATAAAAATTTGATAAAAATATGAATTCATGTCTAAAATATTTTTTTTTACAAATACTTTTCAACCTATTCAAATAATCTTGCATACAGTAGTTAGATTTTTAAACTTTGATGACTAAAATTAACACAAGGGATCAAATTACACAGTAGTTACATATGCAATTACTCAATTAAAAATGTACTTACAGTAAGTAAATTATGTAAATAAAGAAAGGCTTTCTTTTATTTTTAAAAAGCAAAATAAAAAATCATAGTCAATGTTGAGAAAAGCGTAAAGCTGTTGGTGTACCTCACTATAGTGAAGTACTCTCATAATACCCTGCTTCTCTTAAAGGCTTAAGAGTAGAAAAAAAAGAACTGGCCAAGCGTTTAGTCTATGAAACCAATGTATTACCAAGCATGGGGGAAAAAAAGATAGTGCTTCAATCTGCTCCCATTACTCCTTCAGAATTTATCTCACTTCTCTCCAAATCCTGAAATTGCTTGAGAAAAAAGCACAAGAGCAGGGCATTTTCAAAAAGTGGCATGCAACTTTCTTTGCATCTTTTCTCTCTCTCTCTCTCTCTCTCTCGCTCTCTCTCTCTCTCGTGAAAATTGAAGAAGCTTAATGTCAAATGTGGCTAAAGCCGGCCTCTCCATATCAAACAAGCCAGCACAAAAATTACTGTGGCAATGATAAGACTGCCAGATAGCGGGGGTAGAGCGAAAGGAGAAAAAGAAAGGGAGGGAGGGAGGGAGAGAGAAAGGAAGAGAGGGAGAGAGAGGAAAAAAGACGACAGAGGGGAAGTGACTCCACTCAATTATCCTGCAAAATTGGTATGAGTGAATATTTTTCATTCAGGTGACTGATGGTATCTGCTGAGCAGCAATACAGATAAATAAGGGAGCTTTCCGTCAACTATAAACATCATTAATCATGAGACCAGTCGCTGCCTGACCAGCCGTCCTCACACTGCAGCACAGGAGAGAGGGATTAAGTGAGAGAGAGAGCGAGAGAGCGAGAGAGAGAGAGAGAGAGAGAGAGAGAGAGAGAGAGAGAGAGAGAGAGAGAGAGAG
>JAOYMR010000027.1:5227640-5253696 GCA_025802075.1 Tenebrosternarchus preto | reverse complement strand
CCCCCCCCCCCCCCCCCCCCGCCCCCCCCCCCCCCCCCCCCCGCCCCCCCCCCCCCCCCCCCCCCCCCCCCCCCCCCGCTGCACATGACTAACTCTGCTACCCTTACTACACAAAAACAAAAAAGGCACCAGCTCTCCTGAGTCTGCCTGCTTGCTCTCTACCTAAACTGCTATGCCTTGTGTCCGCTGAGGATTATGGGTAAAGTACACGGCCAATGAAAGGAAAGAGGACATTAAAGGCAAGCGCGAGTACGCGGTGCCGCATGATTTGCTTGTGAAGCAGAAAACGTACGCCTCTGTCGAGGAACGCACTTTTACCCCGGTGAGGCGTGAGGAGCGAGTTATTACCCTGGTGAGGCGTTAAGGAAGTGCCTTGTGGGGCAGTGCAGGTGGCAATAACAAACTCCTCGTGCCTCACCTGGGCACCTGGCCTTCTGAGCTGCTGCCACGACCCCAGCTGCCACGACCACAGTTGCCACGACCACAGCTGCCACTCCTAAGGCTTCCATGTCCTGCTACAGGACACAGAGGAAACTGTGACACAGCCCACAGGATTTGCCCACAGTTCTGGCACACACGCAAAAAATAAATACACAAACCCCCTTTCCCTGTTGGTCATGGCAAAATCCTCCCAGAAGTAGCATGCTCGTTCAAACTTGTTTTTTTATGGTAATTTTTTTTTCCACAAGCATAATCAATTTTATGTCTAGTTGTTGTCTCTTTCCTTTTTGGAGCTCTCTTTTCTCCCCCTCTCTCGCTCTTTTTTGAATGAATAACTTTGCATAGCAGCAGCACTAATTCCTCCCTGTCATTATTTTAAATGGCACTCATTAAGACATGATTACAAATGGGTTTTAATGAAAGGGGCAGATTAGAGGCAAACTTTGACCAGACTCCATTACTTTCTAATGGAAAAGCAAACATGGCCTGTTCTGAGAGAAAGGAAAGGCAGGGTACGATCGTAATTATTTTAAAAGAGGGAAAATACAGCCCCGAGCAGTTAATAACATCAGACCCTGATCCACTCTCAAAAGATTCCCTCTCTGCCTCGCTCTCCTATAAAGTTTCATTACAGAGTCTCTGTGGGGGATTGGTGGAGAGCTCTCTGATTGAGAAGTAATTGTATTCTCACCAGCACATCAGAAGGCAATTGAGAAGCAGTAAAACAATAAGAGAAGGTTGTGCTGTGTGACGTGGTCTGAGAGCGAGGGGGAGAGGGCGGAGCCGACAGCCCAAGTCTGCCAACACAGACACGCTCAGCACTGAACTGCTTCTGCTGAAGTCCGGTGACACAGTGATCGACTGCTGTGGGAGTGGGAGAGAGAGGGAGAGAGAGAGAGAGAGAGAGAGAGAGGGAGAGAGAGAGACAGAGAGAAACACTGAGTTTAAGAGAGAGAGAGAAAAGAGAGAAGAGAGAGAGAGGTGAGGAAATAAAGAAATCAAGAAGAAAAAGAGAAGCGCTGTGTGAATCATTAATATGGAACATATGATGGCTCCACAGAACTGTACTGGAGTGTGTGTGTGTGTGTGTGTGTGTGTACATGTGTGTGTGTGTGTGTGTATATGTGTGTGTGTACATGTGTGTGTGTATATGTGTGTGTGTACGTGTGTGTGTGTGTGTACGTGTGTACGTGTGTGTGTGTACATACGTGTGTGTGTGTAAGTGTGTGTGTGTGTATGTGTGTGTGTATGTGTGTGTGTACGTGTGTGTGTGTGTATATGTGTGTGTGTACGTGTGTGTGTGTACGTACGTGTGTGTGTGTGTGTGTGTAAGTGTGTGTGTGTGTGTGTATGTGTGTGTGTAAGTGTGTGTGTGTGTGTTTGAGTGTGTGTATGAGTGTGTGAAAGTGTGTGTGTGTACGTGTGTGTGTGTGTGTGTATATGTGTGTGTGTACGTGTGTGTGTGTGTGTACGTGTGTGTGTGTACGTACGTGTGTGTGTGTGTACGTGTGTGTATGTGTGTGTGTACGTATATGTGTGTGTGTACGTGTGTGTGTGTATATGCACACACCCTTGCTGCCAGATATCATTACACTACTTCACTCCTCACTCATGACCTCACTACTCAAACATGCTCGTCTTGACTGAGGTGATGACTGAGGGGCCCAGAAGCATTAAGCTGTGTGTGAGAGTGTGAGTGTGTGTGTGAGAGTGTGAGTGTGTGTGTGTGTGTTTGTGCGTGTATGTGCATGTGCGTTTGTGCAGAACTACATTTCGAGCAAGTTAGTTAGTTTATTTACACAGCACGTTACAAACCAAAGTGCTTTACAAACATAAGCAAGC
Organism: Tenebrosternarchus preto; assembly: GCA_025802075.1. Taxonomy (NCBI): domain Eukaryota; kingdom Metazoa; phylum Chordata; class Actinopteri; order Gymnotiformes; family Apteronotidae; genus Tenebrosternarchus; species Tenebrosternarchus preto. The sequence goes on along the minus strand of JAOYMR010000027.1, from coordinate 5,251,413 downwards.
TTGTCACACCATCTGCTTCCACTTACGTCTCTTTAACACACAACAGAGACTCTGACATCACTACACACAGTCCTCAGCCAGAGCACAACTTTCAACTGTTGCTGAATGCCAATCGATAAAAATGTGTTTTAAGCTTGGATTTAAAATCATACATTTATGGGATATCAGTGGGATATCAGTGGGATATCAGTGGGATATCTGACTGACTTTATACATCTATACTTTATTATCCTTGCAACATCTGTATTTCCTAACACTCTACTGGCCCTGCTGGATGTATTATAACCACAGTAACTCTGCTTCCCCTGCTTTCTCTTCCTTCTTGACTTTCCTGCACTTTATATGTAAAAAATTCACACTTCTCGTTAGATGCTAATTGCATTTCATTGGCTCTGTACCTGTACTCTGCACTATCACAACAAAACTTAATCTAATCTAATCAGTAATAGCACACCTGCTTTATCTTACACTAAAATTGAGGGTCTTTCAGAGGTGACAAGGAGACTGACCTTAGAGATACTAGGGGAGAATACAAACAAAGTGTCTCTACATTATATGCAGGTGCAGGGTTAGGGTTAGGGTTAGGGCCCAATTAAAGCTTTAAAATAAGCAAGACCACCTTAAAATGGATTCTGTAATGAACTGGGAGCCAGTGCAGAATAATGTTCTTTCTTTTCTCTTTAGCAGTTAATAATTGAGTAGCAGCGTGTTGGACCAGCTGTAGACAAACAAGAGATGTCTCATTAATCCCATAATACAGTGCATTACAGTAATCCAATTGGGATGTAACAGAAGCATGAATAACTTTTTCCAGATCAGGAGGATCAAGGAATGGCCGAGAGCATTTCGAAGCTGGGAAAAGCTGCTCATAACCACTGCATTGTTTTGTTTTTTATCAAATTTCAGCTCAGTGTGAAAAGGCAAAAGCTATTAAGTAGCATGGAATCACACATTCATGCACACTTGTGCAGAAACCTGAGTGATTGTTTAGCTTGTGAAGCACCACACATTGAGAGATAAACCTTATGGATGGGACAAGAGAGAGAGAGAGAGAGAGAGAGAGAAGGACAGACAGAGACAGACAGACACAGAGCGGTTCTGGATCTTTGAAGAGTATATTATTTTAAGTGGATGTTGAATTGTCTATATTGTGGTCCGATAATGTAACCCTGCAGATAAAGAGGCAGGTTGAAGGGTTAAAACTGCATGTAGTGTAAGGCAAGCATCCAGCTGTTCCTGCATGTAAACACACACCCATCTGCTTGAGTTCCTGCTCTTACGGGTGATACGCCTCGCTCTGGTGTGCTTTGTTTAATTACAGTCCCACATTGTTGGAACTCCAATAGAATAATTACTGTTGAATAAATTAGCCTAATGCTCTAAATGTGGAGGCATGAGAAAGAAGGGTTAGAGAGAGAGAGAGAGAGAGAGAGAGAGAGAGATTGAAAGAGGAGCAATGCAATAAATGGGAGGTTCAGTGGGCTTATTGCTTTGACCATATGAATTAGTAGATGGGAAACTTGTAAACAGAGGGAGAAAACAAATCATTAATACTGCTGATCACCACCTACTTTTAAACTGTTTCTGGTTCTCTGAGTCCTGGTACCAGTATGTGTTCACTGGAGGAACCATGGGACTGTTCTACGGTAGACAAACTGAAATTCTTTTTTGACCTGAAAAGGCAAATGCATAGTCTGTGTGGCCTGCCCTAACTGTTCTGATAACAAAATAAACAAGCCCCTTTGCTCACACTGTTTCAGAAGTACACTCTATTGATTTCTGGACCTGAGAGAGAGAGAGAGAGAGAGAGAGAGAGAGAGAGAAAGAGAGAGAAAGAGGTGACTCGGTATCAAAGCGATCAGTTTAATTACAGCCAGGTCACTGTGGCAGGCAGGGGTCAACACCTCAGGGCAAATTAAGACCTCTACCTAACCCACCCCATCTGTCTCACTCTCACACTCTCACTCTCCATTTCTCACCCCATGTCCTCAATCACCAATTCACTGAGGCTCGCCCAGCAGAATCCAACGTTGGAGGGGGAGGTTCCACAGTGACTAGAACAACACCCCATAAACGACACTAAGAGACGGTCATCTAATCGTCTTTTTTAATTTCGCCACATCTCAACCTCCAACTGCTGCTCCACTACACAGTGGATCAGGTCAGCCTGCGAACGCAGAGCTCCACCCCTCCAAATGTGCCTGACACCAGGAAGGGTCGGAACAGGCACCTGAGCTTTCTCCAGTTGAACACGTACAACTGGGAGCTCTGTGGTATTTTACATGCTAATCTCAACATGTCTCTGTGGTATTTTACATGCTAAAACGTCTCACTGAAAGGCACAAGGCCAGAATAGTGAAGAAAGCAATGGGGTTGTTTGGTAACTTGCAGTCTTTGTTGAAACTGCCACTGTACAGCAGCTCGTTCAACTTTCAGAATGCTTCTATTACTCAACACTTCAGCCAGAGCGTAAAGAAGCACATTTAAATGGCTGCTGCAGAATAATCTTTAAAGAATGGAGCATATCCTCACTTCTGTGAATGTACTGCTATCTCCTTGTGAAGGAACCTTTCTGTTGATTTTGGTTTCCACCTTTCTTCTTCGCCCCTCTCTTCCACTTCCTCTTTGTTCTCTCTCTCTCTCTCTCTCTCTCTCTCTCTCTCTCTCTCTCTCTCCCTCCCTCCCTCTCTCTTATTTTTCTCTCCTTTTAACTGAGCTCGCGATCTCTATGGAGCTTCGGCCTGAGACCAAGCCGGAGTTGTAATCCATTTACACCATCCTGCCAAACAACTTCCTCCTAAATAAACCCCCGACACCCTTACAAGCAGCCTTAGCTGGGTACCGTCAGGAGACGAGCGCTTCCCGAGGAGGGGCGCAAACTCTGGGGAAGAGAGCGAGAGGTGGAACAATTAAGAATGGAAGAGTATACACAAGAGCAACAGACAACAAAGGGTTCAAGTAGAGGCTCTCAGCAGCACGGAACTATGGTCACGCTGATTTCTCCCTCCGTCTTTGCCTCTATCTCTTTCTCATGCAGGTGGTGCCCAAGGGTTGTTTGCCTGGGCAGGCAGACAAAGTGTGTGTGTGTGTTTGTTGTGTGTGCATGTGCGCGCACTCGCGTCTGTGTGGAAGCACGCGTGTCCTTGTGCGCGTGCGTGCGTGCGGTGAGGGTGTGAGAGTACCGTTCGGTGTGTGTGTGTGTGTGTGTGTGTGTGTGTGTGTGTGTGTGTCTGCGAGTGCGCGCGCGCTCGTGTGTGTGTGACCCTGAAAGCTGATTAACCCAGTCCCCTGCTTTAATGAGAGCGGGGCAGAGCAGACACCTCTGAGACTGCCGAGCGGCAACCCTCTCGCCTCCTGCTCTGGCCCAGCCAACCGCTCCCTCCATGCACACATCAAAGAGCCCCGCAGCGCGCACACCGAGCAGGAGAGGAGGCGCGTTTGGGGTTGGGGGGGGGGGGGGGTAGCGGAGCGGAGCTGAGGAGAGGAGAGAGGAGCCGAGGAGAGGAGAGGGGGTGGACGCCGGGATCCCTTATCTCCTCCGGAGAGGCTGCTGCTCTGTGGAGTGAGATTGTCTGGAGCTGCCACCTGTCCCAGCCATCTTTGAAGGCAGCACTAAACCCTGTGATGGGTCTGACCTCCTTCAGCTGCTTCTCTTTTATGTCTCTCTTCATTTTCTGCTTTGTTACATCCCTCTCTCTCTCTCTCTATCTATCTCTCTCTCTCTCTCTGTCTCTCTCTCTCTCTCCCCTCCTCCCCTCTCTCTCTCTCTCTCTCTCTCTCCCTCCACTCCTCCCCTCTCTCACTCTCTCTCGCTCTCTCTCTCTCTCTCTCACTCTCTCTCTCTCTCTATCTCTCTTTCTCTCTCTCTCTCCCCTCCCCCCACTCTCTCTCTCTATCTCTCTCTCTGTCTCTCTCTCCCTCCCCTCCTCCCCTCTCTCTCTCTCTCTCTCTCTCTCTCTCTCTCTCTCTCTCTCTCTCTGTCTCTCTCTCACTCACTGTTAGTCTCCTGTGGTCCTCTCTTGCGCTCTAAGTACAAGGGGCAAGAATGTATCTCGTCTTATCGAGTTCAGACTCTTAATAAAAAAGGGAACCGTTTTAATTACCTTTTCCTCTCCCCTCCCTTCCGGAACGGGCAGCACCTGAGAAGTGTGGCTGTTAACCTTACACTTGTCACCAGAGACGACACGCACACACACACACAAACACACACACACACACACATACACGTACCCACAGAGGCCAGGATTGAGATGTGCTCTCTCTGTAAAGCCTGCTGAGATCATCTAGCAGAACGGTGCGCAGAGATCAGGAGGAAGAGGAGACGATGAAGAGTAGGGAGAGAAGGAAGTGGAGATGTGGCAGTTTCAGCCACTGCCTGTCCAGACTAAGAAACACATCTCAGGGGGGCGTGGGGCTTATCACAGCCGCTTCTTACGTCTTTGGACCTCATGTCTTAGTGCTGGTTTCTCGGTTATTTATAGCAGCAATTTCCCCTCTTCAGAATAAACTCTGAAATCTCACCCAAGACTTGGAAGCTTTTTTAAAAAAAATTTTTTTGTAAGTGAGATTAGTGCTTTTTGCAAGCGTGCGTGTTCGGCATTTGTTTTAGATCGGCGTGGGAGCACGTTGAAGCACAGATGTCGCAGGCACGATTGCAATGGAGCCCCAAAATGGTCTTCTTTAAGAATCAATAATGCACAAATAAAAAAAAAAGAAAGGCTTAGCGTGTTCTTAAGAAACGCGCGGTTCCTCTTCCTTGCATTGGCTGGCCCACTGCTTGCAGTCCCAGAGTGCTGCGGGGCAGGATCGAGGGGGGGAAGAGTGCAGTGTGAGTCGCGGGGCGGCAGGGCTGTGGCGCTGAGGCCCAACATGACGAGCCGCCTCTAATAAGCTTCATAAAAGGGTCTGATCCGGCCTGATCCGGCCAGCTGGGGCGTGCATGGACTAATGCCGCTGATGTTTCCCTATAGCGATGAAAGGCTGCAGATGGAGGAGGAGTGCAGCTCTTCCCAAAGCCTGGGGCGTGCCCGCGGCACGCCGGCCCTCTCGCCCTGGCACACCCCGCCCCCCCACATTACCCCTGGCACCTCCAGCTTTCGCCCCGGTTAGAGTTGGAGGTGCTGGGGTAAGTAGGGTGCAGGGTGTGCACCCACACCTCCAGCACACCCTGCCCCCCACACACACCCACACCTCTAACCCCGGTGATACCAGTGCAAGTCTTTCCAAGGATTTTTCAAGTTTCTCATTGCAGATGCAACTGAGTTTTAGATTTGCTTGTTCAAATTCTGGTCAATATTTATCCAAGACTGATCGCTTAGTGAATTTAATTGGATACATTATGGGGAATCCGATAACTCACTGAGCTGAACCGACTGTACAGGGAGCTCTGATGGGAGCTCTGGCAGAAGCAGCTCTGCATGGCTACGCAGGTCTATTCCAGTGCGTACTCTCGACTTTGCAAAGTTAAAGAGAACCAGCAGCTTTCACTATGCTGCCCACGTCTCCACTCCTGACAGCTGCCTTGTACAGGTCAGCGGTCTGCAGAAGGTCAGACGTGCAGCGGGGCCGGAATGATCTGAAGTCCCGCCTGGCCTGCTCGGCGAACTCCATCAGGACCTGGCTGCTAGCGCCGTCCCCTGTCCTGTTGTCCAGTCCTCTGGGCCAGCGGCGGCCTGCTATGCTCTGCCAAGGGCACTGAGATGGGGAACATCTCCAGTCCGAGCACCCAGCTCTGCTATACTGTCCCGGCAGCGAGCAGCCAAGGCTGGTTGACTTTATTAGTACCGGCGCTCTCCGGTTCCCCACCTCCCGAGATGTCAGCGGAGACCCGGACAAGGGATTACAGAGCATAAGCCACTGGAGAGATCAGTATCTGAGCCAGAACGCTGAGCCCTGAACCTGGGTCAACCATTGGGGATCTGCTCTCTAGCGAGAAGAAGGTTTCACATCTAAAAAAGATGCAGGCCAACACTTGGTAAACTTAGAAGCAGCCATCTCGCTCGGTCTTGAATGTCGAGGGAGGTTGAACTGAAGGAGTAAAGCTCTCGAAAAGGACAACATGCTTTAAGATTCTGCCCAGTCAGCCAAAAGCGCAGTGAGAAGTAAATGGCTCTATTGTTGGGACGCAGTTTGTCGAGGAAAGCGCTTAGAATGCCTGCTACGACCACAACTGGGCATCCTGCTGGACATTTGTCCCTCCCTTGTTCCCTTATTCAAAAACATCCCCTTACTGGTTCAAGAAGCCTCTGAAAGCCAAGCATTCGATTCAGCGCGATTTAATTCCTGTAATGGGACACGGCTCTTCCACGGCCAAGAGCACATCTGCTGAAGGAACTGTGGAGGCAGAGGAAGAGGATCTCCCTTCCCAGCGGACATGAGGAGTTGCTTAGCCAGCAAGTGGTTCACTGTTGCTGTGTCCTGGTGACCCTCTAATCAGGCTACAATATAAACAGATGTTGCAACGCTAGTGGTACATACAGGCCCGCACACAATTGTGCTTAAGCTGTCCTCTCTCTCTCTCTCTCTCTTTCTCTCTCGTCCATTAATCCCCCACTCAATCTGGTGGTCTTATCCAGCCTGCGTGCTACTGAGGCGGTAAGTGGGATGATACAGTGAATCTTATCAACAGTGATTTCACTAATGCGTGCAAAGAGGGCTGTTTACTTTGCACACCACTTTACCCTGCGCGATTCGCTGCCGTGCGGCACTGGGAGAGGAGTTGCCAAATGTGAAGAAGACAAAAAGTGGGCGGAGTCAAGAAAGAGGAAGAGAAAGCAGCGAAGGGGTATGTGGCCTTGCTGTATCAACAGTATTGGCCTCCTCTCCCAGGTCTTGTAACCCCTTGTAAGTCCCGAGTGGCGGCGGAGGGGGGTGGGGTTCCACGGTGTGTCGCCTTGGCGACCAGGTGCGCCCGGGGTGGCAGGTGGCGGCTCGTTTAGGAGCATTAGGCCCTGCCTGCGGGCTGGCGGGAAGACGGATCACGCTTTACCTGGCCTCCCTCTGCTAGTGCCTACACAGCAAAAACAGTGAGGGTCCGCTCTCCATCACACACACGCACACACACACGCACACACCAGCACTCACAAGCTCACACACACCTGGGATACATTTATGACCTGATGGATCTGAATAGAGGAAAAGGAGCTCCAAAGGAAGCTGGTGCTCTAGAGGAAAGTCTGTGTGTGTGTGTGTGTGTGTGTGTGTGTGTGAGTAGCCATCTGTGTCATGACTCGGTTCCGCTGGAGTTTAAAGGTCAATATTTTTCACACCTCAAAGGCTGTGGAGGAAAATGATTGGCACCAGAGATTTTTTATGGAGCTGCAAACTTGCACAGGCTTTTGGGGGTGTGGGTGGTGTTAGAATTTACCACACTCCAAAATCCCTCCCCTCAGGAGAGGAGATCTGAGAGGGGGCAAGCAGCCTCAGACCCTAAGCACACACTTAAAACCAACAGCCTTTTTATTCACCCTGATTTTAATTAATGTTGAAACAGGAGAAAACCAGAAACAGCTGTGCACAATCACCGCTGCTGTTCCTGGATCAGCTCACTCACCAACACTTGCAACTTTACTGCACGGGTGCCAGGGTCCAGGGTAAATGAGCCAGCACCAAGGGCAACCCAGGACCAGCCTTACAGGCGTCAGGACAAGGCTTTTCTTACCACCTCATACAATATCCAATAAAATCCCTCTGGCCCTCGCAATTCTTCCCGAGAACGGGATGACTTTTTCCACCCCGTGTTACGTTTTCCGGCTGTCGAGGTCCCCCAAGCGGAAAAATGGGTTTTCTTTAGACCGGGTGGCCCCTTTGACTTCTCCAGCTCTTTTCAATTCTTCTGTTGAGGATGGTGACTCTTGCACGCGACCTTTGATCCGAGTGGCTCCTGGAGCCAGACCCTCCTGACCCTAACCCAGTAGGGGTCGCGTTGGGCTCCGGCCTTCTCTCTCTCTTTCCCTTTGCCCAGACTTGCTCTCCTTCTTTCAGTGCTTATTCTATCATTTCTTTACTTCTCTCTGGCCTTTTCCAATGGCTCGAACTCTGTCTTGTTCTTCACTGTGTTCCTCCAGGTTTGGACCTCTGGCACCACAAACACTGCTGTCACCCCAGCTCCCCCCCAGCCGAGCCTCCTCTCAGCCTTTATGAAAGGTGGCAGTCTTGCTGAGCTGGACAGGCTGCTATTAGCAGGAGATGTTGAGCTTGCGCTGGCTCTGATTGGCTCCACTGTATTCAACCTTTCTGCATTCGGGCCGGTGCTCGTGGTGAGCGGAAAATAAGGGTGAGGCTAATGAAGTAGTTAAAGGGAGATACAGTAAACGCTCCAGGAGATGGAGAGAAAATGTGGGAGCGTGGGAGAGGGAGGGAGGGAGAAGGGGAGAGATTCATTAAGTGCAGTGGATTAAGACTACTCTGTCAGGACCAGCTCCAGCCCAATTTAGCCAAACTAAACAAGCCATCACATCGAATTCCAGTCCACAGGCGACGGCCAGGCAAAAGGTGCTCAGCCAAATTAACCTCGTAAAAAGGCCCCTGCTCACATCATCTCTCCCTCTCTACACTTTCTCCCTCTTTCTTTTGCTCCCTTGTTCTAATGCTGACACTCTGGGAGTGAAAGAGAGAGAGAGAGAGAGAGAGAAAGAGAGAGAGTGAAAGAGGGAGCGACGGCTCTCCATCCTGCGGCGCTTTGATCAGCTTGTTGATGAGGGAGGCTGGGGCTGTGTGCTTGCTCTCGGCCCCTAATGAGGGAGTTAGGGAACATAGCAAGTCGCTCGCCCGTACCAACCTCTCCCGAGACAAGGAAAGAAAAGAAGGAGAGAAAGAGAGACGAGGAGAAGGAGAAACTAGTCAAATGTCAGGACCAATCAGTCTGTCTGCAGTTTGGCTTTTCAACTTGCACAGAGGAATAAATCTGCCCTGCCTCTCCTGCATACGGAGAGCAGCTGGGCTCTGGTTCACCTCTCAGGGCACACGTGAGGCTTTGTGGCTGCTAGGCGCGTGAGCAACGACGTGGGATTTCAGAGCTGGAACCCGAGAACAAGGCGAACCCTGACAGCCTCGCACGATACGGCGCCGCTGGGGTTTCGTACGCTTGTCGCAAGCAATTTCGGGTTTGTCCTTTCGTATTTGTCGTAAACGGGAAAATGGCTCCGCACTCCATCTCCCCACCTTGGCAAAACTCCTCCCTTAACTCCTCCTAAACTCCTCCTCCTGTTCTTACCGCTTGATGGTGTAAATTGACCCACATGGCTGAATACACACACACGCCATGCACAGTGATTTACTGAAGAAAGCCGTGCTGTTAATAACAGCAAGGACTCCTTAGATACGCGTGTGTGTGCTGGGCAGTGACTCACTATAGTGGGGGTCCAGGTAGCCGTTACGGGGGTCCATGGCGAAGAGGGTTCCCCGGTAGGGGAGGGTGTGGTCGGCCAGGTGGGGCAGCGAGGTGTGCAGTTCCTTCTTGACCAGGGAGGGGCGCCCTTCCGTGGAGGTGGATGGTTCCTCACTCAGCTTGGAGGCCACCGTGCCCGGGCACACCGCCTGGCCGCTGATCGCATTACGCCTCTCGCGATGGTACGGGGGACCCGTGCTCTCATCCTCTGTTCCAGAGAGAGAAGAAAGAGAGAGAGAGAGAGAGAATGGATAGAGAGAAATTGAGTGAGAGGGAGGGAGAGACACATCATGAGAGACAGGAAGAGAAGAGAAAGAGAATAAAGAACAAATGAGAGGAGGAAGAGGAGAGAGGGATGAAGCAAGAGTGAGAAGAGAAAAGGAAGGGATGGAGAGAATAAAAGAGGAAGGAAAAAGGAAGATCAATCAATCTTACTGACAGCGAACGTAAGGTGTGCCATTCCAGGCGCAAATGTTGCTTCTTTGTGTGATAATAAACAGCAAAACAACTGAGCTGAACTAATTACAAGCTTTTGTCGTGTATGAACGCATCACAGTACACGGCAGCGAGGCCCAACGTGGGTCTGAACTGCAGTGAGTTTCCTCACAGTGCCAAAGAGCTTCCACACTGTGCCCAGATGCAGAACACACACACACACACACACACACACACGGATCCACTGTAAAACGAAGAAAGCATCTGTGTAGGACATCTGGCTAACAAACCTGAGAGAGATAAAACTACAAGATTGCTAATATCACACATGCATGATTGATCTGGAACTCTCTGCTCTCACACAGTGGAAACGGAAACAGTGATGCTTTAATCTGGACGTGAGTGGTGAGAAAGACCAAAAAACGAAATAAGCATGTGGATACTAAAGATTCGTCAACACTGAGCTTTTATGACCATACAAACTTCAAACCACACACACACACACACACACACACACATGCTGTGCATGGGACAGGTCTGGTCATGCTGAAACTCTCTGGGAAGCTGAAGTCTTGTGAGTTTGTTGCCCTGAGCTGTGTCTTATGTGCTTTACGTGTCTAGAGCCTCTTGGTTTTGGCACCTCCCAGCCAAACGAGAAAACGACTGTCCTCACACACACACACACACACACACACACACACACACACACACAAGGGATGCACCCACACTTGAAGGAGAGGAGGCAGTGGAGTTCTTTCTCCAACCTGAGAAATAAAACAGGCCTTCACCAATCCAGCAGGCGGATGAGGATTTCCCCCAAATGCCCTCCCCCCTTCTCTCTCTCCTTCTTTCTCTCTTTCTGTCAGCTCCATATCTGTTCCCCCCTCCTCTCTCTCTCTCTCTCTCTCTCTCTCTCTCTCTCATTCTGTCAGCTCCATCTCTGTTTCCCTCACTCCATCTCTCTTCTGCTCTTTCTGCCTCTGTCAGTTCTCTCTCTCTCATTCTCTCTCTCTCTCTCCCTCTTTCTCTCTCTCTCTCTCTCTCTCTTTGTCAGTTCTCTCTTTTTTCAAAGACACAGAGTCCCATGGAGAGGGCAGCTGAGTCTTTCCCCTGCATTCCAAACTGCCCATTAAGTGCCTCATGGGTAGTATCAACGCCCACAAACCACCAGCTCTCTCCGTCTCTCTCCTTCTCTCTCGTTCCCTCTCTCTCCTTCTCTCTCCCTTCCTCTTTTTTCTGTTTCTCACTAACATACATAGCTTTGTTCGACCCCTCAATTCTCTTTCCCTCCACGCAAATATGCCAGCAGTCATACACACCACAGCAGTCACAATGTGTTCACATGTGTGTGTGTGTGTGTGTGTGTGTGTGTGTGTATGTGCGTGTGTATTTAAGTACAACGTCCCTGAGGGAAGGCACTAGTTAGGTCCACATGTCCAGGCTCACAGGGGTTCTGGAGCAGATTGGACCTCACAAGGTTTCTCCGCTCCATGGCCCTGTTACGGGCTTCTACGAGACTGCTCGTGTTACAGAGCTGAACCATTAGTTGACCCTCTCCCAACCATCACCTCCCAGGGGGAAGGAGACACATGGAGATGGCCCTTTCTCCTGCCAGGGGCCTCCTACCATTCAGCCCTCAGAGCAGAGGGATAACAGCAAGGCTAACTGCTCCTCATAACCAATTTAACTGAATCTGTCCGTCTGTCTGTGCACAAATATTTAAACCAGGAGACCACATCCATGTCGTGGGATCCTGCCTGCTAAACCAGGGGCCGCACCTCTCTGAACAGTGATTAGCCTTAAGCCTCCATTAACAGTGGGTGGGTGGAGCTGGCGAAGCTGCTTGGATGGAGCTGTCGGCCCGTGTTTTCTGCTCTGAGCCAGTAAGCTGCGACTGGCTGGAGATCGGGGTGCAGGTTCAACATCCTCGGCCAGGACTCCACAGTCGGACCAACTTCACGGCCCTTCACGGCCCTTCACGGCCCTTCACGGCAGACCCGCTGCTGGAATAGCACACAGTTAAGAGTTCTGTCAACACTCACTGGTGATAAAGTTAAAGTAACTGTCAGAGACTGACTGAGACCTTATCGGTCAAGAGCAACAACTCATGTAGCATTGGAGAGAAAGCTAGTGAACCACATGGTTACCGTTTCCAACACACACACACACACACACACACACACACACACACACAGTTTAGACTAAAGCGCAGATACTGTGAAACACCACAGGGATATAGTTTTCCTTGCGACTTGTGATTCTTGTCACTTTCGAAGGTTGGGCTCTGTTCGCACTCTCCTTTCTTTCGCCGTTCTCTGCCTGTCTCGAGTTCCTTCATGTCAGTGCTTACAACACGTTCCATGACTCTTAGTGTTTATACATCACAGAGAAGAAAAGAGAGCGAGAAACAGAGAGAGAGAGGGAGAGAGAGAAGATGAGGACGTGCTGCTTCTATCCAGAGCTGACAGCGTCACTTATGTTCGAAGTATTTAATCCTGTACTGCACAGCCAATGATCTTATTATGGCAATAATGGCACTAAGTCTGGATTAATAGGACTGCTCTCGCAAACTGCAATACTCTCATAAAAGGATTTAAAAAGCAGTGTATTTCTGTCCTCACACACACACACACACACACACACACACATATACAACACACATGCTAACACACGCACGCACGCACAAAGGATTTGCGGGAGCCTGTCACAGGAGCCTGCAAGTCACTGGCGGTAACTGGATTGCAAGTGTCTGTGTCTGCCCTCGTCTGGACGCACAGCCACGATAGCAGGCGCTGCATGCCAGCTCTCCTCCTAAACTCCCCTTTCCCCAGTTCATGTGGTCCTAAACACGGCCAGCCTGCAGCTTCGCAACTGGAGTCCTCGACGAGGCCCCGCCTGCCTCAGGCAGATACGGTAGAGGCAGCGGAGGTAGTAGAGGTGGCAGAGGCGGTGAAGGCAGTGGAGGCAGCGACAGAAAGGGGGGAAGATGGGAAGGAGGGAGGTCTGTGAGGTGGTGAAGGGCCTGAAATCGAACCAACAGCAGCTCAGCAGCAGGGTGTTCACCACTCCACAAACACAGGAACAGGAGTCCTCAGTATACAGATGGCCACCATCTGATCCACCGGCTGAAGAGATTGTCGCAATTTTCTTTTCAAATTCATAGCACCAGACCAAAAACAAAGAATATAAAGAAATTAATTGGCAGAGAACAAACTGTCGAAATAAGTAAAGCACTTTAAATTGCCCTGTGTATGAAATATACTATAGAAATGACCCAGCCTAGCCTTGCCTAATGATCGGACTCACACTGAACACAAACATCCCAACATGATTTGTCACAAAGAACCATGCCTAATAATGAAAAACCAGAGAGGCACGTTGAACGAGGAGTTTGCCTGGGGCCTGTGATCTCTGTACTGGGGTGATAACTGAGCACCACTCCCTCACTGGGTTGGGCCAATCGGCCTAAAGTGTTTTTACCCAAGTCCTATTAGCCTAAGCCTGCAGTGACCTATGAGGTCCAGCCAGCAGAGCCTGTCCTCAACACACTGGCCACTCCAAAAGACCCTGGAACACCACACAGCCAAACACTGCTAACAACCACTAGAAGAATATACTATAAGAACAGCAAAGTGCTTCTTAAAGTGCAATTGTGATTATATCTGCTGTATTTTATTTTTTGGCTATTTTTTTTATTATTAAAAATCGTCTTTGTAGTTGATTGTATTAGTACACCTTTGGAAAGGCCCTAATGCTCTTCCTCTCCCCCACACTTCCCTCCCCTCTTCACTCCGCACCCCAATGAGGTCTTTCAAGCACGTCGGGCATTGGGGTCAAGTGGTGAATGCAACCCTCAATCACACAAGTGTCACCTATGCCCAAGCCAAACATCACAGAGAGAGAAAAAAGAAAGAAAGAAAGAAAGAAAGAAAGAAAGAGAGAGAGAGAGAGAGAGTGAGAAAAAAAGAAAGAGAAGAGAGAGAGAGGGAGGGAGGAAGGGGAGGGAAAAAGACAGGGTGCCAGAGAGAGAGAGATGCTGGGGTTCATTATTCTAGCTTGTAGCTTAATCTGCATTCATCACTTAGGACTCCAGCAGCATCAATGGCTCAGCAAACACTTAGCAGTGGGAGGTCAACAGCCACTTGATCTGTTCAACAAACGGAGAGAGGAGAGGAGAGGAGAGGAGAGGAGAGGAGAAGAGAGGAGGGGAGAGGAGAGGAGAGGAGAGGAGAGGAGAAGAGAGGAGAGGAGGGGAGAGGAGGGGAGAGGGGAGGAGAGATGGTATATGCAAGATGTTATCAGACAGTATAAGATGTCTATTTTTCCTTCTCTTCTTCCCTGTAACCTCTGTGAGACAAACTCAAACCTAAGACCATCTAAATCCTCATGTCCTGCCCCATAAGTACAGCAGCAAATCTCTCTGCTCCTAGTGAGCCAATAGAAACTCACAGCTCGATCAGACACCCCACCCCCCCCGGCCCCTCCTCCCTACACGCCGCAGACCCCCTGAGCCGTGGCACAGACCAGACGGAGGGCATTTCCACGGTCCTGCTTCACCTTCCAGTCCCGCTTTCCCTTCATTCCTATTACTCTCGTGCTGCTTCACAGAGCCCCGCCATTCCTCACCTGGTTCACGCAACAAGCCGCTTTGCCCCAGCGCAGAGGGTGCGGGTCTGCTCTCCGCGGACCAGGTGGAGAACAACAAAAAAGAGGGAGAGAATGAGAGAGGGATGAGGAAGAAAAAGTAGTGAGCACGCTCTTTCCCTCCCTCCTTCTCTCTCTCTCTCTCTCTCTCTGTGGTGATTGAATTTCTTAACATCTTTTCAAAAAGCGCTTAAATGCCTGGAGGCGAGAGGAAGAAACAAGCTAATGGTGGATAGGGAACCCTGAACAAATTTCAGAGCCCTTTCCTGCTCGCGTTTGAGGCTTGAAAGCAAGCTCCTGCCTTTCAAGTTTCAAAGTCCTCCTTCCTCCTGCAGTGTCACTGAAGGATTTGAAAAGGCAGTAATTGTGCTCACTGCAGCCCTGATCACAGGCTCCCCGTCCAGCTCTAGTGTTTCACTCGCTCTCTGTACCACTGCCCAACCTCTCTCTCTCCGTCTCTTTCACTCCCTCTCTCTCTTTCTCTCCCTCGCTCTCTCTTGTGCTCACTCTCTCCTTTCCTGTTTCTTTTTCTCTTGAGCTCTTCCTGTTTCACTCCCTCTCTGTTCCTCTCTCATTCTCTCTTTCTTACTTTCTTCTCTCTCTCTCTCTCTCTCTCTCTCTCTCTCTCGCCTTGTCCTCCTCTCTGCTCTCCTGTCTTTCGCCTTCCTCCAGCCCCCTCGTTAAATCTGAGTGTGCCGGTTTCTTCCGTTTTATGGCCTCCATTGTAAAAAAAACTAAACAAAAAAAACCCTCCCAGGATCAGCTCCCTTCAAAACGGCCACCGCGTGCTTTAAGCACCCTAATGAGAAGCCTTTCCAGGAGCGGAGAAAAAACTGAGGATGAAGCAAAATGACTGAAAATAGAAAGAGGTGATGTTGGAGGGTTTGGGAGCCTCAGAAGGAGCTCCTTGGCCTTGGGACCCAGATAATGGATGTGGGCTGGGAAAGTGCTCTGTGAGGAGGAGCCATTCTTCCTTGGTCTCTCCTGGCTGGTGCTCCGCTACACGCAGTCACAGCGCTACGGCAGAGGCTCCGCCTCCATCACTTTCCTCCCATCGCGATTTTCCTCTCTCCAAGCCCTCTCCGTGGAGGAAGGACGAGGCAAACCCTCAACCAGGCTCCACCTATGCGCTCTGGAGGGCCGCGCTCTCGATGGCCGCGCTCTCGATGGCCGCGCTCTCGATGGCGGGAGCCTGCTTGGCTGAGGGGCGAGACGCGGGAGCTGAGCGTATGAACGCGAGAGGCACGAGCAGAAAACACAAAAGCGCCACTTCAAAGGGCCTCTCCACCGAAGTGGTAATCTCTCCACCCGACCCTACACCACCCTCCCCCCACCCTTTTTTCCCTTGCAAATCAACTTGAGGGAGAGGCTGGTTACTTCCCAATTAACAATGAGACCAGTTACACAGAAATACATGCAGTTGGCAGGGCTCTTAATGCGCCCTTACCTCTGCAAGAGGCTTACAGCCACTGGAGACCGAGGCCTCACCAAACTGGCGCCAAACACGGGCGGAAGGGCTCTACGTCAGCAAGTGGTTGAGCCTGCCAGTGGCAAGGGAGAGAGAAGGGGTGAAGGAGGTGATGGAGAAGGAGAGAAAAGGGCAATGGCATCTCCACCAATCACTGACTGGCACGAGAGCCAGAGAGAAGCAGAAGGATTAGTGTGACTGGGTGGGGTTTTCTATCACTTCTTGGCTGCAGAGGAGAGAGAAGTTGGCCAAGATTTGTCCTTTAACCCCCAGCAGGCCAGGCTTAATGTACAACCAACACTCCTTCATAGATGGTTTCAGCTTCCTATTATGAGGAGATGAATGGCCTTTCAGCTGCAGTCGAGTACATCTCTGAGGTTCAGCTGGGTATAGGACAGGTTACCGAAGGAACATCCTTCTTGTTCTTTAGTGTGTAATTCACACTGTAATTCTCACCTGGCAAAACAAACCTAACAAAAACCCATTAAAGAGCCCACTGTTGCACTATGGGACAACATGTTCACGTTTGCTCATTCCTGACTGGGATGGAGGAACTTTTGCACTTATTTACACTGTTTTAGGACAGGTACAGCAGAGAGTTTTGTCACATATTGTCCTATAGAACCAAGTACGAAGTTCCATGGTCTCAAAGCAAGTCTGTGGGCCACATTGAAGCACAAATCATTAAAGCCATTGATTAAAAGCCATTACACCTGGTCTTCAACCTCATAGCTTCAAATTTCAAGCAATGCAATATAACCAAGAGACACCAGTCAGTTTCTTTTAGCAAATCGCAGCCAGGCTTAGGTGTTCATCAGAAAATGAGGCGTGAAATCACACAGGAATCCACATGTATCTGGCAAAGGCATCCTTGGGGCACAACCAGATGATGGTAATATGGGCCATGCAAAACAACCTTTTAGCTTAAATCGCTGGCACTCCTCGACTGTAAATCAGCATAGGGACTGGACGACTTTCTGAACTGATCGAATAAATTCAACATAAATTACAAAGGATAAAATTAAAATTGCTAAAATGAAATTGTTAAGGAATTAGATCAGAATTTGCTGCAAACACTAAAACCTTACTTAAGCTAATTAGCAGGAACAAGAGGTGGAGCATCAGAAAAGTGTTTGCCCAATTATCGGGAGATTGCCAGTTTGATGTCATCTGTGGCTAGGAGACTGATAGAGCAAAATTGGCTGTTAGGAAGGGAGTGGTCCCCACCACTCTTAGGAAGGGAGGTGTGGCATTCCCACTCTCACACTGTCAATCACAGTAACACTGGCCAATCATGAGCGTCTGTGAGCTCATGCATCAGAAAAGGGTGGACAGTGTTATCCTCATGCAGTGTCTGCCCACTGACAATGCATGAACTACACATTGAAAGGATGTGGTGATTGGCTGTGTGTGCTTTGGGGGAAGCATGTGACTGCTCTCACCCTCCCTGATTGGCAACTGACATGTGACAAGGAAGAAATACCTGGTGGATGGGGATTGGCTATGAGTAAAATAGGCAGAAAAATGGACCCCCCCCCAAAAAAAAAAAAACAACAAGATGTAGAAATTGAGAGCTAATCTTGTACTGAAAGCAATCATGAAATGAACTACACCTGTGGTTCCCCAAACATCCACCTCTGCTGCTCTACTTGTTCTATATCTGGGTGAATGAGACATCACCCACACCTCTAAATTTGGTCCAGCGACACCGTGCACACTGCCCAACCCCCAGTACTGAGGAGAGCCCCAAGTAGATCATTCTGCCGCTAGGTCTCTTCAAGGACCCAAGCAGGCCTGGTCAACCCTGACAGCCTAGCCAGCAGCCCCTGGGGGTTGGGGCGGGTGGAATCAAAGCCGAGACGGGGCTCCTTCACTTGCATCAAATCAGCGTCACTGAAAAGGACTTAAGAGCTCTGTGAGCCTCCCCTATCCTTATTCCCTTGTAACCCCCTCCCCAACGCCCCCCTCCACCCCACCTCCTGGGTTAGGGGAGCGGCATTCTCCGGGAACGGCCTTGACACTTAGGCGTGCTCCATCAGGAGCAGATGATTGTAGAAGAGTGGAGCGTGTGGGTGAAAGTGCCTCTCCGAGATGGACAATGGTGCATTTGGCCTATTCACAGTTTGGCTATTCCACGCCATTGCCCGAATCGCACCTCCACTCCCATCAGACCCTGTTAGAGCATTTGGCAGGGCCTTGATCAGAGGGCATAATGGGCTGTGATTGGTCTTAGTAGGCACTGAACCGCCCCAGGTAAACCATTGAGAGCGAGGCATAGTTGATTTTTATTTTTTTATGATATAGCAAGGTGAGTGCAGCAATGGCCCCTTACACAACATATGGCTGATATGGGTGTATTTTCCTCCTCAGTGCTCTTTGATCCAACCACACAGCTTAGGACTTCCAAAATCCGCTTTATCCACAGCACATTTTGAAGCACTGATTATGTATATTTCAGATTCTGACATCCATCCAGTAGAGTTTATATGCCAACAGCAAATGAATTTACTTCAGAAATGCTGCTGGAGTTGCTACTTTGGTTCCATCGGGTAGGTTTTTGTTTTGATTTATATATTTTTGGTTGGGAACGCTGTCTGTCTGTCTTTCTGTTTCCAGGGGGACAGAGGCTGGCCACGACTCCAATGTGCCATTGGTCCATCAGCTGGTGCCAGCTTCTCGCTGTGCCGGACCGTTAGCACATCCTAACCCTTCCACTGGCCCAGGCTAAGCCTGGGGCTCTGTGATTAGAGCCAGTTCACCAGGAGCAGGCCAGCAAACCCCCACTGTCCACTCAACACCAGCACAAACACTCAGCTCCTGTGTATACTGGGATTTTTTCCACCTTGTTTTTCCACCAAAACAGTTTAAGGGTCAGGAATTGTGTGGAACGTGGCAAAGGTTTTCTTCTGAACCAGTCTGTATCACCCCTCCCCTGGAGGTGCAGATTTCTTCAGGTTTTCCTTCCAATCCAAATCTATCCGATCTGATCCCGCTAATCCAAGGTGGTAATTAGATGGGGGAGTGGTGGCTAGGGGTGGGAACCAGGCAATGAGCTCTGAATGATGGCTGCATTGCCGGTGTAGCTCTGCTGCTCTGTATGGCTGTGCTGAGGATAAATGCGCATGAGCCAGTGAAGCACTGAGAGGAGAGGACTATTAAGACAGTTAGCCGGTACTTACAGAGAGGGATAATTAGACACTTCAAAGGCACCTGCCTGCTGTCCCATGGGGCTAGAATTCACTGGCCTCTTTCACTCGCCTCTCCTCCCCTCCCCATTTAAAAGCATGTTAACCGCTATCAGGGGCTAGCAGGCTAATTTAACTTCTGACATTTGATATCTGAGGAATGAGAAGGATCAGCCGTTTAGCCGGAACGGGATTACTCCTCCGTCGTCCCCCCCCCCCTTCCCTCTCCCTCGTTCTTTCCATCCCTCCCTCGCTCGCTCCGTCCCCTCCTCCCCCACCATGCGCGAAAAAGTCACTCTCGGTCAGGCCAGATTCATTAGCTCGCTCGACGCTAAGCACTTTATCAACGACGGCAAAAATGTCGCGGTTCGGCCCGCGTCGGCTCCTGCGTGGGGGAGATTTCAGGCTGGCCGAGCTTAATGCAGCGTGCTCACGGCTCAGGGCCAGCGCACTGAGGTTTGGGCCTGTCTTGTCATGGTCGTGTCAGGCCACTGGCCACCTATCCCGAGCACAGGCGTAACTGATGCTGGGGACACTGGGAACATATCCCTGCCACTGTTTGAAAGTGTACGCTGAGAATAAAGGCAGATACCTTAACAGAATCATACAATATAATAAACAAGACACAACTGGCATTTTGTGAAATGAAATAAATAGAAAACAGTACTACAAATAGATTTGAAACCATGGTGCTGATACTGTTCAACTGTGATGAGCTTAACAAATATGGACATTCTTTTTTCCTGAGGTGTTACAGTGCGCTGGGGACCCAGAGTCAGGGAAACACCCACTGCAAACACACACACACACACACACACATACATACACACACGCCCACATCGCTCCCTATCACCCAGTTATTAAGCACAGGTGATTTGAGTTTTGTTAACTAATACTGTCGTACATTTAAGCCCACAGGTGCACTTTGCTTTTCTGTACACTGGCGTTTTATGTCGCTGTTGTTGCTTTTCGTTTTGGGATGGAGAACAAAAATCCCTTTAAATCCAGCCCTGCCTTCTGCTCCTTCTGGGCCGCCGTTACATGAGGTCTTGGTTTCTTAAAGGGAATGTGAATTAGACAGGCAGCTGAAGTGGGAGTAACTCCCTGCCTGCACTCTTGTACCCAGCACTTTTCAAAGCAGGGTTATGCCCATGAAGTAGTGGGTCTGCAGTAGCTTCCAACAGTACTTCCTAAAGAAGAAACCCTTCCAGTGTTATACAGTGTAAAGCTTTTTTTGGATTTGAAAACATTGGGATTGAGGCCAAAACTGGTAAAAAAAAGAAAAAAAAAAAAGAAAGAAAGAAATATATATATCTTTATTACAAATTACTATGTACTATAGCGGTATAACTAATTTCTCAGTAACACAAGATTACTCATTTCAGAAATTATGCATATCCACAGCAGCTGAAGTTATGTCAGAAGTAAATAACTACTGAACTACTGCACTATCTGAGCTTCCCAAACACATAAATACCATCTTTTCAATGCTGTGCTGTTTTTTTTTTAGAATTCATACCAATTTTGTCAATCTAGACTCCGCTATTACATGCTCTCTTGTATGTTTACAGTGTTGTTAGTGACTACTTGCGTTTTGACAAGAACAGTGAATTATGGGTAGACTTCAGAAGCTCTAGCTTCGTCTAAATCTGGAACAATGGGATTAAACCAGGCCAAAGCGAGCTTAGTTTCAAATTAGCATCATACTAAAACATTTGGTGTTTCGGTGAGCAACGCTGTTTGCTTTGCTCCAAGTGTAAATACAAGAGGAATGGAAAACAATCCATCCAAAATAAAGCCAGCCTCACGCCAAAACAAAGTAATTGGTTTCAGTTGGGGTCACTCAGTTTCAATAGCGATGCATGTGTGCAAAAGTTAACATATTGCAATATATTCTGGTTTCATGTAGGGCACTAACATCATACACTGCAGGAGGTTGAGGTTTGGGGGTGAGGCTTGGGAGTGGGGGCAGGGGGTCCACACTAAAGGCCGTTCAAGGCTGCAGCTCCGTGCTCTCACGAACTCCTCCATTACAGGTGGGGAGAGGGGCTCGGCAGGGCTCTTTGAAGCCACAGCTGGTAACGCTTAGTGCTTCGCTGCAGAGTCGGAGAACCCAGAGCCGTGGCCCCTTTCCACAGGCCACCATGACAATCAGAATTCCGAACTACAAGCCAAGGCTCGTAAAAATAACACGATGACCGGGATATCAAACCACAAGTCCAAAACCATAAAAATAACACGACGATTTTCCCAGCAAAGAAAATGCGCCAAGTCACCACACATTGGACCGACATCATGTCCATGTGCGAGTAATATGTTGAATTATGCAAAAAAAAAAAAAAAAATAGAGAGAGATATTCGAGAGAGAGGTTGGGCCACTGGCTCAAATGAAACCTAAATCAGTCGCATTCCTTAAACAGTCACTTTTGTGTCTGACACTGATTATCACTGTAGCTGAATGTAATCAAGAATTACAACATTCAGCAAACTAGTGCAGCGCAATGCGGGATAATATCTGCTGAAAAACCATCGCTCCCATTTCTTCAGCAACTCTTGAGGCTGTGGGAGTTGCTACGTGTGTGCTGTCGCTTGGCGATGGAGTCAGCAGTAGCACTGATCTGGTGGGGCAGCGGAGATGAGCCCTGGAGTCTGTTATCAGACCCAGCTGACCCCACCTAAAGCAGGTGGATTCCTGGAGCTCTCGCTGTGGCTTTAGGGGAGGGGAGACAGGGAGGGTTGTTGAGCCCTGTCGAGAGAGCTAGCTCAAGTGTTTCTTGCTCTAACACACCTGACTCAACTTGATGGCCAATTATCAAGGACCTCAGAGTTGGTGCAGAAATGGAAGCTGACGTTTTTGTTCTTTGATGCTGTAGTATAGGTCTGAGGAGGTCAACGCAGGTCTTGTGGTAAAAGTAAAGTGTGTTAGATGTAGTTGACATGCAGTAATTAAATGGTCATATCTAGATAGGAATGAAGATAGGAGATGGAAAACTGGAGTGGACAAAAGAGCACCGAGATAAACAACTCTGCTGGCCTCTCTCACTGAATAGTGACCCAGGCCACAAGCTGCTTGCAGCCTCACCTCATATGACCACACCCCTGCACTTAAACTCCGCCCTCCAACACAAAGCCCTGCCTCTACACGCCCCTAAAAAAAGCAAATTGGCATTCCCAGCTAGGCTCTTCCAACCTCCACCATGGAGCATGGCAGGATATCACAGTTTAACGCCACACTCTACATATGCTGACACGAGTTGAGTCTCTTCTCTTTCACAGCATCCCTGCAGCTGATATACTCAGCTTTCCCCACCACTACAATTATAAAGAGCCTCAAACTCAAATACCTGCTTATATTCACGGGCAGATCTGCTCAGTTCACACAGACGGCAGTGTTACCTACAGCTGCCGTTCACCCATGTTAACACTTTACCACTTGTTCAGAAACAACCGTACTGTGAGCATCCTGGGCTGCATTCAGAAGGATTTTGCATGACACAGTGTTCCCATGCAGCTAGAATATGTAGAGCAAATTTTCTCATTTAATGCAGTCACACCCACTCTATTCAACCGATTTCTTTTTTTTTTTTTTTTTTTAAATGTGCCTGAATGTGGCCATGGTTGGTCATGCCTGTTCCAGCTGTATCACAGAAAACATGCAACTCAGTTCCAGACAGGGAGGAACCAAAGCCAAGTCTGCCACTGGAAAAAAAAAGAAAAAAGAAAAGAAAAAAGTCTGAGTGGGGTGAGTGTGTGTGTGTGTGTTGGTGTGTGTCTGTGTGTGTGTGTTAGTATGGGTGTGCATGCACCCCTGAAGCTGTTTATATTACTGAGAGAGAGAGGAAAGAATTTTCATAGTAACTTTTCTTATATTTAAAAATAAAAGACAATCAAGTCTTACAGTATTATCTTCAACTGGTCCTCCACCTCTTCCACTCGGCACCAGCTCCCCCCCTCCACCTCCACCCATGGGCCAGGGACGGCCCCCTGACGGCCCCCTGACAGTCCCCTGAAGCCCGCGCTGGGCTGAAGCTGGCCAGCCTCAAACAAAGACCGCATTGATGGGCAGGCCGACGTAATATGGGCCACTCTGTCCCTCTGTCCCTCTGTTACACACTGAAAGTCATGAGGTTGCCAAATTGTTCATAAGACGGACAGGGCATGCTGTGTGTGTGTGTGTGTGTGTGTGTGTACGTGTGTCCCCTTGCAACAGTGCTCATGTTTGTCTGAGGGCGCATCAGTGTGATTGTTCAGATTGTTCAGAAATACTGTACTAAATGTTTTTCAATGTTAGCACTGAACAATCAATATAAATTGCCATAAATTGGCACTGGCATTCTGGCAATTTAATTTCTACCAAACTTGAAGCTATAGGGTGGTGTAGTGTACAGTATAGTTTAGGACGCAGTGCCGTACTTATTCTGGATGGATCCGTACCCAGACCCCAGCCAGGAAACAGGAGACAGGGACGTCAACTCCGTTCCCTCATCAGTTAAACATGGCAAAAATCTCTACTGACCTCCCTCACTTGCCTGCCGTACAGAGGAACCGATGCAGGTCCCTTTTCCATAGCCAGGCACATCAGTAATGACTGATCTCTGAACTGGACATGGACACAAACATGCATGCTGTCCTTATTTATAGCTGTGAAGAGTC
>JAOYMR010000027.1:5198863-5209560 GCA_025802075.1 Tenebrosternarchus preto | reverse complement strand
AGGGGTGGGGCTTAGTGGGGGTGGGCTGACAGTGTAGGGAGTGTGGCTGGATGGGGTTCGGAAGCCTCAGCTGTGTACAGTTGAGTTATTCAGTCTAATAGAAGGAGACAAATGCTTAGAGTGCTCCACAAAAGCCAAACATTATAAATAATTCTAAAAGCTAAGGAGGGCCCTTTGTATGTGAGACTACCGCAGAACACACAAACACACACACACACACACACAAACACACACACACACAGATACACACACAAACACACTCTCTCTAATACATACATATCCACATTGTTCCTTGACATCTAAGGTTCTGTGCCTGGGTTTTCAGCAGTGAATTCCAGGGAACTGTGTCCTTCCACAGGCAGACACTGTATGCCCCAAGTCTCCCTTTTATTCTGCTTGTGCTTTTCTCCCCTTAAATCCACCATAATTAATGGTGGAAGTTGCTGTGCAACTTGCAAGTCTGAATCAAACTCAGTTCTATAACTTAAGCACACATACCACACACACACACACACACACACACACACACACACACACACACACACACACTTTAGCACCTGTACATTCACATAATCTTATATTCTACTCTCATAAATGACACTAAATACCTGCTCATGTTTACACCAACAGAATGCTCCATGCATCTAAAATGCACACACACACACACACACACACACACACAGACAGACAAGATGCAGGGTAGTAGAGTGCACCCAGAGACCTGTCTTGTAAATCTCTTTGTGAAGAGAGCTTTGAGAGGTAGACAGGTGCTTATACACCAAGCTCTGAGGGAGACCAAAAACACTTTCCATGCATCTCTCTCTCTCTCTCTCTCTCTTCTCTCCCCCTCTCTTCCCTGCCTCTTCTGCTCTCGACTCTTCCATACTCTTCCCCTGATGTTCTCCTCCCCACTTCGGCTCCACAGCATTGCTTTCCCTGTCTTCTTTGCATCCTATTTCTCTCTGCTTTATTTCTCACTTTTGTCTCTCCAACACCACTGTCTTGGTTTCAAAATGACCCTGAAGTATCTCACACTGACCCCTCTGTCCTTCTCTCCCCTCTCTCTGACTCTTCCCTCTCTCTCTTTCTCTCTGTCTCTTTTTCTGTCTGTCTCTGTCTCTCTCTCTCTGTCTGTCTCACTGTTTCAGTACATTAATCTCTGTCTCTTTATCGGTCTCTCTGTTTCAGTACATTAGCCTGAGTCTAGGGACTAGTCCAAGCCTAAAGAGTCCTCCTGCTCTTGTAATTCAGTGCCCAGAATTACAAGCCTTGGTCTCCATTCACAAAGAGCTCTCTCTCTCTCTCTCTCTCTCTCTCTCTCTCTCTCTCTCTCTCTCTCTCTCTCTCTCTCTCTCTCTCTCTCTCTCTATGTCTCTCTCTCTCTCTCCTGGTGTGCCCCGCTCTCTGGCCCCCTGGCTGTAGTGAGTAATGTCCTGCCCGCTCTTAGACAATGAGAACGGCAAGCAGCCGCCAAGCGGCAGGCCAGTGGGGAGGAACCCGCTCTGCCTGACAAATGGAACCTTCCGCTCCGGCCGGGTTTGCCACGGGACCGTGTGCTATGTCGCACCCGCTGAGGGAAGACTCCAAACTGAAGGGGCTGCCTGTATGTGTGTGTGTGGGTGTCTGTCTGAATGTGAATAATGAATTCTTTTGGAAAGTCCAACCTTGTCTTCTTTCATGAATAAGATATATTTCACAAGCATGTCGAAGCCTCTTAATAAAAACAGTAGTCCAGAGAGAAGTGAAAAAAGGCCATTTACTGTTCACATACACATTTATCCTCCTCTTTCTCTATAAATGTTCACCTCTATTATTCTCTCCCCAGTCCCTCTCTCTCTTTGTGTCACAGCCTCTCTCTCTCTCTCTCTCTCTCACTCAATTCTCCCTCTCCCTCTCCTACACTCTGCTTCAAGAAACTAACTAGTCTGTAAAACTATTCCCCCTCCACCCACCCCTTGTAAGAAACTGCCCATTGTGGAGGGGGGAACCTCCACAAACTCCAGCCTCCACTGCTCCCTGCAGAGTATTGTTAAAACACAGCACCCCTCCTCTCGCCCCTCCCTCCCTCCCTCCCTCCCTGTGCCCCCCTCTCATCCATAGCTGGGTTTTTAAAACACTTTGCATGAGAAAACATGACTACTCTTCCGATGGTTCACTGACAATGGGAGGCTCTTTCGGCTCATCCTAAAATGTACTCGCTGTGCTGGGGACTGGCAACCCCTCCCTCCTCTTTTTTGGTGTTATTGTAGGCAGGGGCAGTATTTATCTAACAGAGGGGGTAAGTAGAGGTTCTGACATTTCCCCAGTCTTCTGGCAATAACAGTGAAGAAGGGCCTCAAAAGAAAACAGAGACCAATTGTTATGAATGGGAGACAGAAGCCAAGGTGAGACTTTTTAGTTTTAGACCCTCTTCACTGTGCGAGAGTGTGACCATTGACACGTATTGCGAATATTCCATTAACTAACAGCCCATACGACACTGATCCTGAGTTCAAAGGTTAAGTTATCGATATCTGGAAACCTAGATAACTCCAAACACAAAATTTCCACAAGTTGCACTGAGTTTGTTTGTTCTCAACACACCAAGGTATGTTCAGACACATTCCTTCAGAGCCACACCAGCCATATTCAACGGTTCTGTTAACCAAATGACCAGAAAACACTTTTCTTCTCTATAATGGACATTAAAATGAATTATTTCTCTTTCTAATCTCAATGTGCCGTCCATTCGGCATTAAGAATTTATTGGGCAAAATTGAATATTCAGTCCCTCTTTTCTTTAAGTTCCACTGCAGTTTATTTAAGGGGTGAAATATCAGAGCAAACTCACATTTGTCTTTAGTGTTGCCTGCTTCTGAGGCTTTGGTCTACCAGAACCCCCTCAGTGACACTCTGGAGGGCAGGACACAAACACATATCACAGGCTGGGGGTAACCAGTTAGGACTCACCTTTACAGCTTACCCACACTGTGTAGATGTGTGTGTAAAAGACCTCACAATACTGACACCCCAGCACAACAAATCCCCACTCCTCACACACTCTCTCTCTCTCACACACACACACACACACACACACACACACACACACACACACTCACAACCAGCTGCCAGAGAGGGCGGCACGCTCACCAGAGCACTTCCCACTCCAGCTCAGAGACATTTTTACAGCCCGTAAAAGCAAACACTGCAGCACAAGCTAGTGGATCTTACCAGCACGCCAACAGAGCTGTTGGTAATCACTTACTTGACAAAAGCAAATACGAGCAAACCAGGACACACCATTTCACTCTCCCTCCCTCCCTCCCTCCCTCTCTCTCTCACACACACACACACATTCCTGTGGCTGACTGAGCTTTCCCTGAAAATCGTTCTATCGGACACACTCGTTCAGACTCGAGCCCACTCTTCTCTCCTCTTTGCACTCTCTCTCTCACTCAGAGAGCGAGGAAATGACCAGGGTAATTGGCAGTTTAGAGTTTCCAGCAGCCAAAACTTGCCAGCAAAAACAAACCAACAGCCTCAAAGTCTGGGAAGGGCCTGCACATTTCCTGCAGTTACCTGCAGGGTGCTGTGTGTGTGTGTGTGTGTGTGTAAGAAAGAGGGAGAGAAAGAGCACAGCAGCAGCCAGAATTTGCCATACACATCTGACAGTTTAAATCCATCGCTGCGCACAAACAAAACAAAAATTAATCAGAGTGGAACGCTTTCCCTTCAAAGTGCACACTACAGCTCGCGCCCTTGCAAGGACACCTCAAAGTGAGCTGAATCTATGGCCAGGCATGCAAATGAGCGAGGGGACTGGTAGGCCTCTCCCAGCCCCGTCCCACCCCGCTCTCCCGGCCCCACGACTGGGCCGGCTTTTAGCCGACACCCCAACAGGTGAACCCGAGCATGGAAAGGATCCAGCAACACAAGACATATTAAAACACCAGAGAGAAAGAGCATCAGACAGAGCAGGAGAGAGGGAGGACACATGAATGAGAATAAAAATGGAGAAAAAAAAATAGTAAAGAGAAAAGTGAAAGAGGGAGAGATAAAGAAGAGAGAAAGGGAAATGTAGGGAGTGAGAGAGAGAATAGGGGTTGTCCTGATGGAGAGGCAGATCAGAAGCATGCCCTGAAGGGATGACTGGGCCTGGGGATTAGTCAGAGAGAGAAAGAGAGAGAGAGGGAGAGAGAGAGACAGAGAGAGAGAGAGAGAGAGAGAGAGACCCTCTGTACAGCCGTGGACCTCCTTCGTACCTCCACTGAGACACAAATACGGACAGACACTTTTGACGTCTCTCTGGTTTTCTGCAATGGGCCCAGCTCACCATCAACACAATACACATGCTAACCTGAAGCAAAGCTCAATAACCTCTCCCTCTCCTTCCCTCGCTCCCTCTCTGTACCTTCATGTCTCATTTTTCTCTCTCAGTTGCTCCCTCTTACTTGTTCTCTTTTCTCCTCCCCTACTTTGTGTCCTTTTCATCTGACGTCAAAAGTATCAAAGTTGGGCCGCATCAAAGTGAGAAATTTTACTCGGAAGCCCTGACCCGTCAGCTACGGCAAGTCAAAGTTGATTGCCACCATATCGTCCAGCTGACTTTTTGTAACCTCCTCTTTCAGACACTAATTACCAGAGGTCCTGAAAAGATCCAGTAATTAATAAAAGGGGGCGAGAAAACAGGAGATTTCAGTGTCTCTCTCTTCCACCACCCTGATCCTCCTAGGGGGGGAAAAATGTCCAAATCAGAAAAACCTGACAGCGTGGCAGGGGGAGAAGAGGCAAACTAGACCTCGTGATGAAATAGCTCATGCACAAAAGCACGGTGTTCACCTTCAGCCTGCTTCTGCAGATCCATCATAACAAATCACGCTACGTACGCCTCGGCACAGAAAGTAATCAGCTCTGCCTGGCTGCCAGACGTCAAACTGAAAACACATTTCACCACCACCGAATTCAGTACGAAAATAAATAAATAAATAAATAAAACAAAATCTCACCCTCTCCACTGCAACCCCACCCCGAACCTTCCCCAGAGTTCCTCTGTAATCTCTAGCATCAATCCCAGCAACACTGGAGACAGAGGAAGAAGATGAAGAAAAAAAAAAAAAACTTCCCCTACTTTCCCTATGTTTGTTGCCTTATTGGTTTGGACGGGATAAAGGGAGGCTGTTTAAACAGGCATTAGCATCACAATGGCCTGCTGTTGACCGCCTCTCTGACTCGCTCGTGCACCTAATTACAGGTAGCGTGTTCACGCATGCCAAAAGACCCCAGCAGTGAGGGTCATGGACAGCCCTCGCAAACACCAATCCTGGAGCTACGAGGCTTCCATGCCCCTGGTTTGGTGAAGGGAGGCAGGGAGGAGAGGCAGGGAGGAGAGGCAGTCAGAGGTGACACACAGCTTTTTGTCAGAGGAGACTGCAGGGTGGAGTGTCAGAGGCTGGAATGCCCTGGTCACCTCTGGTTCTGAGTGGGGTTCCCGCAGGGAAACCTCAGCAGTACAACAGGGAAGACATCCTACAGAGTGAGACAGTCACCTAGGTGATGGAGGGTACGTGCAAGTTGAGCTGGAATGTTTTTTTTTTTCTCTTCAAAATTACACTTGTTTGATCAAAGGCTATTTTAATATCTTTTATGCCAGGAGAAGCAAAAATATTCTACCAAAAATGGACTGTAAATTAGTTTATATTAGTACAATTAGTAAAATATGATAATGTTCATATTTTATTATTTATGAAAACATTCATATCTTAAAATCTGGTTTGATTCTTAATTGGGTATATAGTGTGTGTAAAGTTTATCCTAAGGTAACTAAACTGATCATTTCCACCAAGACAGTGGAGAACACTTTTTCCAATTAAAAAAAAATAATCCCCCCCAAAATATTATGTAATGTGCTTGCAATTTCAGTAAATTAGTATATTTTCCGTAATCAAAAATGTCATTTGGCCTTTTATCGAGAGAGACCTAATTAATCATTATGCTTTTAAATTCGTCAAATAGCTACTTTTGTGCAAAAACGTTTAAATTTAGGCCCAAATAAATTTAAAACATCCTATAATTATATAGAATACAGTAAAAGATATACAATATCATTATAGATACAGGATGCGTGGGGCAAAACTGTAACGTGGAAAATGGGAAAAAAAGAGTTTAACGCAATATATTAAATACCGCATAAAACTATAAAACCGCAATTACAAAGTAGGCCATTTCAAACAAATAAACAAAATAAAATAAGCTTATTTAAAACTTCAAACACTGCGTGTTATAGCGATAGCCTATATATTAAATTATTACATTTTTAAGCACCACTGTACTACTGCAACACACGGCTAAAACAAGAAAAACGCAAACACCCTGTCAAAGAGAGAGGAGAAGGGAAAAATGACAGGCTTTTTCTTCGAGACTCTTGTGGCCTGATCTTTATGATCACCAACCTAAAACCATTTAATTTGAACACTCGCGGCATTCTCAGATGAACACGTGTTTGTATAAGTTATCGAATAAATCATTTTTATTTTTTTCTGCTACGTGTCGTTTTGAGCGCCGTTAATTGTTCGCCAGGTGTCAGGAGAGATTAGGTACAGCCGTCATGGGACGGACGCGTGCTTTGCAGAGCGGTGTGAAACTTGAGACATAAACGGTCCGGCATTCTCGGAGCGAATCAGCTAAAATGCGGAACAGCTGGCGCGGATCATAAGGAAAAGTTTAAACAAATAGGCCTATCTTCGCATGTGGAGGCGAGCTGCCGCGTGCCTCGCAGCCTAACCAAATGGCGCTGTAAACACACAATTCAACAGGAATATTACATTAAGTGAAGTTGAAAAAGTTGAATTAATCGATGTAGTCTGTTTTTTAAAATTACAGAAACAGTGAGCTTTTCTGTAATAAATTACATTAAAAAGAGCCGTTGCGTTACCATTAGCCAAAAACTAAACCACTAGTTAATTTAAATCCATCACTTTTTATTTTAGATAATAATATAATACATTTTACATAATATGTATCTAATTATATAATAGCATAAACAAACTTTTAAGCAGACTCGTTTGCCTTTTTACGAGCTTACACTCTAAAATAAAACACAGTACAATCCAGTCACTCCAAGTAAATGCTGGCCAGTGTTTAAATTACATATCACGAACAGTTACAGTAAGGTAGCTCGGAATATTTTTTTTTATCTTGAATTGGTTCAGGTTCAGTGTCGTTTCTCTTGTGCTTTATGTCTCTCTTTTTCCCCTCAGGCCTTGCTAAGATGAAGTAACTAAGGCACAAAAACACGTGAAGCGCAGGAGCGTAATAGCTTACAGACACGACAGAGAGAAATCGCCCTGAAATATGACGCTATGTAAATATGCTTGCCCCCCAAAACTCTCTGGGGAAAAGTCCAAAAACATCTCCGCGCCCGCAGCATGCCCGTAGAAACGCAGGCCAAATGACTCGTATTTAACATTAGCTTTCTGCAACCTAATTTGACATAGTTTTTTACACCTATATAGTTGAAAAGTTTCTCCACCTATTAATCTATAGGCAGTCCTGTAGGCTATATGTTTTGTGTTGGTAGTTTTGTTGCGATACAAATCAAAGACACAAGTTCGCATCTGAACTAAACGGGACCAAAAGGGGCCGCCAAGTTCGGCAGTTGTTTCTGCAAGTTTGAAAACTATTCTATTTATTAACCTCTGTACAGAATAAGACGATAGCGGCACATGAAAAATCTGCATATTTTGTAAAGACATTAAAATGTCTTTCCGCGCTTTTGTTATGAGTTTACATTTGCGTAACTGTTTAGTGATTCATAATTGCGCGCATTTTGCGATGCTGCGACTTTATGTGACATGTAATGCTTCTAACACTGGCTTTTTTAATAATAATAAAAAAAACTTTCATGGCACTTACAATGCAACCCGCTCAAAAGAAACACCGCGTAACTCCATATTTTCTTGCACTTACGTTTTCGAGTGTGGTTTTTCCCTCCAGAAAAATCTTCGTATTTTGTCCTTCCCTCCGCAACTGGAGACTTTTCTTGCTCTTTGCAGATGTGCTGCGCGAGGCGCTCGGAAGTTGAGTCAAATACTTAAGTTTAAACTCCAATCGCTCTGCCAGAGTTTTTCTTTCTTCGCCGTCTCTCTTTTCACTGCTACACTTTGCTGGACGCTCCGAGCACTGGACAAACACTCTAACTTTGCCTACATGCCTGCCAAAACCTGACAACCAAAGTACATACCCATGAATCCCTAACCCTTGATGACAACAAAGACTGTTGTTACAGCATTGAGGATACTTTATCGGAGAGGGGGCTCTTGTAGTGTAGAACTCCAGCTGCCCTTTCCTTAGCGTGACTCCTCCCTTTCGGATAGCTAATACACTACCTCCCTCTTCTTTCTGCCCCTCTCTCCCTCCCTCTCTCTCTCCTTCCCTTCTCCCAGTCCTGCGCCGCTGCCGCTTCCTGAGACCGCGAACAGTCACGTTCGAAGCACTGCTCCGCGCTTCAGCCACGCACGAGAGCTCCCGAAACAAGGGCACAACTAGCGATCGAAAATACCGCGATAAAAAGTCAATACTTTGTCGAACTTATATTCAAACAAATAAATATGACGCGTTAGGTGACTTGAGACATTTTAACTTATCCTAAAGTAAACGGAACGCTTGGTGTAGATTTTACCATTGAATTCTTCTCCAACTTCAAGACCCATCTCCTAAATCGATTATGTTTGTCGTTTATACGCTAGAATGCTTTAGTTGTGACACTTCCACTTACAAATACATTACTGGACTGACAATCTTTATTACATTGTTGTAACAATATTATTACATGGTCTGTGGTCCATTTATGACACTTGCATAGCATTAAACTAATTTGAGTCGGTTATAATAGCAGTCTTAAAAATACATTTTCTCAACGCAGTGTGGCAAGCCTATTATTTTATTTTATAGATCGCAGATAATGTCAAGAAAACAAAGTCCAGTCCATGGATTAATGAAAGTCACTGCACACTAATGTATACCTATGAGCAGGAATTAAACTTCAAAATCCCAGAAATGGTCTGTTAATATGCCCATATAATTTCCTTATGGAAATAATAGGAACCGAAAGCACCCAGAATGCGCTACTTCCTTCATGCTCCACACAAATTCAGGATGTGATAAAGATAATGGGATTTAGCCATGAGAAAATAATTAATACAGAAAAAAGAAAAAAGAAAATGTAGGGTTAATTTGGTTTGTGTTTTAGTAACATTTCTTGAGCTTTTGGACTCAAGAATTTTTTGATTTTGCTTTATATAATCTCAAAGTATACCCAATTTTCAGTATTGCCAATATATGTTTATATAAATGTTACTTTAAAAAATATGAAGTTAAAGCAAAATATATCCGTGATGTGCTGTTTGACAAGTGCAAATCCACAAGCTCTTTAAATGGTGTCTAGTTGTGTGGATATGTTAAAAGCAAGCTCTGCAATTATATCAGAAAATGTGTTCACACAGTGCAGAACTGAAGAAAATGAATCATGTGCGATTAGTGAGTCTATTGTGAATTTAAAGAGCGAAGAGTGAATGAGAAGGCTGATATCTCCTAGCTGACCTGTGGATGCCACTTAAAAAAAAAACTCCTGCATTCAGAGTTGAGGGTGGCTACACAACCTCGCAAATATCCATTAGGAGAGATTTGAGCAAACCTGCATGAAACTCAAAATAATTTAGTCCTTCTAAAGTCCATTCTCAGGTGACTGGGACAGCCGTGTTGAGGGAAAAGACCTCACAGTGAGACCTTAACAGGTCCGAAAAATAGCTGGGCCTCCAGTAGGGCTGGACAGAATCAATATACATCATCAATATACAGGGAAATGAGCCCGTTAAGAAATACCTTCTGGGCGCACAATCAATCAATGAGGCAATATCGGAGTTTTCAGAGCAGAAAATCCCAGACTAATCTCCCAGGGTGTTTGAGAGGTGTGACTGAGAAGTCCACTCCAATAAGACCCTCTCCTTCTTTAGCTGATCACCCATGCTGGGGGTGACAGTGGCATCTCTGCTGGGGGGGGGGCATAAGATGGAGGTATGATAATGGCTGAACAGAGCACAAGAGTGCACTGATTTTACCCAGAACCCACTCTGTTAATGCTTCATGCATGTGCCTTAATGCAGCAACAGCTACTGTGGGTATCTTAGGACCACAGTGAGCAGTACAGCTAAATGCCTTGTCGTGAGGTATATGAATAAAGTCTAACAGATCACTCTCCAATAATCCCATATCTACGAAAGACTGCGCTCATATTCCCACAGGACTGGTAAGAAAAAAATATCTGGTGTATAGGTCCTAAATCTTTCCACCTTTCATCTTTTCATCTTCCTTGGCAGTGACATCATGAATGAGAAAGAAATGAAAACACTTTATAGACCTGTTTTTCGTGTTTGTGAAAAAGTGATAGACTTGTTTGAAAAGAAATTGTCTGGCCCATTTTTTATAGTGAGCTCTAAAAATGTCAGATGAACCAGTAGCCATTAAATTAGGGAAGTCTTTTATCTATTGCTGACTAGATTATATAAATGAGTGAAATGAAATTGTGGATTTATGGCACTTAACAAATTGTCCCAATGAAATTCTGTTTGCAACTGTGTTAGCGCAGTGTGTGTATGTGTGTGTGTGTATGTGTGTGTGTGTGTGTGTGTGTGTGTGTGTGTGTGTGTGTGTGTGTGTGTGTG
>JAOYMR010000027.1:5156981-5174456 GCA_025802075.1 Tenebrosternarchus preto | reverse complement strand
ACAATAAATATTATATATATATATATATATATATATATATATATATATATATAATCAATGCACACCAATTAAAACATTGTAAAACATTGAAGCCAAGTGCTATAAACCAGCATATGAACTTATATACTATATACTACATGTCAATTCAGCAATTACCGTACACATATCGGCAGTGACACTTAAAGCCCACTGAATCATTATTAATTGGCTTCTGATGGAAATCACAGTTCATTTGAGCTGGTGTGGGCTGTCAGAGATCTTCTGAGGGGGTACTGGCAAAGACATGCCTGCTGATCTCCATGGTTCTTCTGAAGCTCCTTCAGGGCCCTTTCAGCCTTGGACTTCTCATCCAGAGCACTCATGGCCTATAGCACAGTACGTACCAAGATGTTAAACACCATTACATGACAAGGGTGGTTTAAAAAGCTGAGAGTGAAAAGAGTGAACATGGGGAGAAATCCTGCATTTAAAGAACAAGCAGAGCACCCCTTCAGCTCCAGAATTAGGACATTCACGCCTTATAGAATCACAGAATCTCTTTACCTGGCTTTCCAATGTCCGGAGCCTAGCACTCAGTTTTTCATTCTCCTCTTGAAGTCTGGAAATCTCCTGGTAAACAAAATCAATAAGAGCTCACTTTAGTACATGGTTTATGCATTTGACCTGTCTCTTGAAATGCACACAGAACTAATCCACTTAACACTAGTGTTAATTTGAGGAAAATCTTAGGTTTTGCCATGTATTGTACATTATAGGTAGTTTACCTTGTTGAGTAGTTCGGTCACTCCTCCCTCATTTAGTGGGGCTAACTTAGGTTTACTGGATTCCTGATTTACCTAAAATAACATAAGAGGTGAACTTTGAGGATGACCTTTAATGACTAGAAGTTATGCTTAATGTTTTCACACACACACACACACACACACACACACACACACACACACACACACACACACACACACACACACACACACACAAACGCTAAAGAAGAGAGGCGAAAGCTGAGCTTCGGGAAACAGTCTTCCGTTTATTTTTACTTTTGCTTTTTTATTTTTGCTACAACGTCCACAGAGATACTAACATCGACTAAGACCCACAAGCACACAGTGACATGCACACGCTTATATACACACGCACGCAGAATCAACACGGTGAAATGTGGTTTTGTTAGTGTTTTCAGACACCAGTTGTTTTTTCCAACGAGTTGCTTATGTCACAGGAAACCACTTCGCTGGATGTTTCTTGTCGATCACACCATGTATACTTTTCAACACTGTTGCAGACCACAAGGTTGACCATTTTTGAAATCCTGGCCCTGGCTAGTCTAGCGCCAATTACGAGCATCATTTGAAGCTGCTCAGATCATTCAATTTTCCCATTCTAATGTGGATTCATAACAGCATACAACACTCACCTTATTGTTGGTTTTGAAATCAGTCTTTTCAAACTCTGCTACTTGTTCCAACAGTTCTCTAGAGAGAGCAGACATAAAAGAGAGAGCAGATATCAGTGAGCAAAGGCAGACAAATGAGGGAGAATGTAAAAACCATGTTAGCTTCACAGTTAGGAAAGTCTCGGTTAAGAAATTAGATTTGTAAAAAGCAACTTCACTTGCTAAATTACTGCTTTTATATCCCCAGTACATTTTATTCAGAGTCTGTCACCGAGAAGTGAGCACAACCCCAAAGATAAATGGGTGTATTACACAGACACTTCTCTGTGCCTACAGTGTCAAAACACCTGTTCCTTCCCACCTCATTTGGAGAGAGATATGGCAGTTATGTTTCAACGTATATGGTACACCTTCTGAAAACAGTTTAACACTTAAGACCTTGGTGATAAACAGAGCACTTCACCGCTGTGCTTTGTGTGGTTTGAAAATACAGCAGTACACAAGGCCTTCACAGAAGGGCGTTTTCCCTGTGCGTGCAGATCTAGGTATGGTACACTGAGAAGCATGTTCCAAAGCTGTTGGAAAAGAGACCGCTGGCCACGTACACACTCACACTCACACACACACACACACACATACATGTTTGCTGCTTGGCTTTCTCTGATCTGTGTTAACTGCTCGTTTTTTGTTCAGCCTGAGAATGCCTTGACCATGGAAACCACAGTTACGTGAGAAGCTTACATTAAAAACAACATGACACATAAGCTTCTTCTTCATTTTCTTCTCCTTATCATGACAAATAGACTACCTACCTATTATCAGCCAAACTACGTTCTGTTTAAGGTGATGGAAAAACAACCCACAAATGTTATGTACTCTACAGAAAGGTGCTGTGTACATTACAAATAATATTAAACTGAATAATATTACAAGTGACTCAAACTAGATTTTTAATGAACAAAGTAAACAAATTTCATGTGGTTCTTGACTTTTCTTACCAAGTCATATCTTTTGTCAAAGCTATTGAAAGAAGATCAGATGCAGATCCCTGATTCGTGCTGAAATGGTGTGAACTAAAATGGTCAACTACCAAATTCATCAACAATAGCTTGAATTACACTTCTAATGGAAACCAAAGGGAAGGTGATGTGAAAGATATTACACACATGTTTAGAGTTAACTGCTACCCCTACTCCACATTAATTTCTAAGTACAGATAAATGCATCAAAATTATTGTCTGTGGTAACTGATCATGAAATACATATGCGGTACAGTGGGCTGAAAAATGCTGGTATATTCTCTTAGTAAACCTTCTTGGCAAACTGTTCATAGTAGAATAAGTAAAATAATGCCGTTAAAATAAAACTGTTTCCCTCCCGCCCCAACAACTTCACCATCAGATAAAAAAAACAACACTGAGTATCCAAGATCACAAATGCTGAGCAGCACAGATGAGATCTGAGTGTGATATACAAATGTCAAACAATTGCTCATCAGCATGGTGAATGCAACTGTGCGGTTTCTGCTCAAATTACAATATGAGCCCTTAGTTGTAGGAAGGAAGTGGCTTTCTTTGAATGTAGAGGGCCATGGATTCATGACCCGGTCAAAGCTAGTGAGAGTTCCTGAATTTCTAGCATGAGACTCTCACCTGACATATTTCAAAAGGGGCAGGTGATGAAGGCCGTGTGGGCAAGAAAGTTGGTGGATATCAACGGTAATTGCTGTAGACTTTTTCATGCAGAGACAGCACGAGCATCACTGACATATTCTAGGTCACACCCAGATGCTTCAATAACATGATGCTCTAATGATTTCACATGATGTAACTTTCATCTGTAAGACTGAGCACAAACATGCTTATCAGCACACGTTTATATACCCACACACACGCAGAATCGGCACAGTGACATGTGCTTTTGTTTTCGCACACCATCATTTTTTTTCCCCCCCAACGTGTTGCTTATGTCCCCGTACACTGGATGTTTCTTGTCGATCACACCATGTATACTTTCAACACTGTTGCACTCCACAAGGTTGACCATTTTTTAAATCCTGGCCCTGGCTATTCCAACCCTAATTATGAGCATCATTTGAAGCTGCTCAGATCATTAAATTTTCCCATTCTAATGTGGATTCATAACAGCATATATACAACACTCACCTTATTGTTGGTAAGACCGAGCACAAACATCCTTATCGGCACCCACCTGTTCTCCAGCTCAGAGATGTCGGTCTGTAGCCTCAGGTAAAACTTCTCAGCCTGGGAGAAGAGTTGGCGCAACAGCAGCACGTTGGTGTGTGCCGTGTTGATGAGTTCCGTCTCCACCTCGCCCCGCACCACCACTCGCAGGCCCTCCAGCATGTCACCAACCTCGTCCATGGTGAACGTCTCCTCCACCAGCCTGAGGTTTGGGACGGTTGAAGCAGAGAGGAAGAAAGAAACAGAGGGAAGAAAGGGGGCAATGGGTGGGTGAAGGAAATGGAGATAGAGAGAGATGTTGGGGAGTTAGAGGAAGGAAAAATAAAGAGAAAGTTAGCATCAGAGTGGGAGGTAGGTATAGCGAGGGAGTAAGATATAGGGCAGTGAGTGAGTGTAGAGTTACAGAAGACAACAACAAGGTACATCACCACAAGAAGATATTTTAGTGACAAACTAACATGTTTCAAAACTTAAAAATATTCTGAAGGCTTGGGGACAATCATTTCTTTAACCAAATAAATGGGACATGAAGAACTAGGACATCTTACCGGCTGTCTTTCAGGTCCTGAAAGCAGGAGTCAATGGTCTTGAGTCTCAGAAGCCTTTTGGAGCGAGCAAAGCGCATGTAGTTTATTACCTCATTCTGGTGATGCTCATTGAACCCAAAATCAGCCTAGGGAACAGAAGGATATGTTTAAGAAAAAAAAAACCACATAGCACATATAACACTAGATAGGTATTGGCAGTGCTGATGTGGTTGGTTGTAAATCTTGCTCTGGAGGAATTTTCCTATAGCAGATGTCGAGTGGCAATACAACAAATAAGATTAACGGCGGTCCCGTCTTTAAAAAGAAAACACTTGTGATTTAGAGTGTTTAAATTTGGATGGATATTATTCCTCGTTTTCTAAAGGGCCCTCCTGTAAATACTTTTAGATTCTTGAAGCAGTGATTGAACTGCTTACACAAGCCTACGCAACCTGATTCAATAAACATATAGCTAGTGTCTGCGTAACTTTACACGTACATGCAGTAAAGAAAGAGAAAGAAAGAATATATTGTTTTAATAAGTCATGCAATTACAATGTTTTAATGCATGGTGAAGTTTCAGTGGCATGTTACAAAATAGCCTGAGGGTCTATACTGCCTAGCTACAAACTTCTATACTCTGATACTAACACCAATGCAAACTAAAATTGTTGGAGTTAGCGTCTACAGTGCAGCTCACTAGATAACTGGCTAGCTAACATTGCATTGCTAACGCTACCTGATTACTCAAGTAAGCCCCGTGTATACTAGCCAGTTAAACCAGCTAACTAGCCAGCGAGATGTTGCTATGCAGTTAGCTGGCTACCTACAAAACACATTGCTTTCAGTGCATTTATATTTATTGTATGATACAACACCTTGCCTGATAAAACACCGTGTGCAGCAAGCTAACTCACTGACTACTCAGCAAACTAACTAGCGACAGCTAGCCTACTGATCCAACCTAACGTTAGTTAGCTATGTTACTTACCATCCTAGCAAGCTTTTAAGAAGACTCCTGTTTAGATTAGAGGGGGGGACGAAGACTTCAAAACGCAAATGACACACAGTACAGTAAGGCACTATAGCAACAAACCCAGATTTTACTTTCTTAATATTTCAGGGAAACCCAATTAGCTAACCTAGCCAGGTAGCTATCTCGATTTCAACGTTGCTATGTTTTAGTTGCGCTTGGAAACGGAATAGCGTCACGCCGTTACTAACCAAGTAGATTTGGGAGGGGATTTAAGATGAACAAGTAGATGGCGCTATACAGCTACAGCTACTACATGGCATCCACATTAGCGGGGTCAGCTGCTTAATACAACTGTAGCGTGACCAGGTTGCATTTTGCAAAGACTGAGCAGTTATCTGTTATTTTGATTGGTTATTATTGTTGTTCTCCAATGAAATGTATTAACATTATATACTGTTTTAGATGTTTGCTCTATGGGCCTAAAATGTAAACACAACATTTGTTTTGACTAGGCTGAGAAAGACCTATGGGTGCAGTTTTGTGTTTCTAAAGAGAAAAGTGAATAATTTGCTGTATGTTCAACCCAATCACCCAAACAAATTCTGATAAAGATTACTGCTCTGGCGCATATTTGATTTCTTTCTTCTGAAAGGTCATATGACTGGAACATGGTTTCGCTACATTGCACATAAATGTCATGCTGTAGTAACCATGTCACACTGATTCATTACCAGACTTAATCTTTACTGACTAACAGATCATACAGTTGCTGTCTGTTCATGTCTATGACTGAAGCCAAATTTGCAGTCAATGTCCATTTTGTTTTGTGCCACAGAGGCACCCAAGAAAAGCATGAAAACTCAGGCTTTCCTGGAGGAGCCGCATGCTAACTCAATAAGACTAACGGGCAGCGCATGTTGGGCCCCTTGTATCAGATGCTTAATAACGTGACTGTCTTCCTGGCCATGCCAGTCCACATCACTTCTTTATGTCAGCAAGCCATTTACAGCGATATGTTTCCCCTCTACCTGAAACTGCGGTGAGTGACTAAGACCTATAGTTTTCATTGGGATGATGAGTATTACTCTAAATGTTATGGTAGTAGAGATGGACGTAGAAATGGTATGGACAAGAGTCTCTGTAATAGATTCAAAGCTTACTCAAAGCCTAGGGCAAGCTAAAGGTTATGTTCAAGATCATGGTTAGCATAAACAATAATTATGTGAAAGAATGTGAGAAAAGTATTGTTTTTATATTTCATATATTGTATTTATTTAAATAATAATAAGGCAAAATTTATTTAGTCCTGACTCATAGAGAGGGATTGTAAAAGGTTTCTTTATTGATGCTTTTTATTTATTACCAAGATTCAATTTACAGTTCAGACATTCCCTGATTCATTGACCAAGCTAATGTACTATGTGACTGTTGCTGTTTCACCTGGGGAAACCCTTACATTTGTTTATTGTATTTGTTTACCACAGTCCTTATCCATACTGTATATTGATTCTGAGAGAGAGAGAGAGAGAGAGAGAGAGAGAGAGAGAGAGAGAGAGAGAAATGTAAAGTGATGATTTGCTTATTAGAAGTAGCTATCACTATAGGTGTACACTGTAGGTGTATTTTATAGGTACATAAAATATTTTAGATCATTCTAACAGATGGAAAACAAAATAGTTCTGTGGTCGGTGTTAGAGAGTAACTATCTGTGAACAGTGAACATTGCACATCCTGCGCATGCTGCAACATTCAACCACTAGGGGGCAATAAATGAACATAAAAATGCCACAATTGTCTAAAGTTAATACCCTACCAAAAAGCAACAGAACATAATTAAAATGTAAGAGGTTCCATTGAATACAGTCTGTATTTTGGGAGTACATACACCATCGAAATCTAGCCAATTTGTGTAACACAACATACATGTTGACAAAACAGACCTAGAATATAAGAGAACACTCACTAGAATAAAGAATAAAATTGTGTCCGTTTTAGATATATACCCTACCTATATACATATATGCCTTATATTTTCACCAGCCTGTTGTATGCAATGGGGAAAATACCCGACAGCCTGTCCGTCATCATGCACGTGTTATATCACTGCACAAGGTGTTCAGTACCATTATATGAGGTGAAATTCAAAATATTCAGAAAAACCTTATTGACACAATAGCACAATCACCGAATGAACAAAGTTAGAGTTACACAAACAGACAAGAAGCTGATTACAAAGTATGAATATTTAATCCACATTCTGTTACGTTTGAGTACAGAGGGAATTTTGATCGTTTACCATGTGGGCACTGACATCGTTTTTTAATTATATATTAACATGAAAAGCAATAATGAAATATGATTTCGAAATTATTTAGCAGGGACTATGTTATTTCATTCGAAAATGTATTTATTCGCCAATTTATTTGATTTAATTGCATGTGTTTCGTGTTGTATTTGGATAATACATGTAAGCATGAAAATTCTGAAAAATATATTTATTAATTCGCGTAATTTCGAAGAATTCTATTGTTGCTTGAGTGTCTATGTCGTTTAGTCCCAACCGTCAAGAAAACAGGAAGCAAGCCTAACATGGCGTATTGTATTACTTGTGACAGGCTAAACAGTAGTTCTTGCACTCCGTTGACCCTGTATACGTTTAGCACTGTTTAATGTAGTGATTTCACATACCCGAGCGAAATTAAACAGTTTTACCCCTGGTGCGCTCTTTTTATTATGATGGTTATCTAGATACTTCCTGTCTATCCAACCAGCTGACAGCCTCATGACAAGCAGGTTTCTGCGACTGCGCATTCCTCTACTTTGTCCAAAAAGCGAATATGGCGGCGTCCTGAGTTTTCTTACTAAGGGAAGCGCAGTTGTCAAGGCTAAGCATCACGTTTTAGGAGAAAATAGCAGAAACATTTACGCGCATTTGCAGGGTGGGGGAAAAGGGACGAAAACGAGTCGCATCTGATATCGAGCATTCAGGTAAAATGTTGCACCCACTCCAGTTCTACTCGCTGTTACTTGCTAGGTTACATCAATTTGTGATCCATTGATGCAGTACAACCCGTTTGCTCATGCAAGCTAGCTAGCTAGCCAGCTTTCGTAGCTAGCCGGGTACGACCATCCCAGGATAAACTGAAAGCTAGTGGAGCATTTTGGAAAAGTGGCAAGTGATGGATTATCTATGGCAAGTCTCGAGGAAGATAGTTATTACTGCCGAAATATCCAATTACGTGTTTAGCTGTTGAATTTCGCATTGTACCTAGCGTTAGCCATTAAGCTATCTAACTTAACCTAACTTCACTGTAACGTCACGCAGTCCTTACAATGTTGTTCCAGGAACCTCTTCATGAGTAGACAGCGATTAGGAAATTAGCTGCCTGGCTATTTCACTGTTATGTTGTCATTACATAAAACTCTACAGATATACATTAATTTATGAAAAACGGCCTGCTGATCAACTTGAT
The DNA here is from genome assembly GCA_025802075.1 of Tenebrosternarchus preto. Classification (NCBI taxonomy): domain Eukaryota; kingdom Metazoa; phylum Chordata; class Actinopteri; order Gymnotiformes; family Apteronotidae; genus Tenebrosternarchus; species Tenebrosternarchus preto. The sequence goes on along the minus strand of JAOYMR010000027.1, from coordinate 5,165,883 downwards.
GCACTTCACTGTCAGCAAACAACCCCAGTTAGCCAGCTAGTTCCCACTCTTCTTAATCTAACTAAAATTGGAGGTGACATTTCGCTATTGTGGTGTGCGTGTGTTATAAATACAACTTGCTACCCAGCTGGTTTTACATTCTGCGTGGGAAACTGCAGATGCTTGGCATTTTTCGCTTCACTTTTGCTTTTGAAATGTTGAAGTTACCCCAAAGTGTAGGCGACAGCGTCCTCCTTTTTACCTCAGCTGTCAGATCAGTATAGACTATCGACACACATTCAATTAAGGAATGGGGAAATCTCAAATTGTTGTTTATTGGCTCTGCAACCGTAGAGAGCGATCGCTGCTTTCTCCCCACAGTTGAAAAGCTTTAGGTTTTAATGTCTGTAACCTAGTTAACTAAAGACGGTTTGACTTTAGTCGCTGAAGAAAGTCGTGGAATGTTGTAAGCTACGTTCACTTCATGTGCGTTGGCTTGCTTGGTGTTGGTTATTTTAACTAATGGATAACATAGTGAGATTATAAAACATTAGTGTCCTGCCAACCGACAGAGTTCAGTTGAGTCGTACTGCAGGATATTTCGCAAGGTTAGTAGCTGCCTGCAGCTTTTACTTTTTGTTCCGAGTCCTCGAGCCCATGCCTTAGTCTTGTCATGTGACTGCCATCTTCTTGCGACGGTAGCTATCTTGTAAAATGGAACTTCTGGATTTTTAACAGGTCTGTTTGTAGAACAACGACTGAATTACAATGAACAGTAAATATACCGTATGCATCGGAAACATTTAATAGTCTAGTGAATTATCTGGTAGGCTAGGCTATCCCAATTCCCTCCTATCCAATTTTGAAACGTACACAAGTAGTACGCACAATCACCCAGCCAACAGTAATGACAAAAACACCAGAAGCCAGAATTTGGTCCGTTTTGTGCTACTACTGAGGACAGCTAAGAGTCTGTTTTCAGCCATCGTGTGTGTGTGCGTGTGCGTGTGTGTGTGTGTGGCGCTTTTACTATATTGATCCATGCTGAGAGCTGAGACGTTTGGTCATATGATCACCTCCTGGAATCTTTGTGTACCTGCCTAGCAAGTGTTTCCTATAGACCATCACAGAATAGGACAGAATAGGTTCAGTGCTAGTTCTACTTACCTTTCCCTTTTTTTTTTTGGGGGGGGGCTCTTTATATTAATGATTTTATTAATGTGCTGATTTGTCATTTTACATTTCAGAAGCTTACCATCAGCCCTTTTTCTTTTCACTCGCGCACTTTACCCTGTGGAATACTAGAGCAGTTTAAATTTCATATATATATATTATATAGCATTTAAAAAAATCCTATAAGTTTATGGAGTGCGTTTTTTTAAACTCCTGAAATTACTACAAAACTACAAATCAGCTTTCCAAAAGCCTATTTCCAGATCCCTAAAGAGCAAGCTGAGGGCCATGCTGACAAGGGAAAACTCCCTGAGGAGGCATAAGGAAGAACCCTCAGAAACCTTGAGAGGAGCCAGACTTAAAAAGGGAACCCCCAGCCTCTGAGCAACAGCAATTTTATTTGATCATGTGCATGCTCTGAAAACTTAATATTGATATATAATGCTGAATATTGACCCAGGCCTGTTAGGAAGTGTCAGTACAGTAGGCTGTGATATGACTCTGGAAAACTTTAGTGATGTTCCTAATGAATCTGTACCCGTAATAGTAAAGTGAGTCAGAGTGGCCGTTGCTGGTCTTGTGATTGCAGAGGTTAAAAGGTCTGGGGCTGTTGAGCACTGTTGGGTCCTTCAGCTTGTCTGAGCTCAGTGTGAAAGTTTCCTCTCTGCTGTTGACTCAGAAAGGGCTTCATCTTGGGTTTTCAGGCCTGACCAGACCCCAGTAGTCTGTCTAAAAAGAGTCAACAGTTTTCTAGTAGTACCCTCATGTGTCAGTAGTCTCTAACGCGTATGTATTTCTTGAACTGATGTAGCTTCTGTATGGACTAGGCATTTCTGTCTGTTCAATGGGACATTGAAGTTATATATATATATATTTGTAATGGTCCCTGTAGTTACAGTTGATAACATTGTGCATGTTACTCATCTGCAAGGCTCAGCTGAGTGAGTCAGTAAACTGTAGTTTGAATAGAAACGTATACTGAAGTATGAAAACTCTAGTAGTGTCATAAGAAAATATCTGTTTCAGCATTGGCATTAGCTGGCGTTAACCCTTCCTGTTATTCAGCTTTCCCTCAGACAGACAAATACATATTGTTTATCACGTATAAAAATAGCCTGCAGCGCGCTCCGCTAACGCAGTGCCAGCACATCAGTTGTTAGCATTGTGCTCTAGCTGTTGTGCGGTAAATGATGGGCTCCAGTGAAGTGAGCCGTCCGCTGAGTATCGGAGCGCCCGCCTGCCCGGCGCGGCTTGGTTGCTGCGTTAGCATTTTAGCGTCGGGCCAGAGGGGAGGCGAGGAAGGAAGGATGGAGACGAGCTGTGCTCGTCCTGATGGAGAATGCGGATGGAGGCATCCATGACCTCAGGTCTTACACCAGACACGCGCTCCTCTCTCTCCCTCTCTCTCTCTCTCTCTCTCTCTCTCTCTCTCTCTGTGGCCTGTACTCTCCTGTTTTGTCTTTTGCTCTCTCTTGTTCGGTTTTTAGGAATTTAAATTGCTGTAGAGCAGAGGCGCTCATCCCTTTGGCCAAGAGGTTTCCATTATTTAAGGTTTTCCAGTATGTTTTCCAGTAACATCTGGCTTTTCACATGTATTAAACGCAGTTAGCCTATTTATTTATTGTATTTATTAATTTAATTTAAATTAATTAATTAATTTCAAATTAATTAATTACTTTTTTTTTTTCCCCCATAGCACATGGGGTAATGGCACAGAACTACCAGTCTGGTGCAGCACAGTGACTTCCTCTACCCAAAACTTCAGCTGAGTAATTTGTAACAGTGAGGAGAAATAGGACTTGTGCTCGTGCCACTGTGAAACCACATAGTGGCTCTGCATAAACCACATGCATCGTCGGTTTACATGTGCATGAACCTCACATCAGTCTAAACGACGAGTTAGAATGCATTCTAGCCAGCCTAAGTGTGCGATGAGAGAGGTGTTGCTACAGCATTGCCTGTGCAGAGAGCAGCCGTCCAATGTAGAACCGGTATGAAGTGCATTAAGGGCAATGTATATGGCTGTGATGCTAGGGTTAGGGTTAGGGTTTCCATAGTAGAAATATGCGTGTGCGGGTCCATATTTAAACTGCCGCAAGCCGTATCTGGAGTTCAGGATAACTTGTGATAGACTTATCGCCAAAAAGAGTCCACTATCTGCAGTCCCATGCCCTCCAATCAGATGGCTCTCTGAAGCCACTCCCTTGCTCATCTCTGTGTTGGCTGCTTTGCATATGCAAAATAACCTGGCTGCCTCCTTGTAGAGAAACCTCCTGATTGGTTAATAAAAGCAGACTGTGGTAAACATTTTTCATGATTTACTCAGCCCAGGACAGTCACGAAGACGTTTTCTTTGCCACCAGCGCATCTATTGTAGTGATGGTTATCCGAATGTGTGCGAGTTTATCCAAAGCGTTATTAATAAAATTGGCTTGCGTCAGCTGTTGGTCGTTGTACGGAGATCGTGGTTCGTTTCGTGGGATCCATAAGTACAATCTAGTCCCATCTGCCTGACCTCCTTTGTTTGCCAGTCTTAACTGTTGTTTATCTCTCCCCTCTTCTTAGGCAACCCGTATTTATACCATAACAGCATTTTGCAGGGTGAAAAGAGAATTTGGCTTTTTTGCTCATCACATGCCTCTGCTGCATCTGGCTATGTTAGTGTGTTCAAGTGTCAAAGGTATCCCAGAGTTCTGCAGGGTTTGCTGGTTTCCCCTGTAACTTGTAACTTAGCTGCTTCAGTATATAAGGTCTTTGCTGGGTCGTTTAGGAGTTGAACTGTGTATGATGTAGCTGGGGGAAATCCCTAAACCCTAAAGCACATAGCCTATAATTACCTAAGCATGATTAAGGATACTGCCCATTATTCCTGCCGAAATTAAAATCTCTACATGCACCCCGTAAAAATATAAATAAAACATTTTATGATGGTTAACTGCTGTTATCTGAAAAACATCAGCCTGAGACTGAAAAAAAAGGATGTTGGCTGGTTTTGTGCCCAGGCGTTAGAGTTCGACTTGAATTGCTCTCTTCCCAAAGCATCTCCCAGTTACGAAAATGTGTTTACATGAGGTCGTGTTCCGCCTGTATGCCTCTCTGCTTTGTTAATGGACTCTGGCGCTGTTCTCCTGTTGCAGGCCTTGCCGGAAGATGAATGTCCTCAAAGACAACAAAGACTTGGCCTGCTTCTACACAACCAAACACTCCTGGAGGGGGAAGTAAGTGTCCTGTGCTTCTCCCTTTGCTGCCGTGAGGCTCGATCTTCAGTGCCACAGCTCAGCTTGGGTTTCATGCTTCTCAGTGTGTTGCCGTGCTTTTAGAGACCCGGGACACCTTCTGCAAAGAAACCCATTTTATTATTGTTGTGAAATACAGCATTTATTTTACATCGAAACTAAGCTTGTCTGAAATGTGTTGGTTACTGAAATTAAGCCAGGTATATGGGAGTAAATGTGATGGTCATTAAAAAAAAACCCACAATTCCTGTGTAACAGAGTCTCCAGACTCGATCTGGATAACATGGTCAATTGCAAGTTAGCATCATTCCTTTTGTGTCAAGGATGGCGCCTGTGTAAGTAATATGAATGAAAAACCATGCCGCACCATATCTCTTCATTTCAGTAGTTTATTCGTTTGTTAGAGGATTATCTGAACAAGCGGGATTTATCCAGTGTCTTCAGTCAGTGTTCTTCTTAAGCTTCCTTTGTCAGGCTTATGTTTTTAGGTCTGAGAGCCCATCATCCAGCAGAGATCTCATCTTAATCTCTTAATCTTAACTTCATGGACTCCTAAACCATTCCACAGGCCAGTAGATATCAGATCCAGTCCTGGGATGCCGCTGACCTGCGGTTTCTGCTGACCTGATCTAACTGCTCTGCTAATTTTACCAAGCCCATCATGATCTGGCTCAAGTGTGCTAGAGCAGAGAAAAACTGAAAATGTAAAGGAAGCCAGTATGGCCCCAGAGTTGAAAACCCTGGCGCAGACAACTTCATAGCTCAATATACTTCGATACCGCAAATGCCGCTGGTGTCATGTAGGGTATGTGGCTGAGAATCTGCCATAGGATGTGTTCTGACATGTTTCACAATGTTTACACCATCATCTGGGAGCTCATAATGCCATCAGAATTTGAAAAGTAAACAATTTCCTTTTTAAAATATTTTCCTTTTCTTTAATTTTCATTCTTTAAGTATTATTATTATTATTATTATTATTATTATTCAGAAGTTCAGATTGAGTATAGATATTGTGTTTTTGTGAAGGGTTGTGTTCTGTAGAGTAAATTCAGGGTTCCTCTTTAAGCCAGTCATAAGTTGGCAAGCAAAGTCAAATAAAACGTACACGTGGAGGGACACATTAGTGGTGAGTGAATGTCTGGTCATGGCTTGTTAAAATGGTGCCAACCCTACAACCCTACGCTTCCTGTCGCCGAGTCTGAAATGCGCGTAGGACTCTTGTGAAGACCCTGCTTTCTCGTTCCAGTAAACTGTCCATTAAGAGGCCGGTGGTAAACGGCAGGCCTGTCAGATGTGGCTGATTCAGGCTGATATCCTGTTTCACGTGACGGTTTTGGCAGAGCGAGTTATTACTGTAGGTGGATGTAAGGGGGGTTGTAATGTGCTTTACCGTGCTGCGCTAGAAAGAGTAGAAAAGTGATGTGTGGAACATGTGAGCAGACTGGGGTCATCTAATGGCTAGAGAGAAGCAAAAGTCAAAGAATGCACTGGATTACCGGGTTTATTTCAAGATGCTTTTTAAGTACAGCGGTCATTTTCTAAAGATTTTTTTAATAGGCGTCTGCCATTCGTTTCCTGTTGCTTTGAAATTAATTTAAATTTGGCCAAACCACACATGGCTGTTGCTCGGTTTCGTGTTTGTTTTGTACCCACGTGGCTGTGCCTTGCTGTCTTTGTTGTACTTGACTGTCCTGAAGCAGTTCTCCGAACACTTGAAAGCCTCTTAGCTGCACTGCATTGAAATTTAGATTTAAGATCCGTTCTATTGAAGCTGTTCATCGTTTTAAAATTTAAACAGGGATTTTAAATGCAAGGGAAAATGTGTAGAAGAGTTGAGTGGTGATGAAATTTGAGAGCAGTGTGTTTTTTTTTTTTTTTTTTTTCCTCTCTCTTCTTCTTCCCCCTTGGCTGCTCTCCTCTCCACTCTTGGCCCTCACTTCTGGTTTTACTTTGCCTGCATTTTATTGGTGTATCAGTGGTTTTTACCATTGGAAAAAAAACCACTGAAGTCTATGCCACGATTGAATTAGCCATCCTTTTTCTCTACATTCCCTTCACTGCATTGTAGATTACACTCCTAATTGCTTGTTCACTTCAGGCTTCTTTCTTTCTGTCATCTAAAAGTAGAAGGAACACGGGAAAACAAGAAGTGGGCATGGGGAGGGGGGGTGGGAGATGATTCTAAGAGTGCAGGTGAGATTACACCTTTCTTGTGAATAGTTCTCTGGAAGCCTTTTATCTAACATTATCAGGTTCTTTTTTTCATATCACAGAGTGAGTCATGCAGGTATCCATTAAGCACAGGAGACATGTGCCTTGATGTTTAGCCTTTTTCAGCTGTTCAGATCTGCCTTTCAGAGCAGGTAAGTAGGCTGTATTGAGCTTGGGGAAAATCTCGGACCGCGGAGACTCCTCGGCGTTACCAGCGGAGTCGATTACGTAAATCGCAGCGTGGAGCAAGACGGCCGCGTCCAGTCAAGACGGACTTGCTTCGGGGTGCTTCTCGTTTCGTTTTTTTTCAAGACGGCACCGTTAAGTCTGGGTTACTTTTTGTTGCCACCCAAACGTGATGTGTTGGGATGGAATGTGTCTGTTGGCAGTTGTTTAAAAAGTACCCACAAACAACAACAACAACAAACAACTGATAACCAAATAGTCATTAGGTGCAGCCCTAGTGAAGTTGTTCGCTCTTTCTCAGTGTAACGGATTACACCCACTGTTGGAGTGTAATTATCTGAGACCTCTGTCATCCTCTTTTCTCCTGTGTGATAATCGCCAGCACTCCTGATATAGAATGCTATCACTCTTCTCTGTTGTAGTCTGGGAGTAAAGGGAACTGACCGATTATTTCTTTTTGGTTTTTTTTCCTCCATGTTTTAGTTGGTTTTATGTTTCCAAATTGTGGCAGAGTCTCTGTGTCTAGAGGTTCCAAAGTGTGACAGGAGGTGTTTCTGTTTCAGGAGGTGTTGATATATGTTAGTATTCATAAGCCTAAACAATAGCTAAACAATAGCTAAACAATAGCTTAATGTGACAGTCATGTTTTCTCCAGTGTTCAAGAAAGTGATGCCCATGATCAGAACATTGCAAAAGAACAAGTTTGGTAACAGCATTCATGTCAACGTACCAGATCTGTACTGGGATCTGTGCCAGCTCTTTTGAGGGTTATATGCACTGTACTGGGATCTGTGCCAGCTCTTTTGAGGGTTATATGCACTGTACTGGGATCTGTGCCGGCTCTTTTGAGGGTTATATGCACTGTACTGGGATCTGTGCCAGCTCTTTTGAGGGTTATATGCACTGTACTGGGATCTGTGCCGGCTCTTTTGAGGGTTATATGCACTCCCACACTCAGCCACAAGCACATGCTTAATGTGAAAGGCTGCTCGTATTATTCAGTGAAAGAAATGATCAAGTGAGAAATTAGATGTCATGAGAATGTACAAGGACACTAGACTGCAAAAGGCTCGCTTATAAAAACGCAGAATTATGAGTCCAATTAATACTGCACTTCTCCCTTTGTGACCGTTGTATGCTCAGTAAATGAACCATCGTGGAAACCTTGGACAGAATCCCTGTAGAACTTTTTAGTGCAATTATTTCGGGAGTCGTGTTTTATTACACTTCTGTGTGTTGATGTGTTGAGGATTGTCTCGGAGTTGAAAGATTAGCCAAGTCTGTCGCACCATTTCAGGAGACCTGACGGCCGTCTCTGTGACGGCTGCATCAGCAGGGCAGGTGGATCAGGGGGTTTATACTTCACTCGCTGCATGCCTCCAATAAGTAGCAGTATCAGAGCTCTTAGTAGTAGTGGACACCTTCATATCTGGTTTCTAGAAAATGTAATTTGGAGCCAAATATAGTTATAACAGCATGGCACTCAGTGCTTGTTTTTTTGGCAGCAAGGCCCGTTTGACCTCTGCAATCTCCAGATAATTGCATTCCTCAAATGATCCACTGTAGTGAGCAGTGTTGTTGAGTTAGCTGAGGGTTGGTCTGATAAGCCCATTCTCCTTCAATCACACTGTGTGTGGCTGGGATTCACTGGAACCAAAAGCTTGGGTGATTCCACCATGGAGGTTCTATTTGAGGTTTCAAATACAAAGCGTTATGTAAAAATCTTTAAAAGGAAAGTTTGAAAACTGTTGAAAATGGTTGAATCCTTGGTTGGTCTTATGTTGCCTTTGGTCTTCTCTTTTGTGCTTTTCTAATATACACAGCCCAGTTGCGTCGATGGTTAAAGCTTGATTGAAACCAGAAGGGTGAAGGCAGCTCAGCCTGTGTCTATTGAGTTAAACAGCACCTGCCTGTGATGGACCGAATGAACCTGGTGGTAATGAGAACCAAAGTTACACTGTGTGGTATATATTCTAACTGTATGTGTGCTTGTGCACATCTGTTTATTTGTATTCATGGGTGTTCTTTTAACGAAAGATCTCTGTGTGTGTGTGTGTGTGTGTGTGTGTGTGTGTGTGTGTGTGTGTGTGTGTGTGTGTGTGTGTGTGTGTGTG
>JAOYMR010000027.1:5042498-5084999 GCA_025802075.1 Tenebrosternarchus preto | reverse complement strand
TGTAAAATTTGCATTTCTTCCTCGAGTTCGTCTTTTCCTCCTGTATTAACCGATATAGTGCATGGTTAAGAATGAACGAACACACGATAGATAATAAAATTATCCATCACGATAATTTCTAATAAAATTACATGTATTTCCTCTTTTTTGCATTTCTTCCTCGAGTTCGTCTTTTCCTCCATGCCTTTAATTCTCTCTAGACGTCGCGTTCCACTCGCTCAGTCTCCACTTCTTACTCCTAACTCGAGGCTCTATTGATCATTTTGAAGAGTGTTACTAGCTGAAAGCAAGACTCAATTATTCGTCAGCTCGGGAACAGGTATATTTAGAGAGGACACGTCTCCTGAAGTTGTCCCAGACGCTTGTCTGGTGTACACTTCGCTGTCAGCTGGGTTCGGAACGCTGTAATTCTTGTTTAGATTCTGTCTACATTCACGGTGGTCCTGATTTATAAAATGAGCGTTTTCAGAGCACACATCAATCGTCTCCAGTCGCGTCTGATAACAGCAACAACAGGATTTGGAGGGAAAAAAAACCTAGCCATTGGAGCTCAGTTTGTACTTGTGTAGTGCAGTGGTACCCCCTTGCTAGAACTTTGGCCTATCAGTCGGAAGGTTGTGCATTTGAATCCTGCCTCTGTCATACAGCCACTCTTGGAGCCCTTGATATCAGGTTCCTTAATCCTTTCAACTGCGCTCTGACCTCAGCTTCCAAAGAAACGGCGACAGGCAAAGGAGAATTTCACTGTACTGTGCACGTGTATATATACATACGACAGACATTCATACTATTACTATTATTGTTATTGTTGCTGTTTTGTTCGGTTAAACAATATGTGGCTGACTTTTTCTGTCCTTAAGTATGTGAAATTAAGACTTGCACAGCATTTTATACTTGATTATGTATTAACTATTATTTTTAGTTGTTACCGGTTCACAATGAGTATGCTAGTTATAAGCTTTAAACACCTTAGCCACGTTTATTTTATTGTAAATGTTGGGGGGGATAGAAACTTGTGTAGGCCTTCATTACAGATTTGTCTGTGTCGCTCTTTGGAAAGCACGAAGCGTTTGTTTTCCTCTGCATTTCTCATCAGCTCGTTCCTCTCCTCGTGCCGGAGCATGAGCAGGTGAGCGCTGATCTAGCTGCTTGCGTTAGTTAGATGGGTCGCACGCGAGCTGTAATCCTTCTGTCGCGTCGTAACACGATTGCTCACGCTGCACTCATGTAAAAAGCAATTCACTGCTCAATTACCTCGCACTAGCAGAGAGCTCACTGTGTGCCAAATGAACAAAAATCGCTAGTGGTAACTACCGACACGCTGTCGTGACAGTCCCACGCCTTTCTTCCATAGGAAGGTACTGAACAGCCAGATGAAACCTGCTCGGTAATATGGTTATGCTGAAGCGCTTGATTGATTGTATTAGTCTTTTTGGATTTGTTTTCCTTTTGTATGTTGTGGTGCTTGTGAGTACCATATTTTTTGGATCAGTTTTTGTTAGTATGAAATAACGCTGCCACACTCGCTCTTTACGTTTTTGACTAAATACTCGAGCTCATGGTGCCAGAATAAATTTACCGAGGAATAAACTGAAGTAACGCTTTAGAGACCGTCTGACGTGCTGAAAATGACTAGATTATCTTGATTGAACCTTAAGGAAAACACATAACGACTAGTGTCACTGTTCAAATTTAATTATGTGGGGCAAGAAACAGTCCAATGGTGATCTGTGCATTTTGTGTCTACACTGGAAATGATGCAGAAGGCCTATGTTTCACCAAAGAAGGAAAATAAAATATTTCAAGGAGAGTAAGGACAGCATATTCAAATATGGTACTAATATTTGACAAGATGACCACACTTCATCCAAGAAACTGATACATATGAGTCTCTCTCTTCCGCCACTCTCTTACCATCTGTCAAAATATGGGTGGGTGTGTTGGATGTTCACCTCCAAACTCATTTGTACTCAGGAGTCTTTTTCTCTTGTGTGTATGCTAGGCGTCCTTCGTTTGTGCCGACACAGCGTCGTGCTGCTTTTGCTCTGTAACGTGCTTGAGCAGACAAGAGCACGCCGCAATCCCTTATTCCCAGCGACATCTTGCTTTTGTGTCGGGGTCTTTTTGTGGTTGATTCCCGTCAAATTGTCAGCCTTCTGAGCTTCAGTGGCGTTCAGCAGCACCTTGTCACAGCGCAAATGCAGGAAACGCTGCTGTCTTACCCGACAGCATCCATAGCAACGGAAGATAATTTGGTTTGCAGTCACCCGTGCATTTGGCATCAATCACACCTGGACATCCGTGCATTTATAGGAATAAAAGTACAACTCTCCGTGCGTGCATGGTACTTTGTCTTTATCTGGTTCTCAGTTTTCCTTCACAAATGCGATGTCTGGAAGCACTTGCTGAAATACATAAATAGATGACTTTTTGGTTTTCTCAGATATATGCCTTAATTTGTTCAGCTATCACAGTGAATGAGAACATAATAATTTTTAAACCTATATTACTTTCTGTGCTCAGTAGATGGAATGTTTCACCTTTGCACCCTTTTTGTATAACTACCTATAGATGTAACTGCTGTTTAGTTTTTATTAAATGCATTTCTAATGTAGGTTATATGAAAGGAGAGCTTGGTATAATTTGAGTGTGTTTATACGCTATTAGGGGGGAGGCTTTGTCTTCTCTGGGTTGTCAAGGTGACTTCCTAGTCCAGCAGCTAGCATCCCTGCAGAGAGGAAGTGACACGCTCACAGCTGGAACCGTCACTCTCATCTCGGCCATTCTGGCAGGCAACCTGATTATTTACTGAGTCTGAAAATCAGCTTTCACTGCCCACAGTTCTAGTCTGTTTGTTTATATGTGTGTGTGTGTGTGTTTTAGATCATTCATTAGTCCAGCACAGCATCTGGGTGTTGTATTTAATCTCTGTCGTGCACAGCTGTTCAGTGGTGGTTAATGCTTTAATTTTTCCACAGTATCAGCGATTTCCCACCTCCTGTGCTAGTCAGGGCGTTTTCACCTGCATCCGACACCACAATGAAGAGAGGGCAAGTGCACTTATCGTCTCCACCTCCACCACGCACGAAGGAGCAGGTCCTGTAGCCAGGCCCACCCGCTCCCTTCATCTCCGGCTCTACGGGTGCAGCGCTCTGGGACCGTTCCGGCAGCTGGCAGGTAGCTGTAGTTCCTGGCTCACTGGCACCCAGCTGCAGCTAGTAACCAGCCCTCCGGTGAAGAGCACTCAGCTGCTCAAAGCCTCCCAGCCAGGATTATCCCACCAGGGCCTGGTGGGATGGGACTGGGAGGGGTGCTACTCAAGCGTCTCTGTTTATGCTGATAACTCCGAATGTCCTGCCCCTGCTTCCAGGCTCTTCTCTTCCAGGTTCTCCTCTTCCAAGCTCTGTTTCCATCTTCAGAATGCTGGCCTTGCTGCCGGGCTGTGAGGATTCAGCTCGGCATCTCCATTCTGCAGAGCACTTCCAACGACATTTTATTGACCCATAGGGTCTATAGGTGCCAGCCTTTCACCTTGCACAAAAACAAACAAAAAGAACCCTTTTGATTATTTATGTATTTATTCACCAATAGGTGTTTACCCTCCAGATATGTCAGGTAGTAGCTACTGCTGAAAAGACTATGATAACTAGATGGTGGAATGGAATTTGGAGTAAACGAGGTAGAAAATGAAAAAGAATGTGTTTCAGACTTAGTAGAGAATAAGAAAGCTAATTTCTCATTCACAATATGCCAAATGAATAGGCCCTAGCAAAGCCCACAAGGTGCCAATAAAGAGCTTCTGAATTGTTATATCCAAGTACAATTTGCTAGCGTTCAAATCTGAAGTCTAATTAGGTTCTTCTGGATCTCAGTGTGCCGTCTTGCACACTCCATGGCAAATGGTCATTTCTTGCATTCTGGTATTTTTTGCCTTTCCTGGGAAGAGCTGCAATTAAGCATTTTTTTCTACAGTGAATCTGGCAATCTGCATCCAATGGGAGGAAATGAGGAGCTTTTGATTTCAGAGTTAAATGTGCCCTGCCTGAAGCCAATCCCAGTGCTTCACATGGTTGCAGAGGCTGCCTTCACCCTCTCTTGCCCAAGGACATGAAAGCTGGGCACCGCCCACGAGCAGCCCACCCAACCCCTGCAGACCACCCAAGCCAGCGGCAGCTTATGCTTCCTTCAAGGAGAAATCCACAGCTCCAGCCTGGCCTTTCTACTATGCTCCCCCTTCTCTCTTCCCTTCATTCCCTCACTCTGTTCCTTGCCCTCTCTCCCCTCCTTTTCTCTCAGCCTTTTCAGGGTATGCAAAGAAATGAGGAGAAACTCATGATTGAACAAAAACGATGTCCTCTAGGTTCTCTCTCTCTCTCTCTCTCTCTCTCTCTCTCTGTCTGTATCCTTCTACCTCTATCTTTTTGTCAGTCTCTGGAGGACAAAGTAGGCTGTGCACCTGGACTCAATCTCAGAATCTGGCTCCTGTTTTAACGTTCCAGGTCCTGCAGGATCAGGGCCTGTCTCAGGCACTTAGAGGCTACATTTATCAGCAGCCTGAGTCATCAGGATGGAGAGGGCGGGTGCCGGAGAACGACACACACGCACCCTTCCTCCTTCAGCATTTTCCTCATTCACAATAACTGACACGGCACAGAAGGAAGGAGAAATGCAGTGTCTTCAGGGTCAAAAAGTTGTGTGTGTGTGTATGTTAAGAGTCGGAGAGCGTTAGAAGTTGTGCATGTATGGTAGCATCTCCGCTATAGGCAAAACAGCTGAGGTAAAAGAAAGGTATTATTTCTCATTAGAAGCTGGACTAGCTTCGAACAGAGCTGGAAGGAATTGAGATATCGATTATTAGCCCATCTCTGGTCAAGAGGGAGATGACCTACTTTGACTGTTCAACAGGCCTTTTGAACATAGCTATAAGGTACGCTGCATTTTGTAGGCACTCTACTAGCCTCTCTGTTTGCAGCTACAGCTTCAGAATTCTGTCCACGTGCAATAGGTACTCTGGAAGATTAAACTGAATTAGAAAGAGTAGTTGCCTTTCATATTCTCTCCTCCCTTCATCTTTAATGGTATGAGTGCAAGGCAGAAAATGTTCTTGCTCATTGTAAACCCAGCGTAAAGGAATATTGTGCACCCATTAACCTGCTCCAGCTACTTGAGTTTTCAGCCCCCTATGTGTCTTCCAAAGAATCTGAGATCAGTAACCTATAGGACTCGGATGCTGATTATCAGTTTGGCGGGCGGCTTCAGAGACAGATTTCTGTTCCGATACACGTGCACGTCCTTTTTAACCCTGAATTTCAAAGCCCCTGCAGTTACGCCCTTGAGATAATTTCCTGCTATGGCACCAATGATGCAAAGAATCTGACAGCTTGACGGTTCCTGCGTGCATTTCAACTCTAATAGTCTGGAGGTCTTTAATATTTGTGTCACTCACCAGTTTTGATTTCGTTTAAGTATGAATAATTGCCTCGCTGCTCAGTTTATCTTTTCTTTCCTTTATTCAAGGAATTCCTTTATTCCTTTATTGAAGTTGTTTGTCTGTCTTTGTACGGTTTGGTAACCCTACCCAGATAGAGCTTGTTTTCCATCAAATCAAAGCAGAAGATGGTGAATTTGAGTGGAATTTGAGCAAGTGAATGCGGGTACGAAACAGCATGTCCTCTTTTATTCTGATTCTGCTCAATTAATTTCTGCATTCAATTAAACACCAGAAATGAATTGGTCTCTCTGTGGATTTCAATCACCAATTATGTCAACTCGCATATTATGGTAAAAAGAAAAAGTGAAGACTCATCTCAAACTGTTTAAAAGCAGGTACAAAGTTAAAACATTAAAAACAAGTGATTAAAGGAATATAATTATTTAAAAAAAAAAAAGCAAGAGATGAAGCAAAAACATGTCTGGTGCCTTTTGTGTCACAGTGTCTACGAGTCTGAAGAACGGCCCTTTTGTTTTCCTGCTATTTCCGCTGTCTCCTGCTCATTATGAATTCTAAATTATGTTTGGCCCTTCTGTCTGCCCTTAGCCCTTAGCCAGCCAATGAAAGCTTGGCCCCTAGTTAACATTTCTGATACAGATGACAAATCGGATTAGTGGCAGTCATGTGTTTCTGGATTACATGTTTGGACGTAATATACGGTGTGGCTAATTCTGCCTAATACATTTCTGCCGCTTTAGTTTAAGCCATTTGCGTGAAATGAGTCTCACTGGCCTGAGTAGACAACAGAGCTCCTGCTCTGGGTAGAGGTTGGCAGCACATTGCTAACAGCGTAAAACTCTGTACTGTCTCACTGTTGTGCCTAGTTAGCACTTATTCACGTATGGACCGAATAGCTCGTGATATAGACAGAAGTGCTTACATGGCTAAAGTGTCATAGCTGCTGAGCTGTGTTGTTTGAAAGATTCTTGATATGTCCAGTAATAATACATATATGTGTGTGTATATATATATATATATAATATAAACTACAGTTGACAGGAAAGCTACAGTTAACAACTTCTTCGTGCACCTCATGTTCGTCTTTGGCCTAATAGCCTGGCTTGGCCGTGTTAGACGACAGAAACATGATCGTCTGGAACGGAATATGGCAGCTCTGTGACAGCATCAGTTTAGAGAAGAACGCAAGTGTTCCGTGTGGATCCGGTTCGGTGAGCTAAGCTAATGGGTAGATGTAATGGGTATTAGCTGGGCATGAGTGCCAGACGCTATCGGCTTTCCGTCAACCTCCGATTACAGCACTCTCTCCTTGTGATGGGAGCCTTTCACCATCATGATGCTGGAGGGGTTCTGCTCAGATTCTGCAGTTTTTTAACGGCTGTGAATGAAATACTGTGTTTAAATAATAGCTCTTGTTTCTGCTGGTAGAGCAACGCTGGGCTGTTTTGAGTTGATGCTGTAATGGTTGGGATTGCATATTTGATCAAAGAAACACCAACAAACAATGATTTCCATAAATCCAATTTGTCAACTCTATCAGAGTTGTTAAACAGGGGCCGTGTTTTCATTTGCAGGCTTTGACTTAAAGACAGAAGGACTGAATCTGAAATGTGATTAATAATACACTATAGAAACTTGATGTTTAATCAAACACCATTATTCTGCTGTTGGCAGTTGACTTTAGGGTGTTCAGAAAAATGAGCTGACAAGTTTAACATACCTGCATGAACATGGAAGAATGTTCCAAATACTTCCCTACAGTCATACACAATCTGCACACACCAACCCAGCAAGCTGACGTTTGATTAGCCAAAAGGCCTTGGACACCTGCTGTTCCATCAGCTCGAGAGCATTCGCATGGAAATTTAATTACATATTCCTCCATGTCTGTGAGACATTTGAAGCTTTTCACAATGCACCCTGCTAGAGAGCAGCGTGATGGACTCCGCAGAGCCTGTGGTCACCTCTGTCTGTGGATTTACACTGCATGTATTCCCCGCGACACTCTGCGCTGTTTACAGAAGCCCTGGGGCCAGTACTAAGATCCACAGTAAATAGAGATCTCGCTGTAATCAGAACCTGCGCCTCCACATCTTCCGTTCACGCTCTTGCTCGGAATTTAAGTGACAGGCTAAGTGTCCTTTGAGGGTCTCCAAGTACCATCTGTTTTCTTCAGCTGTCTTATAATACGGCTGTACTTTAAGCATGATTCACGACCTGACTGACTCAAAGTGACAGACTAAACTTGCCCTGCCCCCAATTCTCATTGCCAGGCTGAAGGCACTAAAGGGTCCGGCCATTTCCTGGTCGTATTGTCAAGGCACGATAGACGAGCACAGAAAACATCATTGTTCTATTTATAGCAGATGACGCAGCCAATATGGCATGGTTCTCATATTATATTTGTTTCAGTTTATTCTTTTAAGCTCTTGGAATTGGTACTCAGAATTGTTAGTGAAAAATGCCATTCAGTCAGGTTCAGTCACACTCAACCAAGTTCCTCTCTCTTTTGCGTGTACACCCTCTCTCTCTCTCTCTCTCTCTCTCTCTCTCTGTCTCTCTCCCTCTCGCTCTCTCTCTCTCTGGGACTCACACACCTCCACAAAGACGGGCATTTCAAATGCTGTCACCACAATGCAGGCAGTGGTCTTATCTCCCTCAACTCATCTTCCACTTTCAGAAGTGCTTATCAAAAAAAAAAAAAAAATTTAAATTAAACTCGCCTACGCTGAGGCGAGAAAAGCATATGACAAAATTAGAAACACTCACATATGAGGTGTCTGTGGAAGCTTAACGCCGTTTTATTCAGTTTGTTAGCGGAAATGTTTTGAAGCTCTGAGTATTATGTATTTAATTATATTTTGGCAGCACATTCCTTTGTGTATTAGATTGGATAATTTGTAATGAGCAGCAAAGGGACCAAACCTCTTTTGAATTTATCGCAAGTGTGAACATGTGGAGTGTTCTAACACACAAAAGTATCAAAAGAATTCAGAACTATTATTGCTGGTTTTAAAGAACATTTTTCTCAACATGGAAACACATTGAGACATTGCTAGACGTGGTGTACTTGGCACACCAACTCAAAATTCTCCAATAAATATGAACATTCTAATCATATTCAGAAAAAGAACTGGAAAGTTAAGTGAACCAGTGTGAATGCCGGGGGAGATGTAGATACTGTCTAACTTTCCCAGAAAGTTGTGTCACACCAAACCAGTGATATGCTTCGTTGGTGTTTGTTGGAGAATGTTGGTTCAGTGTGCACTGGATGCCTTTAGAGCCCAGAATTAAATAGAATTAAAATGGATCCTTTATTATATCTTGGATCAATAGGCCATTCAAGGACTTTTGTAAAGTCACACACAGTAGTGGTTTTATTAGGAACACCTATAGCTCTACCTAATAGCCTGCCATGTCTTTTATAGTCGATTGGATGTTGTAATTTTGTCAGCACTATTGTATTCAAGATTCAGTTCACTAACTCTTTACTGAAGGTTTTTTTTTTGTATATTGTCATGTGAGCCATTGTTAACCTGGTTTTGACCAAAGGGTAGGCCTTTAAAATTGTTGATGCATCTTTACAAATGCATTTTAAATGCTGTTCCTCCAAACACCTCCAAACATACAGCTAACATGTTATGTGATTTGACCTTTTACTGTAAATGCCTTTCCTATATAATATAAATGTACTGCTAATTACATCACACCCACATACCATCCAAATGCTTCTCCCTCTTTTGTAAAAAAAAAAAAAATAAAAAATAAAAATCCCTACAGGAAAGCATAATAATAATAACAATACTAATAATGTTTTAGGTAGTTAGAATCATTGTCGGAGCTTGTTCACCAAGTAATGGGACAGGGAATCCCTACAATCATTAGTCCCCAACACTGAGGGATCTAAACTCACTCCTAACAGTGCTGTCATGTCTCAGTGTCACACAAGCCCAGGAACTCCCAGCTCCTCCGTCTCCTGGGGGTCCATCTCTCCGAGCCCTGTGTGGAACGAGCATGTGCTGTCTGACACCTCTGCTGGTAGCGGGTCATCCGATGTCTGCTATCGTCTAAGCCCACATCAGTGCGGCCTCTGTCCCCTCTTTGTTTCTCTCCGTCTCTTTCACTCTCCCCGTGTTCTGTTCTCGCTTTCCCACTGGCACAAAATGCAGCGCGCTCAAAATCCCGTGTGTGTGTTTGTGTGTCTGGTTGAGTATGTGAGAGTTGTGTCACTGGACAGTCAGAGCAAGCAATAGCATCTATCAGCAGAGTTGTTCACCCAGGAACGGGCCTGTCGCCATGCCGACGTTCATTGTTTATATCAACTTTCAAATGCTGACGTGAAGGTGTGTTGATAATGTTGGAACAGCAACAAATACTGAGACTTTGAACAGTTATTGACACTACCAGCAGTCATTCATCTTGATATAACCGTTATGTCAATAACCCAATATAACACCATCCTAAAGGCAGGTATGTCAGAAATGGACATTATATTTCACAATTATGTTGTTGTTATAGTCTACTGCGACTATTATGGATTGAAAGGCATCAAAATTACTGTTATTATAATGCATGTGTGCAATCAATGAAATCAAACTAACTGCATCAGAACAGACGAAGAAATCGTTTAACTGTGTTTTAAGTCTGCTCATTACAATTTGCATGCTCTGTAATTTTGTTATGAAAGCAATGGTATTGATTTTTACCAGTGCGTATATCGGGGGTCTGGCCATTTATTCCGACGTGAGTCTTTCTTGTTCCCTGCGACTGGTTAAAATACAATTCGGCCGATGTTTAACGAGCCACTTTGGAGGCGACATTTTGTTTCTAGTAAAACACGAGCTGTTTGCTCAAAGCTCCTTGGCTCGGTGTGTCAGACATGGTAGATGTGGTACTGGTTTTATGGTAAAAAGGAGAGGAAGTGACAAAGTGATGAAGCATTTCTTCCTTCCATTTACTAAACATCAGTTGCGTTATTGGAGATGAGGCAACCAGGGCATCTCTCTCTCTCTCTCTCTCTCTCTCTCTGATGCACTTAGCCCTTTAGAGCTGAGAAAGAGTCATTTTGTGTATTGAGTATACCAATCCTTTTCATTGGACCACAGTGCATCTGTGTACATACATGTGCATACTGACGTTTTTCCATAAACACTTCATAAACACTCCTCATGAATTGTCCTTGATCACAAGTCATAAGCAGTACCAGACACCAGTTGCCTGACTTTCTGGAGCACGGATCTGGAATTGTCCCTCCTGACTCCCCTGCTCCAGTATAGATCAATCACGTTTCAGTTATAACACCTCTAGGATTTAGTGCATAAATTGTCGATCAGCAGAAGTGGTTCGGTTCAAATGATGACACACAGAAACAAAATGCAAACAGATAGGGTTCTGAGCAGTGCAGCGGTTAACAGACCGCTCACTGTCACCTCACATGCTAATGCTCAAAGGGAAAGAGGAAATACGGAGATATGAGGAGGAGTAAAGAGCAGACTCTACCAACTTGCTGATTAAAGTGAGCAAGGCAGAATTAACACGGCAAATGGAAAAGCCGGAGATAATGTGGCAGAGTCCAACTCGTTCTAATTTTCAAATGTTTTCACAATGGCAATTATTACAATGCAACTTTATGGCACTTAGGAGCAGCTCTGTGATGGGCAAAGCCTGGTGGAGTGAGCAGCACTATGAACCAGCCCAGGAAACTCACTGCTCGAACCACATGTATGCGAGAGTTCACTAATCTCCGGCGTCCCCTGCTGTAAATCAGAGTTTATCATCACTGAGTTTACAATTGGCGCCAGATACACCATCTGGCAGTGGCCCTTGTTAACGAGTGATCGTTTATAAAAATTCATAAGGCCAATTTGCATCTCCTGATCAAACGTGGGATCCAGGGGGGCTAAAGAGTGAACTGGTCTGAGGGAGACAGCCTGGGACAGAGCGCTCGACAGGAAAATCGTGCTCGGAAGAACAGATAAAAAAAGAAGAAGAAGGAGACATGGAGGTGAGGGTAGATGACGCACAGCCTTGAGCAAGACGGGTGGGGGTGGGGGGGGGGTGGGGAGGGGGTCTACTGAGCAGTATGTTGCCCTGAAAGATGAAGTGCGTGCGTGCATTTGTGTACGCAGTACCAAGGTGGGGTGGGCAAGAGCTAGAACCGAGCTCTCGAAAGGACTGGAAAGTGGTACCAACAGTACTGTGTTAATTTTGAATTGACGCAATTGTTTGCCACTTGAGAGCTGAACATGTTGGTGTTAAAAGCACTAGCATTAGTCATCAGCATCTGCATATCATTTCCGTTGTTGGCTAAATGTTGCCGGCTTTAATATCGGCACGGTTGGGTCTCAGGTGATAAATACAAAAGAGCACAGCAGGATGGGAATGGAAATGTGATTCATGTGATTACAAAAGTGCTATTGTTATTTCATTATTACTCCAATATAGTGTTAATGCTGGAAAAAAACAAACAAACAAACATAAAGATATGGTTAAAATTTGTGGTTTAAGTGGGTCACATGGTGTAGTAAAAAGGTTTTCCAGCCAGGCAGAGAAGGTTTTTGTTCTATTGCAACTTTAATAGACTGTAGTGTTCCTCACTACTTAGTGCTTTGGAATGGAGTATGTGGGCTGGTTAAGGGTCCACTGGGACAAGATTGAGAACCTCTGGTCTTGTATATGTAATGTACAGTGGTGGATCAGATGTGTCTGAGACATCTAATCTCCCCTGAATCCACTTAGAAATGCAAAGAAATTGTCAAAGTAATGAGAACAAAAACCCAAACAGACTTGAGAAACGTGCGGAGTCTTTGTTTTTCTCCGTTTCCACCACCCCCTGCAGCGCAGCGGCAGATCATTAAGCTCATGAAAGAAAAGTGAGGTGCATCGACCATGAAACTGTGGAATTCTGGGTCACCATTGATTAGCGACTGCAAGTTTTTCCGCTGTCTCTGTCATCGCAGAGCGATGTGCTGTATTTTTAGGGCATTGCAGATCGATTGCAGGTCTCTTGCGTGCTTCCTTGCCGGAGTGGGGTCTCCCCGTGGGCTGTGTTCAGGCCAGCAAGGTGCACTCTGAAAGGTTGACCAGGCTGATGGGAATCAATAGATGGGAAATGTCAAAGAGCATCGCCGTTTACCACACAGACCCCTTGCAACAGCGGGGAACTACATATTAGTCCTCATGAAACCACGTCTCAAACCCATTTTGCTATTTCCGAAAGAGAGTGCAACAGCACTGATGGATCTGAAGCCCCTTTGTACAAGCATTTTGTTTCGTAAACACAAAACGATGTTTTTCTGACCTAAAAGAAAAAGAAATTCCTTTTTATTGAGTTGGCAGTAGATAACATGGTCAAATCTAGATGATTTTTGATCTATTGTGGCTGACAGAATAACCTTTTGCTTCAGAGAACCAATGTTTTCCCTGGGTAATAAATCTTAAATATCTGTAAATGAATGCTAATAAATGGATATGTTATGTTTAGATATTATCAAAAAGGTCTAAATAAGTGTTTATAACTATAGAAATTAGAAAAGTAAAACATGCTGTCAGCTATGGAGAAAAACCATCAAGATACTAGATAATTATTTTATCCCAACATTACTATATTAGTTGATTTAATAATGGAGTCTGAATGTCTGACTGAGCTGTTACTTATTTTTAATTAAAAGTTGCAAGTCTACAGGATCTGTCTTTTTTTCTTATGTCTGTTTTTGTTTCTGTATACTGTTAAACAGTAATAATGATTAATTAGCAAAATTATTTTGAGAAATCATTGACATGGATTTTTTTTTGTTGTTGGCAGAGTTGTTTACTTGAACAATATCTAAAAATGTTTATTATGCAAAATGATGACCTATGACAAAACTAAATATGTTCAAAATGTTGGGATTTTGCAATTAGAGATTGTGTTTCATAACAGCACATTTGTGATGCTTGAACATTTAAAATTTAGCACTTGTTGTATACCTAATCTTCAACTCCAGCTGAGAGTAACTACTGGCAAATAGCCTAACTGGTTGTCCAAAATATATGCTTTATTACAGACATATATATTGGTAATAGAATATTTTATGGACTGTTCATAGTTTTATAGAATGTTTCTAATAGTTCATAGTTTATGAAATGTTTAATGACACCAGTAAAGATTAACCTGTTTAATTTTTTTTCCTGTTCAGATTATGTCTACATATAAGGCACTAGTTTGATACAGTTTAATGTACTTTCTACTATTCTTCGTCATCAGGGTTCTCTTCAAGGGATGGCATTACCCAGAGACTGTAACCTGTCATACACCCGTGCTTTTGAGATGCTCCTCATTTTAAGCTAGTTGCACATAGTTAAGATATTCAAATGGAGCCTTTTCATCCTGAGACTGATGTCAGAACTGTGCAGAATATTGCAGACAAAACAAATCCACATTTGTTTCATATGTCAAAAGCCAAAAGGGGAACCAAAATAGACATTTCTAGACCACTGCCTGCCCTATAGGATCTTTGCAGCATGGGATGACCCTCAGGCATTCGTAGGCTTTTCCTCTTTCAAGCTTCTGCATGGACCAATGGGGATATTAGATGTAGCTTGTAAACAACAACAACCCTCCTTCAGATGTTTGGTTTTTTTTTATGTGCAGGACATGCAGCACTAGAATAAACTGATTGTGAACCCTCGTGCATTGGCACATGCTGGGAACACAGAGAGCTCAACACTGCACATCTCCAAACTCTAAAACTGAGAGGATAAGATTAGCTTTTCAGCGACTAAGGTCTTTACATTTACATTTACCATCATTCCTATGCTGAAAACTAAACCCAGTACTAAGAGACTTTTGGCTGTGACTTCTTCACACAATCAGAGGTCTCATACGTTCTTACCCCAGAATTTGACAGTGAAGCGTACATGGTCAGCCAGAAACACATCTTCTCAAGGCTTCTTCACTGCTCTGGAGCATGAAGGCCTTGCCATCAAATGTTTTTGGAAGACATATGCTAATACCTGACAGATAGATCTTTCCTACTCATACCTGATCAGGCTCTTTCTACCACAGACGGACAGAAAGACAGACTCCAGTGACAGGGTTGGCTGATGGTTTCTGTCCACCCAAGGTTTCTCTTTACAGGTGCATCTTTGGCAGCCCCTGTGGCAAAGCCAGCTGTCTCTCACATGGATGCCATCTGCTCAGGTCTTCCTGGCTCTGACTTGATGATGGTGTGGGGGTGGGGGGAAGTGGAGCGTTCTTTGGTCCTCCTCCAAAAGCAGGTCACGCCAACTAAGTCCCATCTATTGCTGTCCGAGGTACCAAAATGACATCACGGAACCCAGTTCCACACTGTTGTGTAAAGCCGCCACACACATTGCCCAGTGGGTGTGGCTTGCAATAAGCATCATCCTCTGTCTAATAAGCTTCTAATCCTGCCACAGTTCATCTCTTTATCAGCCTAGATACAAAAAAAGTAGGAGCTACCAGTCACAGTCAATGGTCATAGCCACCAGTCATAGAAGATTGCACCAGCTAGCCTGGCCACCCCTCTCCTATCTTGTTGTACTTCCCTGGGCTATCACATTCAGCCACTGTAAAAGCTCCTGCAGTCCAAACTCTGATATATGCAGACTTGTTCTCATCTATCCCCACTTCCATCCATATCTGGGCTTTATCACAGATGAGGGTGATCACATCACTTTGGCACCACCCCATTACGAATGGTACTGGAAATAAATGCTGTAATATCTGATTGTTCTGTGTTATGGGAAGTTGCTTGTGTGTGGTCACTTTTGACTGGTTGGTGATGGATTTATAATCAAGATCTGACTAAAAGGATCTGACTCTCTCTCGCTCTCTCTCACTTTTTACCAGTATAACACTCATGTGGTTTTCCATGATTTATTTTTGTTATTTACAATATAATTTGCATATCCTGATTATAATATCTATCCAATTGTAACGTGTAACTAATTGGCCTGTATTTGCTAATAAACTCTGTTCCCTTAAACTCGCATGAAACTCAGCTCTTCAGATGGAATTAAACACATCAAACCTCTGCCCACACTTATGTCTGATGCTGGTTCTAAATTGTAGGGACAAATAAATACAATGGCAAAAGCTGCTATACCTGCCTGTTCTAATTTATGAATAAACTGCCACCTCTGTGGCACTGCCACCCACTTGCTATTGTGTTTTGTGTCCTGCATATGCTTAGTTCCCATAGAAGCCAAACGGTTTTTAAACAGATTATTTGAACAGACCTTGAAAAAAAATCCAGGCAGCAAAAATCTCAGATACCCAGTGAATTTAGATGGAATTGAAGAACCTTAATTCCACTCTTCTCTGGCTGCATTTAAGTAATTAGATGTGCTATCCGTGTTATCAACAGGTTTGAACATGTTGCTGCTGTGCTGGTGAGAGATTGGGAGCTTGTCTGAAAGGACAAAGCCTGGATCCTGGGATAAGGAAAGAGATCAGGATTTCAAAAATTATTGCAAGAGTGAACAAATATAATCTTTAGAGGTATAAAGCTAGGTGTGAGTTTTATCTTCTATGTTTTACTGTGACACGAATTGTCAATAAAAAAGGCGTTGTTGCTTCGGTAAAATGATTCCATTGTGTTCGAGTGTATGTGGATATAATGGCCTTTCTTTTCTGTATATTGACTCAATCTAGCTCACTGAGACAGATAGTGGAACCCCCCCCCCCAAGTAAAAATTTCCACAAGAACACAAGTGGAGCATTGTCCACTCTAAGCCCCATCCATAATACATACACATTAGACAACAGACAAAGACAGTGTTTTGTTATGCTCTGCTGAAGCTTTTAGGCAGATTTTGAAACACTTCTACTTGGAAGAGGGAGGTTGTTTAGTGTGACCAGGCTGTAATTCGTGGAGGATTTCAGAATGTCAAATCCTCCTCTTCCCCCTTGAGAGGCTTCTCCAGACTGCTACTGCAGGCTTTGATCAAAGGAGATCTGAGATCAGGTATGGGAAGCTGGGAGGGGAGTGGGGGGGCAATGACTAGTGTGTGTTAAAATGCAAGGACTTTATGAAGAAATTTATGAAGAAAAAAATACCACTGAGAGAGGCTTACATTTATAGGTCAAGTCACAAGATTGAATAGAAATAACCATTTCTTGTCAGATTTTTTCTTTTTCCTACTACTTTTCTGGTTATTTTATTTGTCTGCCTCTTCCAGTCATTCTTTTAGTTATTTCACCTTTTCTCTGTGACCCACGGTGGCCTACACATATTGAGATCAGATGCAGTGTTAAAACAGGGTTCTGAGCATATGTAAGTAGTGAAGAATCCAAAAGCCAACCTCTACATCAGTCAGTTGTCTGTGTAGGTCTCTGGTGACTCAAGTCAAAGTGTGTCTCTCAGTGCCAAGCCTTCAACATCAAGGAAAACACCAAGCAGTTTCTGAGTGATCCCAAAGAGAGCAGCCATACCAGCTGAAGAGCAGCGTACCACACAGCAGACGACTTTACTCTTTTTTAATTTTCTATTTTTGGTTTCACAATGCAAGAGATGATTTTGTGAAGTGTTTTGACACGCACTTGCGTGACAGTTCTTATGATTTTTGAGACTTTCCTGAGGGCACATGTACGAAGCTTAAACACAAAATGCCAGACACATTAGATTAATCTCCTCAAGTTTTTGCAGTGTTTATATATATATATATATATATATATATATAAATAAGAGTTATGTTCTCTTGTCAACTGAGAAAACCAAAACTGAGATGGCTATAATGACCTCCTAAGAAACTCAACTAAGTAAATAAATCAATAAACTAGACAATCTCTCTTTTTGTCTGTTCACAGTCACCGCTAGTGACTTCATTTCGAATGCCATGGCTTAACATGTCCCCAGTGTTTTGATTAGGGTGGGCTTTAAACTACAAACAGCTTTTTTAGCTGAGCGTCTTAGGAAAGCCTTTCAAGGACAGTGCTATGATAAACAATATGTTCTAAGGCAAAAATCATTTGTTTTTTTGTTGGCTGCGAGAATGCATTTTTAATTATTTTTTTTTTTCTTTTCGAGCAGAGGGAGTTTTTTTATCTGCAGAATAAGACAAAATAACATGCACAGGAACAAAAGCTTGGCCCAGGCAGAAATAGGGTTTTGTGTATTTCACATTATGCACCAAGCAGCAGAGAAAATTGATAGATCTTATCAACCTTTTTCTCAAACAAAGAACTGCTTGCTGAAGATAAAACAAAGCTCTGTTTTTAGAATTGCCTTTCTCCTCCTCTCACCGTCCTGATTAAGAGGAACGCCCCTTGCCTTCACTTGTATTGTGGTGTCTCCTAACTTTAGCTTGCATTTTCTTGCATTACCATACCTTCTTCTTTATTTTGGGCTGAGCTGTTGAAAACAGTATTGAAAGTACTGTGTCCGTATGCTGTTGAAAAAACTCCAGTTTTATCCTAAGTACTATATTATAGCTTATGGAGGATGAACGTATCTGAACCCAATAATGTAGTTAATTTAGAATCTTAGAAGTGATTCATAGGACAGCTGTATTTTACATTAAAAGGTCTCTCATGGGTTTTGAAAAGGGCAACCCGGGGCTTAGCAAAGTAATCCATCATCTCTCTCCATTGTCACAGGGGTCTATGTGTGCATATGTGCACATTTAAATTCAGCAACATAGTAAATGTGACAAATCATAAGAGAACTTCCTAAACTAGCATCAGAGTAACAAGCAGACAAACCTCCTCCAGAAAAACTCATGCCATCCAAATGAGAACATCACACAACATCAGTTTGAAAGGAGGACATCAGCGATACAAATACGCGTCCATTTTGTGATGGAGGGTAAAATGCCAACAGATTTCATGAGATTTCGGATTTCACTGCTTTCTGTTTGTAAGTTTTTCTTACTGCAGTATTGATTGACTTACTGGGTTATCAATAAGAATAGTAGAAGAAGACAAGGATATAGTACTGTTCAGAGTAGTATTGGATTCACCTTTGTGCAGTACTCTTGCTTCATTTAACCCAAAACACTATACTAACAAAAATACTCATGAACAGCCTACTTGCTTATTTTTCCAGTGGAGCCAATGCATTTTCACTGAGGGATTATAATAATTAATGTGGTTCTATGTCAAGGAACGTTTATCTTGAAGCAAGTCACCACATTGCTGTATTGAAATGTAAATGGGATTCCTATCCACTGAGAAGTGTTTTTTTTTTTTTTTTTTTTTTTACTGACACCTGAATAGAGACAGAATCGAGGTGAATACTTGGGAGAATGAAAATGCAGCCATGCTACAAGTAAGATCATTATCAAAGCACATTGACAATAATAGGGATTCATTTGCGTTACCCTCTTTGTATCACCATAGACATCTGTTGCCTCTAGGCATGATTTGTATAGTTAGTCACCCTGGAGCCATAAGAAGGCAATGAACATGTTCATAAACTATTAGAAGCAGTGTACAACTGTTGTTCTTTAAGAGCTGCCAAGACAGAAGGCTCTATTATGACCTAAGGGTTTATTACTGCAGTGCAGACCTTGCAGTGAAATGTGACCAAGCTATCAATTACACTGTTGCTATTTAAGTGAATTCTGATGAGACAAATGGTTAGTCTCCATGTTTCTGCCATTCTGACCTGAGGTTAAACTCACAAAGCTATCCAGTTTCCACAGGTAACTATTCACAATCACTGGTCAGTAGTCCACTACTCCACCTTTTAAAATCTTGCATGAATTTTTTTAAAACTGAAATGACTCATTTAATTCTTTATTTTGACAAATATGGATGAACTATAACTGTGTTTGAGCTTGTTTAACTCCAGTGATTGCACTGTGTAAACTGTGGATATCTCTCAAAGCCAAAGGCACACAAAGACAGATGGTAATAATAGCTTCATCACAGAATATTCATTAACTAAAATTGTTCTGGGATGGGGGGGGAGGACACCATTCACCACTACTTAATAGTAATATATTGCCTATTGCAGAAACGTGTATAATAATTCATAATTACAGATTATGGCTATAACCAGATAGTTCACTGAAATAACACAGAAAGTCTGGCTTGGAGATCCAAGTGGCATCTTGCTGTAGTCTGATGTGTGAAACCTCTCTGAGGTTTAAAAATAAACAGAAACCAGGGAAGAGAAGGGGGTGGGTTGGGTCTGTGGGAGAGCAAAGACAAAAACTGTGATCAGAGTCGATATGTGGCGTGTTATTGGTGGAGATGGAGGGGTGGGCTGAAGGCGTGGTCTTTATGGAAAGCTTTAGTTAGCCTATTACAGTCATAGTTTTTGAAAATCTTGCTTAAAAAAGTCTATGGAAGGATGTGTATTCCACAATACTAACTACTTATACACTTTTAGGTTATAGTCTTACAAATAACAGACCAGATTAATTTTTTGATTAGTCATTTGATCCCATTGACTCTGAGGAATATATATCCTGCTATGTTTGGCCTCAGGCCCATTATAACAGACGTCTCTTTCCAGTCATATAGGTTCTGTGTGTGTGTGGTAACGATCAAGGTGGAGGTAATGAAAAATTGCTGTGCACCATTAAAGACTTCAGGCTCTAATTTGGTAATTATGGTTTCCCCTTTTGACAGGTTTTGTATGAGTCTTCCAGATGGAGGTCCTGTGGTTTCTCCCTCTGTCTCTTGGACTGTGCTTGCGACAGAACTTTGCCACTCTGCCTTCAGTTAGCGCTGAATTACAGATGAAAGATGAATGGAGAAACGGAGAGAAAGAGTGCATGTCGTTCAGGCCTTAATGGGGTAATTACTGTGGTGGCCAGCACTCGTTTCCGCCCAGGCCTTGACTTACAGTCGTCTGATTACAAGGTCACATTACCGATGCACCGGCAGCTCCATGGTTCCAGCCATCCCACCACAATTACCGCTGTAACCTCATTTCCTGTGTCTGCACCAAAGTCTGTACAGGGAAGTCATCGCTCTACAGTACCATATTGTTAACGCCCAGAGTAACTGCTTGGAGATGAACAGGACCAGCTCTACCTCCGACTGAGTGGGGAGTCATCAGCATTCGAATGAGCTGCTAAACCTTTTGACTTTTGCTGTTACATATTTAGTATTGCTGAATACGGATGCTCTCCATGCTGGTTCTGTCGTAAAAGCATGTGTTTCTATAGATGGTTTGTTTTTACAATAATATTTTGATACTTTTGTATTCTGAACAGAGGGTGAGGCACCTGTGGCAAAAGTTGTCAGTGATGTCATTGCATTAAGTATTGTCTTTGTGTATATACATTCAAATCAGGCTCCTGGAACCAGATTAACCATGTTGATCTGTAGCCTTTGCATGGTAATCTTACATTGATTTTTGAAGGCGTTTCTTAGCTGAGGTTCTTATGGAATCATGCACTGTGCATTTCTAGGCTTCAGCACACCTGCTAATGCAACTTAACGAGACCTGCAGGAGTTAAAGTACTAGCAGTCAACAGATCTTCAGAGAGCCTTTCTCATTGTTATCATCATATGGCTTGGTGCTCTCTTCATAATGTTATGTCACCATCTGTTCTCATTAAAAATTGTAACAATAAAATCATTTTACCATCCAATGTTCTATTTCATCATTGCAAAAGATCGTGTGTATATGGAGATCATTTAGTAACTTTATAACTTCAGCAGTACTCTGTTTTAATTGCTTACAGATCGTTTTTATCTTACTGTACAGCAGGTGTAAATAGTCATTGGACCCATATGTCCAAATGTTTGTACAAAGCAGGAGGAGGAGCTGCTTTTTTTTTTTGAGTTCCCTGTATTATTATTACCCATGCTGCAGTATTCTGCTAACTATAACTAATAACTAAATTTCCAAGAATGCAGCAGCTGAACGTTTAGCTCAGTGTGGTCTCTGTAGTCAATAGTGTTTCAGAAGCATGAAATTTGGCTACATGCCATTTTCTAAATGATCCCCCTCCCCCCAAGCAGTCAATTAACATAGACATTACTGGGGATTTAAGGGGATATTTAGGCTCAAGCTGTGTGGGAGTAAAAGTATTGTTTGGAGAAACAGTATGACAGTTCAGGAGGATACCTGAATGTATGCATCACACTAGTTTCTAACACTGACAGCCACTGCATTTATAAGGTGTAGATTCAGGTTCATTTTCAGTTAAACAAATTTACTTTATTTATTTAAAATGTATTTAAATCCGAGCACAAACATGACTACTGTCATACACAATTATGTATTCAGCTTCACAAATACCACCAATCATAAACAGTAATGACCAATTGTGCACACGCATACGTTGTATTTCATGAACAAAATAAGATGCACAGCCCAGCAGGTATGGGCTCAGCAGTGTCTAGCATCATTAAGAATGGACCACCATGCTGATGTGTGTGTGTGTGTGTGTGTGTGTGTGACATTTAAAATCAACAGGAGGTGTAAGCTCACTCTGTCACACTGATAACACTCTCCCTGGGGACAGTCTGAGAGTGAGCTGCCCAAACTTTATTTTCATTAATTTCCTCACCCCCTAGGACAGTGGCAGATTGTGTGTGTATGTTTGTGTGTTTGTGCGTATATGTAGTTTGACGCTGTTATAACGGGAGCACACTAAGTAAAGTATACTAACACACAAAACACCTGTGTGCTTTGGCTTCATAGTTCATTAGGTGATTTTCTCTGTTGTATTGGAAGTACTAACACTGATCTTAAACTGAGCACTTTATTTACAATGAGAGTAAAGGAATAGTACGTTGTTATTTGTGTGCTTATTTGACTTGCTTTTTTCTTATAACACTGGATAAACATTCTTTTTATTTTAATATTCATTATTCATAACTTGCTGAACTAAATAGATTAATTACAGTGATTTAATTTTGCTGCATGGAGAAATGCCAGCAAGTCAGTAAAATGTGCCTTATGCTTAGATTTTTCTATTTGTCATTTGTTGCATTGTTGAATTTAAAATGTTTATTTCATTAAAGAAAAATCCAATTATGCATTAATTTTGTCCATACTGTTGCCAACAAATCTAACTTATCATAAAGTTTAATTAAAATATCCATAAGGCTTATTATTTATTTGACAAGTCTATATATATAGGCTATACATATTTGCAATCAGAAATAATATCTACCTACCAAACTAAACCCTTACATTTTGCAACACATCATCGCTTTGAGGTATAATTGATCTTTCTGAATCGTAAGTATTTCGTTTCCCTGTTTACATTATCAGAGTAGTTATATGTTTCCACAGCATGGTTATACCTTCTGTTTGCACCACATTGCTCTACACTGTCAATGGAATGTTCTAGAATTTCTGATGTCACTGTACTGTCCTAGAATTCCTCCGAGGCTGCTCATGTTCCTCTGTTCACCATTATGTGCCCAGTATGTGCCTCTACTGAAGTACTCTGTGGGTACTGGAGACCAAGCCATGATAGTGGTGTTTTCTCTGTAGGCTCTGCACACAGGCCATGCGAAGACAAAGGAAGCTCTCTGCGATGTTACCGTAGTTGCATCACTGGACCCAGAAGACCCACTGCAAAAAGAGCAAGTTTAAAAGACTGTTTATGAACTACATGCTGTCTGCCTTACACATTCGTGTTGACCTACAATGCATGTGACAATTTACAAGAGGTAATTCTTTTTTATAATGTCTAGACATTGGCCAAGAGTCTGGTGAGATCAGTTTAGAAGAACTAAACTAATGGAGCTTGATGAAGAGTCTGTTGAGATCAGTTTGGAAGAACTAAACTAATGGGCTTGATGAAGAGTCTGGTGAGATCAGTTTAGAAGAACTAAACTAATGGGGCTTGATGAAGAGTCTGGTGAAATCAGTTTAGAAAAACTAACCTATTGGGGCTTGATGAAGAGTCTGGTGAGATCAGTGTAGAAGAACTAAATTAATGGGGCTTGATGAACAGTCTGGTGAGATCAGTTTAGAAGAACTAAACTAATGGGACTTGATGAAGAGTCTGGTGAAATCAGTTTAGAAGAACTAACCTATTGGGGCTTGATGAAGAGTCTGGTGTGATCAGTTTAGAAGAACTAAATTAATAAAGGAAAAGCATCGCTTGTTCAACGCTCCCCTTACTAGAATACATTTCAATACTAATACATTAGTATTTTAATTTGGTCCCCAGCTAAACTAACTTACCATTTTTGGTTAAAGTTTCATTAGGTTTTTAGGTAATGCTATACATTTAGGTAATGCTATATATGTACAATGCTTTCTTATGCTTTATCTTAAGCCAATTCTAATGTGTATGGCCAGACAGCTTAGCATGACTATAACATGAGTATAATTAAGAAAGGTCTTACAATTTATGTTTTACTTTACACATCAGCAAAATACAATGTATGTGATATTATATATCTATATAATTCTCTATTATTCACATAATAATTTTGCCATTTCATTACATTGAATACACAAAATCAGACAGAAAATGTTTAGAAAGAACAACGTAATTAACATTGATATCCTGCTGACTATGGAGCATTCAATGATTTTAACAGTGAAATCTCATTCTAGGGACCATTCAGATGTAAATATCTAGATAACTGATCTGTGCTTCAACCTCACTGTTGTCAATGTGATCATCTAAGCTGCAGCATCACTAGGAATTTAGAAACCAAGCCTGGAAACCCATGTAAAAAAGATTATCAACCAAAGTACCATCTTCTCAATGTAAAAAGCCCTTTCATTTCCATGGCAGGTTAGTGATGGTTAGGAGTTAACACAGTTTTCTATAATGTACTTATATGAGAGAGAGAGAGAGAGAGAGAGAGAGAGAGAGAGAGAGAGAGAGAGAGAGAAAGCGATAGGTAGAGAGAGAGCTGCAACTTGAGTTCCCCTCTTCATCAGTGAAGACCATGACTGCTGCAGGAACCTCCCTACGTGGACATGCATTAGCTGAAGGCCTAATTTTATTAGGTATTTTATTGAGTTATTAACACTTGTTAAACAATCACAGGCATGAGACACATTGAAATGGCCCACAAAATTATACACAACAAATGACTGGCAGACACGTGAGTAAAGCTTAAATAGTGTAATACAAGGACACGCAGAAACCCCCACAGGGCCCAGACGAGCAATTAGGGAATAAATATATTTACTGTGCATTGCTACAAGTAGTTGAATTTGTCATTTAGGGGAAATGTCTAAACTAAATGTCTAAATGCCTAAAAACAGTTGAATGGTGGTAAGAAGCCATATCTCCCACCCCATTACATAAATGAATCAAAAAACAATACTGCATTGTGGTTAACATGACTGACATTGGGTGATTAGAAATTATTCTAGCCTGAGAACTAGATAAAAAAAATGAAGAAACATTCCTTGAAAGAAATATATTCTCATATCCAAAAATTTTAAGGTCAAGATGGGAGCACTTTAAGGTACTTATAGGTATAAGCTTAATGAATGGTGGTGGTTCCTGCATATTTGAACCTGCATGCAGTTTAAATTTTTTTTTTTTCCATATCCCACCAACGTTAGCTGGCACACATAGATTTATAATAACATACGGCACAGCCAGGAGCCAAACACAGCCTCTCATTAAACCTGCCTCTGTTTGGGTGACAGGAAATTTAAGCAACGCTGTTTGTCAAAAACTGCCAAGGAATGTTCTAGATGCCCATGGGCTGCATTCTTCTATTTTTGAATTTAGGAACATGGTATATAATTCTGGAGGACTACATGAGACACGTTTATATGGAACAGAATTACTGAACTGATTTCAAACACTAGTCCTCATTACCTCAAGACTGTAGTGGCATTCTGTCTCAAGTGCACACAAAACCTTATGCCATTAGTCTACTGTAACTTTGAGTCTGACAGTATGCTTGAGCACACAGGAGATGAAATGTAACATATCTTAAATATGCTATTTTGCTCATGTAGTTAAAGAAATTAAGCTTTTCATCTCACTAATAATTGTTGGCTATCTGTATCTGAAAACTTGTGTTTTGATGTGTGGTTATTGCAACTTACTATCTTCAGGTGGTGTGAGAATATTCAAACAAGGTGAGACATTACATGAAGGTTGATTTAGGGTATTTGTAACCAACTGCACTGTGGGAATTATAAAACTGCACTATATCTCTATATTTGTGGACACCACTAGGAAATGGCTGCCCCAGTAATGCACTATACAGCAAAAGTGACTATACGTCTTGGACGTAGCCAAATATACGAAACTGAGAAAAACACGTTAATGAGAAAACCATTTTAATACTTCAAACTTGCTTAGTTTTTGCTTTTTCCTTCTCTAATCCTGTGTCAGTCAACACCGCTGAGTGAGACATTTCCAGTATTCAGAGTCTTGGCTGTGTGGAGGGGGTGCCTGTGTTCACTGATGTATTCTTTAAAAACAGGAATATATTAGAAAGTGTTCTACAACAGTGTTAATCACTGTGGGAATACGTGGCTTCTGCTCATCCAGACATGCAGTATAAAAATGTGGCCTGACTGAATTTCCCTAGGATCAGATTTTGGGCTTTGCATACTGGCTAAAAATTCGATTATATCCAGACTATAGCAATCCTTGGATTATTGCAGTCATGTAAACACCTTAATCTGGTTATTTTAGTCGAATTAGGGTTAAATCGGCATAAGCATAACCCAATTAACTGACCTAGATTCCTTATTTACTGTGGCATGCATACATCCACCTTAATCCGATTTCTTCCAGTAATTTTGAGTCATGTACCAAAAAGATGATGGACTCATGACACCTGTGTGAGAGCCTTAAAAAGGTAGTTTCACCATTTAAACACAGGCCTGCATGACGAACAGCATGCACAGTGAGGTCAGACCTGTACAGAGTACCAACTTGCATGAGTACATTTTCATCTACACATTCCTGTTTCTTTCCCTCTCCATGCACCAATGCAAAACCGATGCAAAAAGTTTGAGTGTTTCTGCGATATTATTCAAACTTAACATCAGGTCAGCAGTGCATCTGTGATCATAAACTATTCAAAACATGGCAGATTGAGGGGCAGGGATTGGGCCTGTCAGCAGATGTGCTATGGGGTGTAACTGTATGTTTACAATATAGACATGAGACAAACGCAGGCATTTCTAACCAGGATGGCGAAGGAAAATGTAAACTCCAGCTGCCCTGGAAAGACAAGAGTGATTGAGATTCTCCAGGTGTTGTGGTGATTGTTTTCCCATGCTCGTGTACCTCATAACTGAGATGCTTCACATTGTGGACAAGTTCATTCTAAAACATGCAGCAGGTATTGTGGTGGTGAATGAGAGACTACCATTCATGTGCTCTCTCCAAACCACATGTCTCGAGAGGGACTCTGCAGCAAGCCTGCAATTGAACACCAATCTTTATAATCTAGTAATTACAATAAAGACTGTGTGGTGCATTTTTGAGTCACAAAAGCAGCAGTGTGAGTTTCTCAGCTCCTTCACTCACATGAAGGAGACAATGGCATATGTGCCTCTGATAGGCCTGTGATTGACAACCTTAGATTAAAGTTTATTAATGGCAAAATGGAGAAGCAAAGAACAAGATTCAGATTACATTAGTCTCTCTGTTCTCACTCTTCAACCATTATATGTTCACCTGCCTCTATCTTACCATAATCTTAAATATAGAGGCTCGGTCTCTATTTGAATACGAATTCTCTTTTTCCATTTTTCCTCTTTCTCTCTCTAACTGTGTCTTCACAGAGTTCAATCTATTTCACACCAAAATAACTGAATTACTGACACTAGAATGAGAAGGCTCGATGAATTCCCTCATTATCGCCATGGCAACCCTGGTTTGGGAGCATGGACTGCCAGCGGATACAGTGTGCTAGTAGAGAGTAGTTCACACCACTGTGCTCTCAATAAAACGGAAGGGTAAAAGGGATTTGCTTCTCTCTCTCTCTCTTTCTTTCTTTCTTTCTCTCTCTCTCAGGTAAAACATCTTAAACACACAGTTGCCTGCCAAAGCGGCTGCTATTCCTTAGAAAACTTACACAAGGGGAGGATGTCTGTAAATTCAAATGAGAAAAAAGGGGCAGTCTCTACCCCCCCCAGTCTTCTGAATCCAAGAAGAGCTCATGCTTGATGGTTTAGTACTGATATGGCGAGATCGCATGCTGCACTGCATGACTCAATGGAGAGTAGTAGTCACCAAGCTGTCTGTCATAACGCAATGTTTCAGCATTACAGAGACCAGCAGTGTGCTCAGTTCTGTAGCAGACTCTGCTTCTCGGTGTGTATGTGTGTGTGTTGGGGGAGGGGGGATTTCTCCTCTCTGTTTTTCTTTCCTTCTCCCTCCCTTGTTCTTGATCCGTCTCCCACTTACTCTCTCTCTCTCTCTCTCTCTCTCTCTCTCTCTCTCTCTCCTTCTGTCTGCTGTCTTTTTCTTTCTCTTTTTTGTCTACTTTCCTTTTTTCCTCATACTACTTTCTCTCATTTTTCCTGACTTTTCAGTCCATTGTTTGTTGACACTACGTTAGATTTTAAGATGCTCTTTGAAAATGTACAGCTTGTTCCTGTAAGCCACTCTCTATGTGTAACATACGATTTTAAATTCATATGCATTTGAGTGAATGCGTGTTTGATACACACATACATACCTTTAACCCTTA
The DNA here is from genome assembly GCA_025802075.1 of Tenebrosternarchus preto. NCBI lineage: Eukaryota > Metazoa > Chordata > Actinopteri > Gymnotiformes > Apteronotidae > Tenebrosternarchus > Tenebrosternarchus preto. Next base: position 5,056,989 of record JAOYMR010000027.1, on the reverse strand, counting down.
CTGGAGATACTCCAGAGTGAAGAGGACCTTCCTGAAATACAAATAGGGAACCAGCACATTTCTTATTATCAGTAAGAACACCCCATTCTCACTGGTCTTAATAACACAGAGAGAACAAGTGCCAGGTGAGTTCAATCAGAACAGTGAGAAGTTCCTGGTAGGTGAGGGAGCTTCTCATTCCACCCATGGCAGAACACAATGGGTTCCCAGAAACAACATGACTTCACTTCGCAAGAGCTGGACCACAGCAACACTAGCCTGGGAGATCTTCCGATGTGTGTCTTCCTCCCAACCTCTGTGGGCAGTTTTGGTGCCTTGTGCTTCTCCTGCGTGGCCCAGCATAGCTAGCAGGTGGCTGGGCATCAGAGCTGCACTTCCCTGTTTCCAACATCTTTCTCGTTTGTGCCGGAAAATGGATCTTCATCATCACCATCATCAACTGCAGCAGCAGGCTATACTGCACGATGCTGAATAAGCTCAGTACGAGCCCCGTGGCTGACATGAACACGCTCGACACACCCGCTGACCTTAATCCCGTAACTAATGTGCAGGAAGGCAACATGCCACCTCAACACACAGGTTTTGCGCTCATGCAGTGATTTATGGCCACCTGTGTTAGCCACTACAGCACTTGAACAGAACCTGAGCTGCCCTACATAATGTCCATGGATGCACTCCATTTACTTCAACCTCACTGAAAATATAGGGACAAATGGGCTATGTTTAGAACTCAATTGCAGGTGATTCTCAGCAATTGAAACCTTTGCATCTGATTATGTGATATGGTGTTTTCCCTGTTCATTAACCAATCACCACCCCCCCTCCCACACACCCAATCGGGGCATGATGGTTGTTCTTTGCTAGTCATAAGTCAGTTTAATGGGGACTGAATAGCAATTACACATGACACATTATTCTAAACAGCTTTGGAGAGATCATTAAACATGGAAGTGACTGGGGCTGCTTGGTTTGGGATTTATACAGCAGATTAAAACTTTCAAAGAATTGAAGATGTAAATTGAGCATTTTGAACCATAACTTTTGACTGAGATTTGTAAACATAAAAAAAAAATCTGAATTAATCATTTACTTTAGATTGTTGTACTGTTAAATCTCTTCAAAACAATAGACACATGATTAAACAAACGCTAAACGTGTCTGTTTACTATAGATGGGGCAGTAGTGCATGGTCAAGCATGATCTACAGTGTGGGGACAGACCAGGTAAACCAGCAAGTAATTAGAATTGCGTATACCTGTGTGTGGATAATAGCAGCCTATTTAAATACCAGCTTCTGTTTGTAGGTTACTGTTTGTAGGAGTGAGTGTGCTCCCCTGGCACAGGACAAGCAAAGAAGGTAAAAAGTAGTGAGAGGACAAACATTCCCCTCCCCAAGTTTACAAAGAAAAAACTCTGTCTTACCCCTGTGTCCTTCTTCTCAAACCTAGATCAGAAAATCTACTACAATTGACAATCTTTGTTGTTTCTTTTGCATAAGGCATATGGTCCAAGATGAGTCCAAGAACATTTCAATGTGAGAAACTTGCTTATGTCAGACTTCAGATGACCAAGAGCCTTAGACTTAATTCCTGTAAAATTAGAATTGTCACCTGTGTGTGTCACCTGATTCCCCCCTGAAAAGCAGAAATAAAAATCTCCCAGCTGTAGTGTAGACCTGGTGTACAACAGTGTAAGTCTCGCACAGGGGGATCTGTTAAGCACAACACCAGTCAGAGTTGTCAGCACCACATCACATCACATGTGGATCATGTTTTGTTTTCATGTTGTACAAGACATACTCCATTTACAACATGCCCATGAGAAACGTTCCACTCTAGTGCTTTCCCTTTGGTTTTGATTTTAGAGAGAAAATGCTCCTTGGTAAGTAACACATTTTTAAACTGTGGTGATGTTGAGTGCTTTGAATGTTTTCCTCATACCATGCATTGTACAGGCCTTTCGAAAGTCTTTTGGTTGCAATTAGAAACTAAATGTCTTTCTTCTTTGAAAGAGTGGGTTGAATGAATTGATGCAAATGCTTATTGTCTGTAAAAAGAACTAAATCTACATAAAAGGGCCTAAAGTGCTAAATTGATTGTTGCTTTATTTCTGAAAGTATTTATATCTCCAGCACAGGATTTTAATCTATAGTGAAATCAACCAATAATACTTCCATTCACGAATCTCAAATGAGAAAAAATTGCATGGATTTCTTGCCTGACAATGCACAAATACACACACTATTCCTATTCATGTGTTGTGCCGTCTACAAAACCTCTGCAATTAAAGAAACCCAGTAGGGAGTAATAAAGCTAAATTAGGTGAGGAGTCGTTCTCTAGCTCACAAAAAAAGGAAACAAAGAGAGGTTAAGTCAGGACTACAACGGCAAGGAGAAGATGTCTCTGCAGCCTGTTTGGATGGCATTCAGTTTGGTTCTCTGAAATTTACAGCCCTCTTTTTACTGTACACAATAAATTACCGTGAATGTTACGGCCCAACCCCCCCCCCCCCTTCCCCCTGCCAATGCCAACTCCCAGAGGAAGAAGCAGAAGAATTACACCCTCCAGTCACCAGCCACCGCAGAGCTTTAGGGAGCTGCTGAGAGGAGGAGGGAGCGAAGGAGAAGAGTGATGTGATGAGAGTGGGACAGAACCTCAAGAGATTTACACATGCAGGGTGGGAGGGTAGAAGTTGGAATAAAGAGCAGGAAGTGACTTTACTGAAAGACAGAAGCACCTTGGACCGGAACGCACAGACTGCTGGTGTCCCGACCTGCAGACTGACCTGCTGACAACCCCATGTCCTCCCTTACCCAAATCAGTGCCCGCTCTGTGAAAGCGTGAAGGGATGGCGCCGGTAGGCACTGCGGCCACTAACTGTGTCTGACTAGGGCCCACGGATGGTTATTAACCTTTTGTCTCTGTGAGGGCAAAGACATGGCCGACATAATGGAGTGGTCTGGCCTGTTACGAATGTGCTCATTACCCGCGTCCGAGCAAGTAACCAGGAGGTCAGCAGGAAAATAAGACAAAGTTCCTCTGCCTGCTTAGCTGGGTTAAAGGTAGACTTCATGATTCTTGATCACATAACATAGGCATCAGCCTGCTTGCTATTAAGCGTAGAGGGAAAGCTGGTGTTACGGCAAACCTCCCCTCCTTTATACCACCTACCTTCCTCTCTCCCAGGAACGAGTTGTCATTTTAATTGCTTTGTTTATACTGTCTGTGTTAATAAACAACAAAATAATATTTTGGCTCTGGATAAAAATCATCCAACATCTTTAGGCATCAATAAGCAAACTTTGAAAATATAATTTAACAGGTCCACCCAGACTGTAAGTGCCAAAGACAAAATTTGTTTCTACTGCAGGAAAACAGATATAACCAAGATTACGTAAAATAAGGGCACCAGGATCTCAGTATTTCATATTCATCTTTTAATGTTAATCTTTTGCTTATACAGGAAAAATAACTACTAAAACATTCAGGAATGGCACTGTAGACCTTAAACATTAATTAAAAATGAAAAGGTTTAAAATGTAAGGACTTTCTGCTGTATATATTTTAATAAATGTTCTAAAAAGGATAAAGATAGCACATGTTCCTCTCTGCACTGTAACAGAACCTTGACCATTATGCCAGTTATAAAGGAATTCCTCTTAATAACGCAGTGAGCACAGTCATTATGATCATCTGTAAATTCCAAAAGACATCAAGGGCCTTCATAAGCTTGAAGATCTAACTCTTATTTCCCCAGTCTGGCTGAGAGGTGGTCCATTGAGAACGAAGAGATGTCTTAATTAAAGCACCGAGTAACAAAATAATTGTAGAATGTCCAGTAATTACAGAGAAAAATTCTTGTCCAGGAAAGAAAAACTCAAATGTGTTCTTAGAAATCTACTGATGCAGAAAGCAAAGCCCCTCAAGAATGAAGAAAATAAGCTTCATGTTTTTGAAGCTTTATGATAATATGGTTAAAATGTATAAAATGCTCTTCCTGTGGGATAAGAATAAATGTCCTAGAAGTAAAAAAAAAAAAAAAGCTAAACGTATATTTAGTACTCATACTTGCAAAGTAGGGATATATATATTTGTAGTGCCTCAATGAAGCAGTACTGTGCTTCAGAGACTACAAAGGTGGGGAGTGAATGAACAGATCAGATCTATTCAGAATACAGGAGGACCATTTCTATCAGTGCTTCATGCCAGTGTTGGCTTCTGCTCCAGCATACAGTGGTTTAGCTTGAGTGAATGAAGTACAGCAGAACAAGAGCAACTTTACAGCACTAAAGGCAATGCCTGGGCTAACTGTGCTCTCGAGGCCGGCCAACCGCTCTTAAAATGTCTCAAGATGCGAGACTAGACCACAGCGGGGTATAATTACACACAAGACTGCAGTTGAATGCTTTGAATACTGTTGTACTCTTTGATAAGTGTTAGTTCTGGTATAGGAAATGAGTTTTCAAGGACAGATCTACATTATCCCCTGGTTCTGCTTACTGCTTCCTCTCTTTAGTTCTTAATTGGAGGAAGATTTATATTACAAACATGATGAACTTAACATTCACAATGAAGGGATTTTATAATAAGTCTTGTGAGGAAGGAAAAGGGTGCTAAACAGCAGCAATCATGTGTCATGTGGAAAACGTTTGATCTGAAATCATCATGGCCAGTATGCGTTCCTCTATGACTGAAAACATAAACTTTCCAGCCTAAAAAACAATGAAACAGGACTACAGTAAAGAACATATTGGGAAGAGATAAAGTACCTAAATTTAGACATTAGAGTCGCAAGATCAAGAGGTGCTGTGTTCATGCAGGAATATTCAGAGGTACTATGCACAGAATGGTCGAATATCGGGCAACATACGGTGTGGTGATTAATTTGTATTGTCTCAGCCAATCATACTAGTCACGAAACATGAAAATGTCACAGAGACAGGCGTGCATGTCTGAAAATATTTTTGGATTGCAGTAACTTATTAAATAATGTTAATTAGTTTACCACCATTTATTGCATGGAGACAGATGGTTTGCCAGAAATAAGTAGTTAAATTTGAGATCCAAAAAAGCAATTAAAGAAAACAAAAATAACACATCTGTGCTACATCTATTGACCATTGGAACTGAGCACTGTTTTAAGATGCTTTAAGATGCTTTTAAGATTTAAGATGCATTACATATAATGATGTATTTCAATACGTTGTTTTCTTATGACATAAAGTATGCATCATATGTATCTATGTAGCTATATGTAGCCTTTATTGCCTGTTCCACTTTAATTACCATACATTTCCAGAAAATATTTTATGTGCACTTAACGCTATCATTAAAAAAAAAACGTCATGTTGTAACGATAACACATTACTGTATGACTCTTTTTGCACCTCATTTACATGGCCCTTCCCATTTTCTTCTGCCAGCCCTCCCACCTTGCATGAAATTAGCATTAAATTAGCATTAAATAGCATGAAAAGCACTTTTCTCTGTGATGAGAACACCAATCTGTTGAAGCGCTGTGCAATGACATGCACATAAAATGGATCATCTATTCTACAAGACTGCTTAGACATTTTATAACAAAAAAAGGATACAGCATAACTGACAGTCTTTCTTCTCAATATTACAATAAGAGAACTAGAGGTTTGAATGACATCAGAACTACAATTACTGGTTTCTTTCAAAACTAGCCTGCAGTACCTGTCTACCCTATGCAGGCTTCTTCTGAATTATTTACACTATTTTCATTCTTTTTCTCTCTCAACCTACCCTCTCCCTCCGAATAATCAGTCTTCTTTTCTGCCCCCACATTTCTATAGAAAATATTTAAGTGTGTGCACTTTGATGTGACCTCTCTGTTCCAATCCCCCCCTCCCCAAAAGACTTAAATTATGGACCCATCCAGCATCAGCCAACACCCTTAGGAACAGGGTCTTCAAACCTCATCCAGGTCCTTCATGCCTGTCATTACAAAAACTGCACAAGGGTGTGTCTGACATTCTGTGGTCAGAGTTAACCCCTCTTTAGGACATTACAGCCAGGATCAAAAGAGGTCTTCCAAACATGCCTGCAGTATCCATTTAGGAGCCAAAATTGCATGTGCCTCTCTGATCGTATGCCAGTCTACTCTATAAGTAACTCTAGCACAAGCTGTGGTTGAAACAAGCCAAGAGAAGTTTGGCAAAAGTTAACCTTTGACTGATGCTGAGGGTTAGCTAAAATGGACTGTGTGCTTTTTTTGATATTAGCATAATTACACGGCTGACATTTTACTCTATGCCCGCTGAACTTTCTTTTTGGGGTCAAAGTAAACAAATGTGGTTTTTGAACATTTTAAAATATGATATGGCACAAGTCCTGGAGAAAATGTCACCACACCAAGCCTCCGTCTGTAAAACATTCATTGTTATATACAAGCGCAGAACAGGAACAACACTTAGATTGAGTACATGACATACATAATGCACACCTGTCTCTACTCGTTGCAAATGTATATTTAAAAAGACAAAACAAACCAGCTGGGATCAAAGCACAGGAGGTATGACCGCAGAGCTCTCCCACTGCAGTGCAGCTCCTGGTGTTTCCTAATCTGATGTCTTACTGTATCATGAGAACTCCTGCTGCATCTGTGTACTGTGTGGCTTGAGGGCAAGACAGTGCTTGGAGTGGAGCCTCTGAGATAACTCACTTCCCTGCCATCGTCTTCAACATCCATGTAAGCAATGCCCCCTTAGACGATGATTGATTAGTTCATTCATCTCCTCAAAGGCCCGTCCCTATATAGGTTAGAAACCATCCAAAATCCCTTCAAATTGTTTTTCTCTGCAGTGTCAGATGGTGAGAAGAGAGAGTATTGCTTGCCATTAGATTTTAATAAGACGGATGCGGGGGGAACCTTCCCCAGGGAAAAATAAATAAAGTAGAGGCTGAGTTGACTCTAGGGTGGGCTAGGGATGAATCAATTTGCTATTAGAGCTTGAAGCCAGGCATGAAAAGGCATCCATCTGGAGCTAAGAGATGTAGAGGTCAGCTATGACAGCTGCCACATGCATGCTCCTGTCATACCACGTAGGTCTCCTGTTCCAAACTGTCTTGGAATGCATTATTGTCTTTTATAATGGATCCATACATCAAAAATCTATGCCTAGTCATCCCTGTACACACACACACACACACACACACACACACACACACAAACTGAGCACACTCACAAATATTCACGCACAAATGCACACACTCATGTTATGCACAACCACAATACATTCACACACACACACACAATGCAAAAGCAGAATAATCTTGTGTTCATTGCAGCTCATTGCTGCTGGGGTTTTTTTGACAGGCTTTTGGAAATGGTCTTGGTTGTGTTGTAGCCAGCCTTTAGAAAGATTTATAGGCCTGTTTATTTGGCCTGTTTATATGTAATGTAGCACAAATCAAGATTAATTGTTTTGAAGTGAAGTTAAGGAACACAAATAGAATGGGTCCCAATTTGAAAAGAACACCCACAAATAAATAAATAAGTAAATGGTTTCTTGAACCTAGGGATTCTTTTTTAATGTCGTACTGAGGTCTGTAATGAATCATTAAGGAACCCTTACTGGTACTTAAAGGCATCTCTAAAGACTTTTCATCACAAAGTTTCTCACAGACAAGCAAACTCTTTGCATACGTCTTTCAGCTATCTTCACAATGTTTGATTAACTCAATTAAGTAGGAAAATGGCCCTCTGCAACTTTTAGGTCCATTTTGCCTGAGGCTAAAGCCTTCTGGTGCCACTTAATGATGTAAGCTGGTGGTGTGACTATGTGGCTCCAAGCAGTACTGCAGAACAGCATCTGCATGAATCAAAGACTGAGGAGGGCAACATGAAGTCCTGTTTCTGTCTAAGGGACAAAACCACAGCGTTTGCCCATTCAGAGTACAGGCAGCCAACGCTGCTGCATGCCATAAGGTCTCCCTATAAATCCCTGCAAATCTGTAGCCAAGTCCTTACATACCACAATGGGGGTACTTCCTGACAATGTTTGCATATAGAAGAGCAATTGTTAATAAATGTTTTATTTTAAAGGCACATGGCATGAAGAATTTGTTGCTATTTTGCACAAAAACAAATCTGCATCTGCCTTGGTCTCTGATAGATGTAGAACTACTAGCAGGAGTTAGTAAAGTGAACAACCATGTTTTTCACTGCTTTAGTTATAAGATGGTAGTTAATTGCTTTGAAATCCCTTATCCACAGCTAATTATATATGAATATCCTTAATGAAATGATATACAATGAGTTTGAAATGTGAAGAACAGGGCCTTAAAATGTGAGCAACTAAAAAGTTCATTATTTTATAGCATTTTATTTTGTTTCTGCTTAAATAGTCCTTGGCTACAAAAACAAACTACCGTAACAAAAAAAAAAGATCTCCATAAGAAATTTTAAATATATCAACAGAGATAAAATACACCAACTGGCACTGATGTTTGATATTCAAAACCTTTTCAAAATTGACCCAAAAAAATGACTGTGATGTAGCATGGCTTAATACTTCTCTAAAACTTCTCTTACTTATACTCAGCATGTGGGAAAAACACCATGTTTTTTTTGTAAAGACAAAATATTGAGACTGTGAGATTTTATTTTACTGGGAAAACTATTAGTGTGTACCCTGAATAAAACAAATGACTTGCCCCGTATCTTCCTTTTAGGTAAGTGCTGTAAATCTAAATGTCATACATATTTCTAAAACAACAAGTTTTATAAGATTTATGAGACGTTAAATGGTTGTATGCCAATCATATTTTCTGGCGGAAAAATTCTGTTAATTATTGTAATTTATTTCAAGTGCCAAGTCATACTAAGATCAATCACGGTGAATAATCTTAAAATGAAAAAATGTAAATATAAACATTTTCATTGGAATTAATATTTCTACCTCATATCAGGATTTGGGAGATTTCTCAGTCATAGATAAGTGCAGATTATTACAGGTATGATTACTATTCATGATTGAATCCAATAAAAATATCTGAAATGAAATAAGTACCTTGTTGTGTCTGTAGTTGTGTGTATTGGTGTAGACCCTTACGACTGTAACTACGTCTGGTCTGAAGATGGAGAAGTCTATATCTGAAGATGGAGAAGTCTATATCTGAAGAGGATCTTACTGCAGCTGTACCTGAGTAAAAAGACTAAATGGATGGAATTTTAGACCTACAGAAAGTAGTCAATCTTCAGTCTGATGAATACTCTTAGGACAGTGGTCTTATGATCTGTGGTGCATGTTGCCAAAAGAAGAACACCAAAACAAATTCTGCAAGGTCACATTTAAGCTATGAATTAATGCAGCCTGCCGCAAGGGCGGATTTCATTATATTTTGAATTATCTTATTTGTGCAATGGCTTGAATGTCACATCATATGATTTTCTATGAATACTTATTGAGGGAAAATAATGGTTAGCCATATTCCTCTGAAGCCTTACAGAGAACCATCAGTTTGTATTAGCATAAAAATGAAAAAGTTTCTATTGTTCCTGATCCTCTGATCACCCAATAAGGTCAACAGATGCCAGGCATAATTAGAATCCCTGGGAGATCTTCAAAGTAATTAATCATGGCTCTCCCTTTGTTAATTACCCTGCTAACTGTGTCCATCCAGGTCTATGTTGCTAATGAGGGTCAGCATTTTGTGGTACCATTAAACTCCCTGTTCAGGTTTTAATAACCACATAGGCGGGCTTCACAAGGGAGTGGTCTATGTTGTACATTGACTGGGTCTTACTGTGAAAGATGTGAGGTCTCATCTAATTCAATAGAATCTCCCTCTTGATCTTACATCAGTTAGCATTAACTTGGCAGCAGAAGCTAAAAATAAAGCCACAGCCTATAAATAATTAGCTGTCAGTTGTGACTGCGGGAGAAGGGTGTCGGACGGCACGACTTCACGTGGAGCAAGCCGACTGAGTCCAGAGATGAGAGAGAGATGGGAAAAATCATAAAAAATGCAGGTTTTCTCTGGCTGAACCAGCAAATAAAATAAACGTAACAGGATGCGAGTGGAGCACGTTTTTTTGTCGGAGGGGACACTCAGCAGGTGGTGTAATGGGGAACAGAAATGAGGTGTCTTCTGAAAAATTCATGCTGTCACTGGAACAAGGATGGAGGACCACAATTTCCTGTTTACATACGGGAGTTATCAGAGATTAGCGTAGTGTTTGTCAAGGTGTGTGGTGCAGTAGGGCCATATTGACAACAGGCCTGAGGGGTAAGATAACGAGGCACTCAGAAAGACTGAATTTGTTAATGTTAAAGCTGAAGAGAAGCTTTTCACCAGCTCCTTTGTCACTGTGGTTTTTCTCTTTAGCATTATTTGCAGTTATTGCCATGTTGACCTACCTCACACCCTCCATCAAAACACCCTTGCAAGTTGGTAAGCAATGTGCTCTCTCTCTCTCTCTCTCTCCTTCCTAACTTCAGTCCTTTGCTCTCATTGCTACTGAATTTAGTCCTACTGTCACAAGAACTAATCTACAACCTGCACCTGTCAACATGAGATAAAGAGAGGGAAAAGAAATTTGAGCCCCAAGTACATTTTCCAGCATTTTGAGCAGAATTATTTCCAGTCACACATTCAGAAAACCCTTAAAAATCTGTTTACTTAAATTGAAAGCAATTTTACTAATGCATGATACTATGTTGTTATACATATTGACAAAATGCTAAGGACACCTGCTGTAACTCAGGTACACAAACTCTCTCTTGTCCTTAGAAAATATATGGTATACATCTTTGGAATAAAGTTGTGTATTTTTATAATTTTACATCATGTTCTTTCGATCTGCCCCATGGAATTTTTATTCGCTAAAAATGATTACTTTTGTTTTGCCAGCAGTACTTGTTTTAATAAACTGTGGACTTTATGCAAGAACATTTTTTTATTCTGAATTTCTTCACATTTTTAAAAAATGTCATGTCAGCTCCATCAAAACTTGTAACTTGTAACAAAACTGCCATAAATGACTCATACCAGTAAGACTGCATCTGATGCCTGCAAGGATATGCAATCCAGCATTTGTGTGAAAGTTTTTACAAAACTGTTAAAGCCAACAACGGAAATAAACAAGATTCTCGCTATTCATGCTATTATTATTAAAGTTGAAAGTGGAATAGATTATATGTGTCAGGATATTACTCTTTCAGGTGTTGCAGTGTAGGATGTTCTCCTGAATAGCAGCTATCAATATCCTCATTACAAACTGAATGAATTAAGTGATGAAGATTAATTTTATTTAATTTCATTAATTTAATCTTCATCAAATGAAGATTAATTTGCCATTAAATATAAAATTAACGGTCAATGTAGGAATGTGTGTACAGTTGCTGGAAGACAGCAGAGACTTTAGATTGCAGATTCTGGTCTTGGAAACTATTCTGTGATTCAAAAAGTTGGAGTCAAAAAGATAAATCCTCAGCATTATGCATTATACAACAAATTCATATTCAGTCACAAAATGTCTTGAAACAAACTAAATATATGCAGCCTATTCACCAACATAAAGTTTTTTTTTTTCTTTGGGGAACAGTCAAAAGGTCTTTACTCATCTAAACCCCCCAGTGCCAAATGATAAAGTGCCCAGTGCCAATCTTAAAATTGTTGAATGCAGCAAGTCTTTAACTATTCATATAAGGAAATCAGGAATTAATCTATCTATATCAATAGTTTTGACGTTAGATCTAATGACAATTAAGAGGATTTCTGAATGACTCCTTTTAGTACTAGTTGATGAACAGGCCAGAACTGTAATATGTTCTTTCATTAGCCTCCATCGAGCTACAACCACAATACCTTTCTATTACATCCTACCATGACCAAGGCTACATCTCACAAACCCACTGTATTTCTCATTCCTCGGTGTATGAGTTCCTAAAGGGCTTCCTAACCTAATCTAAGCTGTCTAACAAGCAGGGCTCTCTCTCTCGATACTTCTGTTCTGAGGTAGAAGGTAGACTTGCTGTCTACAAAGTCTCAAATGCCCAAATTGTTCACCCACACAAACTGAACAACTGCTTTCACAGTTGGTCGGGAGGAGGTAATCATGTGGAAGAGAAGCAAAACAAAGGCGATTCTCATATTCTTTGTAGAGGGTTATAGAGAGACTGAGGAAACTGCTTATTTCTGCCAGTGGAGGGGATGGCCAACCTAGGATAGTCAGTTAATAGTTTATGATTTTCAAGGCTGTAAACTGCAGATAGTCGCCTCTGTGCTGAATACTTGAATGTAATTGTAACACAGATACAGACATCACTGACTGTACCTTAGATCGTTTTTTAATAAAAGTAATTTTTTGGATAAACTGTATTGATGTACCCAATTAGACCTACGGCTTAGCTATACGAGATGCTTGGCATGTTGAAACCACAAAGAAATTTTTTCTGCCCCCATATATATTAAAAAAATAATAAAAATACAGCATATCTTGGCATCATCTCATGTGTTTTTCCAGATCAAATGCAGATCACATGTACAGGCTTCATACTTCAGATGTGATATACATGTTGAAATCAATTTTGAAACCATATATTCATATAAAATGTGAGAGGATTATATTTTAAAGATCTGGGGCTCAGGCATATAAAAAATAAAATCGTCAACAAAGTCTGTCATCAGCACCATTTTTTGTACACATAGCTGTGTCAGTTTGAGTATGAATAGCACTGTAATGTTGGTCAACAGATCTCAATATGAATGGAGAGGTTCCATGGACCAGACCTCCCAAGGTTACAGAATGAATCTAAGGTCAGCGTTTTTTCTTATAAGCCTTCATGTACACACAGACATAGACTGACATTATCTTGTCTCAAACAATTGATTTGTTTGCTATTTATTTGTTTTTCGCTCCTTAGTATGTGAGCTTCTCTTCAGTGTGACATATCGGGCAATTGCCACAGGCAATTCCCACAACATACCATTGTTTTAAAAGCGGGAAAACGGAGCTAAAGCATGCAACCATTATTCTTTGACTTGGCCTCTCTTGCCCTCAGCCGTGGGGGAGAGAGTCGCTGGTGAGTTTCACATACTAGGGTGTATAATTAAATGTAACTCAGAAGTGAAAATTTGGCTGGGCAGCTATGCAGACCCTCAGGCAAGGTTGGAGGCACCTCGTTATGATCAGGCATAGTGAGAGACACCCACGCCAGACAGATTACTGCCAGACTGTTAGAGCTCATTAGATGCTTCTCATCGATGGTACTCTAACACATTTCCCCTCACAAGCCCCTCCCCCCTCACAGCATCCCTGGTATGAGCCCATTGGCTGTCACACACAGTGGTTGGAAGTTTTAGGAACCACATTGCTGGAAGCATCAGTGCACCATATGCCAATGGGGAATGGTTATGCATCAGGACTGATTTGAGAACTGGAAGAGACAAAATCATTGTATTAAACTTCATCGCCTGCTTACTTACTCATTTATCTATAATTCACAAATACTGTTGGAGCAGAGGCTCTTTCCTTGACAGCTGACACAAATAACACACTGAATAACGCACGTTCACAGCGATGATGACCAGTTATTTGGCCATGGTCTACACACCTGGTTTAGCTGCACTGTTTGTCCTGAGCGATGGAGACTGAACCTTGTATTCTGTTATGACTTCTCTGCAGAGCTGAGCAGATGGACCCATACTTGACAGTCGGGGGAAGAGATCACAGCAAATGTTTTCTTGTTTATTTACTGTGTGGAGTGTGGGCTTCATATAGCACCAATTACAACAAGCTCATGTCCTCCTGCTGTCCTAATGGATAAGTTCATTTCAGCTTTATTGCAATGGATGGAGAAGATCAGTTATAAACTGAGTGGTAAATTTTAACTTTTTATGCACAGCCACTTCTACACGTTTAGCTCAATTACTTTAATATGTTATACTGAAATATATAGTAGGTATGTAATCCTACCAAAAACAAATTCACCTCACTTTGTATTATTTTATATAGTTGTGTTCTGCTTACTAGAGAAAATATAAAATATCAAATTACAATGCTAAGTATTACAATAGATTCTAGATTTTGACTTTTACATGTGTCCCCACCCCATACATTAACATATCTACCTTGTTTGATTCTGTTTAGAATTTAAAGGTTGACTTACAGATGGATATCATACTAAATGGTTTAGCATGTTAATATATTTTCAGTATGTTTGTGTCAGCCATCTTTAATGTGTTGTATTAGTAGACCAATCCAGATAACATCAGCTGGTATGTGCTCACAACACTGACGTGGTGTATTAAGGCTGGGTATATCAACATGAGTGGAACTTTTGCTGAATCTTAGTCAGATTTTTAAAGTATACCAATGAATTTAGTCCAGATATATTGTCAGTTTGTTAAAAGCTGATCTCACTTAATGAAAAGACTGTTTTTTGAACATCTGGACAGTTTTACTTTATACTAAAGCAGAGGTGAGCATGGAAATATCATGAAATACTAGACTGGACAC